>OZ010587.1:13703455-13843478 GCA_963932145.1 Acanthosepion lycidas
ATGAATGGAAGCATAAGGTCGCCATCACTAGTGATCACTACAAGCAATGACTTAAAAAATTATCAGTTTGTCTGATGATCGCAAGTAGCGTGAAATTCAGTCACAAACTCACATCAGTCCAACTAAATATATATATATATATATATATATATATATATATATATATATATATATATATATGTGTGTGTGTATGTGTGTGTGCGTGTGCGTGTGTGTGTGTGCGTGTGTCTGGGTGTGTGTGGCGATAGTAAGGTAAAGTAAAGTAAAGAGATTTTAAACTGTTTCTTTTGATTGAATTGAAAGTCAAAAATGTGTGCAAGGGAAATGCTTTGTAACTTTTCAGGATTAAAGAGGCAATAAATTAAATTATCTTATTAGATCCGACGACCAGAGCTCAGAAAGTCTGTTTGCTTTTATATATATATATATATATATATATATATATTAGGTTGGTGCAAAAATAATGACGTAATAATGTCGTTTTTTGACGTATTTTTTAACGTCAAAAAACGACATTATTACGTCATTATTTTTGCACCAATCTAATATATATATATATATATATATATATATATAAAGTCTTGATTTCAATGTTCACTTTTATATTTACACACGCTCTATCTCTGCTATTGAGCATTTTATGTCACAATTATAGCACACCTTAACAGTATATTTCTTCATATATATATATATATATATATATATATATATATATATATATATATATATATGTATATATATATGTATATATATATAAAGTAAGAAGAGGAAATTCTATTCTTAGCTATCTCGTCACTCTGATGGATTTTATCAATTAAAATTGATAAAGTCCCTGAGAGGACGAAATCCTTTGGTTGAGAATAGTTTTCCCTCTTGTCTCTTTTATTCATTTGTTTTACAGAGACATTTATAATAATTTCCACACACACACACATATATACACACACACACACACACACACACATATATATATATATATATATATATATATATATATATATATATATATATATATATATATATATATACGTACATATATATATATATACATACAGAGGTAAATAATCCAAAGTTTTTTAGTATTTTTGTTATTATTTAAAAAAATTAGTGCTCGATACAAATAAATAATTATATTTATGGTCTATTTTTGTATCGAGCACTATTTTTTAAAAAATAATAAAAAAAATACTAAAGAACTGGATTATTTACGTAACGAGTTCTTTCCTATTTTCTATATATGTTTACACACACACATATATATATATATATATATATATATATATATATATGTATAATTTCACTCCATGTGAAGCGTATAATACCAGTAAGAGTGATTGTGAAAGAAAATGGGTAGACTTTAGGAGATAGAACCGGAAACTGAGTCCTAGACAGGAATCAGGGACTAAAGCCCAGTTCCTGTTCAAATGACGGGGAATTCGTGTGAACAGGGCCATATATTAGAGCTGTTGGTATCTGTTGGATTTTAAATCAGCTCACTCCAACTATATCTCTGTGTTTGCTCTATTAGCTCGTATATCGCATTTTGCTATTATTGATTTTGCGACGATTCCTGATATTATATATGAGCATCTTCTTGGGTTTATTGTCTAGAATTGTGAGATTAGCACACTCTCAATGCTTAGTGTATCTTTTCGTATCCTGATCAGACTCTGCTCAGATGTATTATAGCAAACCGACACTCCGTTTAAAGTGTTGTTATGCACCATATCTTTGCAATGTTCGCATAGTCTATTTTTAGGTTTTTGTTTTCGCCGATGCACACTATTAGGCATTTTCTACAATCTATTTTGTACGCACACACACGCATATCGGATTCTACTTAAGAGCACTCAGAATTTGCAGCCCTCAGTATTTACACGAAAAAGAGAAATATATTGAAAACATTTCATTCCCTTATTATTTTATATTCAATGCGAAAAAAAGGCTCATAAAATATTCCAAAACAGAAAATCGCCACCTCGTGACAAACCAATGAATCAAAAATATATTGTCCAACCAACTAACTCTATCACATCTAGAACTGAAAAGAATTTATCTAAACTCAACATAAAATTTGTTACTACTACATCAAAAACAATAAAATACTTAGTCAATATTAAACAAAACAATAAGCTAAAACCTGAAAGAGGAGTTTACTCCATCGCCTGTAATAGCTGTCACACAAAATACATAGGAGAGACCACAGGGGATCTAAGTAAAAGATTATATGAACACAAAGGGGACATTTTACTGTGCTGAAAAGTTTTCAAAGGTCGGGAAATTGGAAAAGACTGATTAGACTCTTTCTATGTGAAGTTACTAATTGTTTCCCGTGTCTCGCCGGACATTTAATGTATCTCACAAAATCACTCTACCAAAAAGTAAAGAAGATTATTTTATATCATCGCTTTTTTGAGGAAACCCCTATATACGACGGGCTGCTAAGAAGTACCGATGAGTGCACCTGGTCTAAGTGACAACACCAATTTTCAACCAGAATAATAAAAAAAAGAAAAGAAAAATGAGATATCGTAGACGCCATGACACAAAAATAATCGACAACCTGACACTAGATTCGACCAGTTCTTTATATAAGCAATTCGAACGATCACTTAAAAAAAACTACCCAAAAGAAACTAAAGAAATATGGTATGATGAAAAACAACATACCATGATGAAAAAAGGCCCCAAACTTAATAAAAAAAAGTCAAATTTTTATGTTATTATTAAGATGAAAGACCAAAGTATTTTTTTATTTATTATTATATTATTTTTTAATCCTTTCTAGTATGTTCAAAATTTTGACAAAAAATTTGGTTTTTTGATTTTTACGCCAACGTCCGACAGAATATTTACAATTAGTGTTTTTGCGCCTTTTTGAAATGAAAAACTTTGATTTTGATTTTCAAATTATTGTCAGCTTGCAATGAAACTTTCAGGACTTATTCACAAATGAACGAAATTGTTTTTGAAATTTTTGTTTTTAGAAAATCTTAGTAAAAAGTATATATTTTATTACAAATGTCGCCCTCCCCACTTACTTAATTACAATTTATTTTTCAAACAACTAACCATTTACCGAAAAACTGCACTGAGCCTTAAAATAATAATAAAAAAAATGTAACAAAACTATGACATTGTTTAATTAGAATAGTTTTAATTGCTTTTATAAAAGATTTATTAAAATTTATTAAGGACACCATTTTGTCAAGAAAAATGAAAATGATGGGTGAGAGTCTTTTTTAAATAATTTTTAAGTATTCAGTAATCTTCAAAATGTTGGAAAATACTCTCTGTAATAGCTCTTATCT
The DNA here is from genome assembly GCA_963932145.1 of Acanthosepion lycidas. Classification (NCBI taxonomy): domain Eukaryota; kingdom Metazoa; phylum Mollusca; class Cephalopoda; order Sepiida; family Sepiidae; genus Acanthosepion; species Acanthosepion lycidas. The sequence goes on from OZ010587.1 coordinate 13,706,767, forward strand.
TCTAATCATGTCATGTATGGTCTCCCATACATTCAAACAGAAACAAGTTACATAATATTTTATATACATAATTTTGTTTTAAATATTGGGTGTAAACTACTTTTATTGAGCTTTTCAATTATGTCTTGACAGATAAAATCCCCGTAGAACAACAGTAAAAGTATTGACAATTTTTATCAGCGCTTGTCAAGTGATCTACGAGTGACGGTGATAAGCGCGTAATCACAGCTATAGTTTGTTTTAAAAATCGATTTCTCTGTTATTTTAAGCTTAAAGTAAAAAAAATATTTTTCCAAATCAGATTAATTATACTTCAAGTCAGCTAATTTTCCTCAAATAAAGTTTAAAAAAAAAAAAATTATATTTGGAATATTTTTAAAACCGAGTATTAACTTTTGTTTACAAATGTGTCAAAATGGCCGATTTTGTGAAAGCGAGCAAAAAGTTAAGATGCCAATCAATATTATTTCTATTTGAAATACACCACAGTATTTTCCTTACTGGAAATAGTAAATTTAATCATTTAGCTTTCAATTAAAGCTAAAATGAAATCTCCATAAATGTTTTTTGTTTTAAAAATTCATTTTAAAGGTATCGAAAATTCATTGGTGTTACCTACATTAAATGAGTCTTTTAAAATCACTTTCTCAATCATAAATACCTTCCTAACAGTTAGGTCCCTGAAGGTAGTTATCCATGGTTTAGACCTCCGGAGCTCTAGAGGTCAGCACAGACGCCCCCCCCCCCATTTAAAAGACGGTTGTGCCTCAAACTAACACCCGACCTAAAGTGGAACTCGTACATGAGCTCCGTTGCTATAGCTGCAGTTAAAATGTTCGGCTCCCTGTAGCGCCCCAGGAAGTACCGTACTCCTCCTGTAATCCTATATATTTACAAGAGCCAGATCAGGTCAAAAATGGAGTACTGTTGTCATATTTGGAAGGAACTGCAAAGACTTCTGCAGCTTCGATAGAGTTCAAAAGCGTCTTCGAGATTTTGCGTGTGACGAACTCTTCTTCATCTTTCAACCTCTCTCCCAAATGTGGCTAGGCTCTCGCTCTACTGCTACTTCCACGGAAAGTGCTTGGACGAACTAGATTCCCTGGTCCCGCCGAGACAAAACTTTACACCAAGAAAAAGCCGTGCCACTTACATAGTAGCAAATCATCCACATTCCCTCCGTATTCTGTGAGAAGTAAGTTCCACTCGAACAGCTTCTTCATGCGAACCACTGCCCCATGGAAGCGACCCCAAACTGGATGTTTCCTCGATCACTACAATCTTAACTTCTTTATGGTTAGGGTTAACCGTTACCTTCTACTCTTATACACACAAGTGGCCTCCACACGTAATCCTCTACTTCGAGTGTCCCCCAAGCCTTGTAAATGGTGAACCTCGCTGTAAAATAAAAAGAAAACTAAGAAGAATGTGATTGCGTTGTGCTTATGGATGCAAATGCTGACAACGAACAAGGTAATTGCTGTCCAATGACAGCCGATTTGATGAAAAATTGACGAACGCAAAATCAATAAGCTGATACAAAAATTCAGTCAGCCAATCTAAAGAAAAACATTATTCCAATTTGTGGTATATCATCCTTAGATATCTAGACAGTTTGATTGCAAAAACACACAAAATTCTCCAATGCGACCTAATATCTCTGGCACATACAACTCCCCCAACAAATTAATAAAAGCCTTAGCAAATATGTTAATTCCTATTGTATTATCTGTCTATATCTCTGAGAGTTATTATGATCACTTGCATTATTTACATTATTCGGACTGTTATCCTCATCTTCATTGCCATATTTAAAACGTGCTTGGATCTCTGAGATGAGGTATTATGATAACTTGCATTATTTACATTGTTAGGACTTTTATGCTCATCTTCATTGCGATATTCACAATGTTTCGGACGTTGTACGCTGCGGCCTTCTTCAAGTGAGTGGATCTCTGAGATGAAGTATTATGATTACTTGAATTATTTACATAATTAGTAGGACTTTTATCCTCATCTTCATTGCTATATTCACAACGTGTTGGTTGTTGTACGCTCCAGCCTTCTTTAGGTGATTGGAATTTCGAACCGGACCCTTTATTTCGTCCACCAGAGTAGAATATTCTAGTTGGGCATGTGGATAAAGACGTTGGTTAGATCCAGTGACTAGACCCAAAGCTTTGTGAGTTCAATACCAGGCCACATCAGTGATAAACCTAAGTTTGGGGAGTTGAGTCAAAGGGAATAACTGAGACATCCGTAAAAGGCATTTTAAACTCTTATCTGTGTGGTGCTAGCAAACTTTATCAATTGACAATGTTCGCCTCATATTGCTAATGTCTTATCATTTTTGTTCAGATAACAATAGTTACCATCATATCTTGAACTGATACACACCGTGCGTTTGAAACGTTATTAAAGACTGGTGAATCTGTAATTGCAACACAAAGAGCTTTACGCTCTCATTTCATGTTACGTCGGAATGATTCTGTTCACGGATAAAAAATCGATACTGCTATGTGTTGACTATTTCAAGGCGACAGATTCAGCGCCCAAAAGAAAGCCACGTTGACGAACTCGAAGCGTACAAAATACCGGGTAACGGAAAATTTTAGAAATTCTCAACAACAGTGTATGGCGAATCTAGATAACCATTTGGAAGATGCTACTTTTAAAACCAAACGAATAAAAACTGAGTCATTTTTTTTTTAAAAGTGAAATAATCGTCTTAATAGCAGCAAAATTTGTTTTTCTGTCAACCATTAACACGTGACAGATATTTCTGGCGTATCCTGTCTATGCGAATAAATAGATTAAAAAAGCAGAGAAAAGTTTTATTCATCAAAATAGCCACAGTATATTTTCCTAAATAGAAAGATATTACATTATCTAAACTCATAATTACAGTACTGAAAGCACACACACACACACACACACACACACACACACACACACACACACACACACACACATATATATATATATATAATTTTAGGATATTACTTAAAAACATGTAAAAACACATCTCATCAGGCGTTAGATTATAACTGATGAGCACATCGAAACATGATTATATTTGTGTAGAGTTTTTACATATTTTTGATGTAATATCCTAGAATATATATATACACACACACATATATATATATATATATATATATAATAAAAAGTTTATTCGTCAAAGTTTAATGAGGTTGTGGAACACCTAGCATTTTCCACAGTTAATATTTAGACGTGCGGATTCGCGGATTGCATCCCTCCCCTTCTCGTGCGGCTAGTTATAGCAGTAACCGTCGGTGAGCCAGCTGCTGCTGATAGTGTTGCCGACTCCCTCGGGATTGGCTGCTACTGATGTTTGAAATTTGTTTTTTTTCCCGCGCGATGAGCTCTACGTCGCGAGCGACCGGCGTTTTGGATTCTTTCAGTTGCTGTTTTCTACTCGAAGCTGAAACAACACAATTACCCCACGCTCCTAACCATAAACGAGCTGGGATATCTAACGCCTTCCCAAGACTAACCTTTCGTCTTGATGTGAACAGCTTACGAGCATTCCTCTACTCACTAACATAATCTCCAATACGGTCGTCTCACACCTTTCCAAGACTATCCTCTTCGTCTTGATGCAAAGAACTTACGAACTATTTCTTTACTCACTACTATAATCTGCAATACGGTCGTCTCTCACCTTTCCAAGACTATTTCCTCGTCTTGACGCGAGCAACTCAGAATTCTCTTCGACCAAAATAGTGAAACTGATAACGAACTCTTTATTTCTTCCTTTTGAACCAGATACCTTAAAAAGATTCACATACACTCACATTAACACAAAATTCCGCAGTGAGTATTTTTTATTCCTTGCAATATTGTATTCATGTTCCTAATTACTCGGGCAGACATCCTTCCAGAACTTTCTTATAGAGGAACTGTTCCCGCCAAAGCCATCTTGTTTCCTTTTTTGGCGCAAAAATCGGATGAACTATTTTTGATTGCCTCATAGTCTTTTTGCAAGTTACAACAGTTTTACCTCTGTCTCCACGCACGAGACTACCTACTTGTTGAATATTTAATAAAATTGTAATTGTGTTTATTTGCAAATCTTGCTTCAGTCATTCTTTGTGCCTACCAATTTTCTTCCTTCTTATGCACGTTGAATATGACACTTTTCCTTTTTCCTTTTTACATCCAGGAGATTGTGAAATTTAGTATGAGAAAGAACACGCGCTGAGTATTTACATAATATTCCTCTTTCTCTCCTCTACTTTTTACTTTGTTTGTGGATCCGGTAGTCGAGTGTAGTGTCTGGCACAAGGCCACCTTTTTCGTTTACCGGCGCTTCATTAGCCACATTCACTCCGGGTCCGCAACAAAATTGGTGACTTCCCGACGTGATGATACGGGTCTTTAATTTAGTGATCACCGGTTCGTTTTTATATACGTGCATAAAACTTGGTGGCATGAATGACGTCTTGTGAAGCAGACGAGTTATCGAGCATGGCTGCCGCCGTAGCTTCATTTCCCGCCTTTTACGAAGGGAATATTAGGAACTGGTTCCTGCAAATGGAAGCAATTTTCTCAGTAAGGAAGATTTTTGACCAGAAAATAAAATTTGCCCAAATTTTAAAATAGTGTCAGCTTTGACGCCTTCTATCGTGGAAGAGGTATCTGATTTTCTAGAAGCCGTCCCGGAGGTGGAACCATACAACCAATTGAAAGAAGCTATCCTCCGGAGAATGGGTCGTTCAGAGGAAGCATCAATCCGTGAGTTATTTAGTGACTTAACTCGCGATGACAGGACGCCCTCGCAACGCCTTCGTTTTATGAAGAGTCGATTCGGGAAGAACTTTATGGCTGACTCTATTTTAAAAAGCCTGTGGTTGGATCGCCTTCCCACCACCATTACCCAAATTTTGGCGCCAATGTCAGAGAACACTCCACTTGATCAGTTGGCGGACGCTGCCGATAGAATTTTTTCCCAATTAGATCACCATACAACGCCAATACACAGCGTCGAAACATCCGGTGTTCCGAGTGCATTGAAGAAAGCTGTGGAAGACTTACAGCAACAAGTTAAAGACCTGTCACTTGCTTTAAGAAACCGCGGTCGAAACCGATTTCCCTCTCGTCGTCAGCGTTTTAGGAGTCGACCACGTTCGTCTAGCCGAGACGTTGGTACCTCGTCCTCTGCGTGTTATTACCATCGCAGATTTGGTCATCTAGCACGTCGCTGTACTCAGCCGTGCAGTTTCTGCGGTCCAGGGAAACGAGACCGCCAGCAAGTGAAGGCGACTAGTCTTGCTGGCACGGCTCTTTCCCCTAAATGTAGTCGTCTATTTTATGTGTTAGACACACGCAATAACTTACAGTTTTTAGTCGATACCGGTGCCTCCATCAGTGTATTACCTGTTGAAAATAAGGCTGGCTTAAAACCTTATCAACTTCGTTTGTTGGCAGCGAACGGTTCCCGAATCAATACCTATGGGATTAAGACCCTCACCTTGAATATAGGTATGCGCAGGGATTTCACATGGGACTTCACTGTTGCCGACGTACGGATGCCGATAATGGGTGCAGATTTCTTAGCACACTTTGATCTTGCCGTGCGAATGAACAACCATTCTTTGACTGATAACTTGACGAGTCTATGTGTCGTTGGTTCCTACTCCAGACATACTACTACTGGCATCACTGTGGCACCTTGCCCCGATAAGGAATATTTGAATATTCTGAATCAATACCAAGACCTCCTGCGTCCTGCTGGCTCAGTCGATGCATCCAAACATCAAACGCAACACTTTATCAAGACCTTTGGGCAGCCCACCTTTTCCCGCCCCCGTCGTTTGGCACCTTCCAAATTGAAATCGGCTAAACGGGCTTTCGATGAATTGTTGCGAGATGGTGTAATTCGTCCGTCCGACAGCCCTTATGCTTCTCCTCTGCATTTGGTACCTAAGCCTGGACAAGATGATTTCCGAATTTGCGTGGATTATAGGAAGTTGAATTCTGTCACTGTCCGAGATCGTTATCCGATCCCCCATATCCACGATTTCGCTTCAGGATTACAAGGTGCTAAAATTTTTACTAAAATCGATCTCGCGAAAGCATATTATCAGGTACCAGTGGCTGCTGTCGACATTCCAAAGACGGCTGTCACCACGCCCTTTGGTTTGTTTGAGTTTTTAAAAATGCCTTTCGGCTTATGCAATGCAGCACAAACCTTTCACCGTCTCATGGACGAAGTTTTACGTGGACTCCCTTTCGTGTATGATTATATTGACGATATTTTGATAGCTAGCGAGGACACTGCCTCTCATAAGCGTCATTTGCACGAAGTTTTTCAACGTTTGTCTCATTACGGGTTCCGTTTGAACCTCGACAAGTGTGTTTTCGGTGCGGACCACATTGAGTTTTTGGGACATCATATTGATGCTAATGGTATTTCTCCCGTGGCTGATAAGATCACAGCTATCACGGATTTTCCCGTCCCTGTTTCTGTTAAACAGTTGCGACGTTTTCTGGGGATGATGAATTTCTATCGGAGATTCATTGCTAAGTGTTCCAAAATTTTAACCCCACTTACCAACCTTCTACAAAAGCGAAATAGAGCGATCACCTTGGAAGACGATGCCTTGGTTGCCTTCCAGGCAGCTAAAGCCGCTCTGAGTAATTTTTCTAAGCTCAGCTTCTTAGAAGACGATCCTCAGTCAAATATTTACCTGACCACCGACGCCAGCGATTCTGCAATTGGCGCGGTCATCGAGCAAGTCCGTGACTCTCAGCGTAGACCCATAGCATTCTTTTCCGCTAAACTTTCTCCTGCGAAGTCACGATATAGTACCTTTTCTCGTGAACTGCTAGCCATCTTTCGTGCAGTTAAACATTTTCGGCATTTACTCGAAGGTCGGTCTTTTGTCATCTATACGGACCATAAACCTCTATCCACTATTATGTCCACTAGTTCCGACAAATATACGTCGAGGGAAATACGTTACCTGGACTACATTTCCCAGTTTACCACTGATATAAGGTACATTAAGGGTACGAATAACACCGTCGCGGATGCCCTATCTCGTACCAACTTGTTTGCTATGAGCACTGATGTGCTCAGTCAAGACTTGATCGCTGACGAACAGGAGGCGGACATAACTCTGAAGCATGTGTTATCTGATACTTCTTTGGAACTTCAGAAATGCCCGGCTCCTTTTAGTAACAAGGTACTATACTGCGACGTCAAGTCCAACATTCCTAGACCTTATGTCCCTCCGTCTCTTCGCAGACGGGTTTTTGACCACCTACATGGACTCTCACATCCTAGCAAGAGAGCCACAGTTAAGTTGATTTCGGATCGTTTTGTTTGGCCGAATATGAATGTCCAGATTCGCGACTGGGTCACTACGTGTCTACAATGCCAGCAATGTAAAGTACTTAGACACACAGACAACGTGTCGATGGATCGGTTGAAGCCTGCATTCTTAGAAAAGACGACGTCCTATGCTTCTTCTACACCTGTGAAGGAAATTCCGGATAAGCCTACTTCTCTTGTTCCTTGTCCCAAATTTACTCGTTCCGGTCGGAAGGTTACCTTCCCTAAGCGATTTGAGACATTCCATTATTTTTAGTTAAATGTCTACTGACATTTAATCCAGGAAGAGGGCCATGTGGAACGCCTAGCATTTTCCACAGTTAATATTTAGACGTGCGCATGCGCGGATTGCATCCCTCCTCTTCTCGTGCGGCTAGTTATAGCAGTAACCGTCGGTGAGCCAGCTGCTGCTGATAGTGTTGCCGACTCCCTCGGGATTGGCTGCTACTGATGTTTGAAATTTGTTTTTTTTCCCGCGCGATGAGCTCTACGTCGCGAGCGACCGGCGTTTTGGATTCTTTCAGTTGCTGTTTTCTACTCGAAGCTGAAACAACACAATTACCCCACGCTCCTAACCATAAACGAGCTGGGATATCTAACGTCTTCCCAAGACTAACCTTTCGTCTTGATGTGAACAGCTTACGAGCATTCCTCTACTCACTAACATAATCTCCAATACGGTCGTCTCACACCTTTCCAAGACTATCCTCTTCGTCTTGATGCAAAGAACTTACGAACTATTTCTTTACTCACTACTATAATCTGCAATACGGTCGTCTCTCACCTTTCCAAGACTATTTTCTCGTCTTGACGCGAGCAACTCAGAATTCTCTTCGACCAAAATAGTGAAACTGATAACGAACTCTTTATTTCTTCCATTTGAACCAGATACCTTAAAAAGATTCACATACACTCACATTAACACAAAATTCCGCAGTGAGTATTTTTTATTCCTTGCAATATTGTATTCATGTTCCTAATTACTCGGGCAGACATCCTTCCAGAACTTTCTTATAGAGGAACTGTTCCCGCCAAAGCCATCTTGTTTCCTTTTTTGGCGCAAAAATCGGATGAACTATTTTTGATTGCCTCATAGTCTTTTTGCAAGTTACAACAGTTTTACCTCTGTCTCCACGCACGAGACTACCTACTTGTTGAATATTTAATAAAATTGTAATTGTGTTTATTTGCAAATCTTGCTTCAGTCATTCTTTGTGCCTACCAATTTTCTTCCTTCTTATGCACGTTGAATATGACACTTTTCCTTTTTCCTTTTTACATCCAGGAGATTGTGAAATTTAGTATGAGAAAGAACACGCGCTGAGTATTTACATAATATTCCTCTTTCTCTCCTCTACTTTTTACTTTGTTTGTGGATCCGGTAGTCGAGTGTAGTGTCTGGCACAAGGCCACCTTTTTCGTTTACCGGCGCTTCATTAGCCACATTCACTCCGGGTCCGCAACAAAATTGGTGACTTCCCGACGTGATGATACGGGTCTTTAATTTAGTGATCACCGGTTCGTTTTTATATACGTGCATAAAACTTGGTGGCATGAATGACGTCTTGTGAAGCAGACGAGTTGTCGAGCATGGCTGCCGCCGTAGCTTCATTTCCCGCCTTTTACGAAGGGAATATTAGGAACTGGTTCCTGCAAATGGAAGCAATTTTCTCAGTAAGGAAGATTTTTGACCAGAAAATAAAATTTGCCCAAATTTTAAAATAGTGTCAGCTTTGACGCCTTCTATCGTGGAAGAGGTATCTGATTTTCTAGAAGCCGTCCCGGAGGTGGAACCATACAACCAATTGAAAGAAGCTATCCTCCGGAGAATGGGTCGTTCAGAGGAAGCATCAATCCGTGAGTTATTTAGTGACTTAACTCGCGATGACAGGACGCCCTCGCAACGCCTTCGTTTTATGAAGAGTCGATTCGGGAAGAACTTTATGGCTGACTCTATTTTAAAAAGCCTGTGGTTGGATCGCCTTCCCACCACCATTACCCAAATTTTGGCGCCAATGTCAGAGAACACTCCACTTGATCAGTTGGCGGACGCTGCCGATAGAATTTTTTCCCAATTAGATCACCATACAACGCCAATACACAGCGTCGAAACATCCGGTGTTCCGAGTGCATTGAAGAAAGCTGTGGAAGACTTACAGCAACAAGTTAAAGACCTGTCACTTGCTTTAAGAAACCGCGGTCGAAACCGATTTCCCTCTCGTCGTCAGCGTTTTAGGAGTCGACCACGTTCGTCTAGCCGAGACGTTGGTACCTCGTCCTCTGCGTGTTATTACCATCGCAGATTTGGTCATCTAGCACGTCGCTGTACTCAGCCGTGCAGTTTCTGCGGTCCAGGGAAACGAGACCGCCAGCAAGTGAAGGCGACTAGTCTTGCTGGCACGGCTCTTTCCCCTAAATGTAGTCGTCTATTTTATGTGTTAGACACACGCAATAACTTACAGTTTTTAGTCGATACCGGTGCCTCTATCAGTGTATTACCTGTTGAAAATAAGGCTGGCTTAAAACCTTATCAACTTCGTTTGTTGGCAGCGAACGGTTCCCGAATCAATACCTATGGGATTAAGACCCTCACCTTGAATATAGGTATGCGCAGGGATTTCACATGGGACTTCACTGTTGCCGACGTACGGATGCCGATAATGGGTGCAGATTTCTTAGCACACTTTGATCTTGCCGTGCGAATGAACAACCATTCTTTGACTGATAACTTGACGAGTCTATGTGTCGTTGGTTCCTACTCCAGACATACTACTACTGGCATCACTGTGGCAGCTTGCCCCGATAAGGAATATTTCAATATTTTGAATCAATACCAAGACCTCCTGCGTCCTGCTGGCTCAGTCGATGCATCCAAACATCAAACGCAACACTTTATCAAGACCTTTGGGCAGCCCACCTTTTCCCGCCCCCGTCGTTTGGCACCTTCCAAATTGAAATCGGCTAAACGGGCTTTCGATGAATTGTTGCGAGATGGTGTAATTCGTCCGTCCGACAGCCCTTATGCTTCTCCTCTGCATTTGGTACCTAAGCCTGGACAAGATGATTTCCGAATTTGCGTGGATTATAGGAAGTTGAATTCTGTCACTGTCCGAGATCGTTATCCGATCCCCCATATCCACGATTTCGCTTCAGGATTACAAGGTGCTAAAATTTTTACTAAAATCGATCTCGCGAAAGCATATTATCAGGTACCAGTGGCTGCTGTCGACATTCCAAAGACGGCTGTCACCACGCCCTTTGGTTTGTTTGAGTTTTTAAAAATGCCTTTCGGCTTATGCAATGCAGCACAAACCTTTCACCGTCTCATGGACGAAGTTTTACGTGGACTCCCTTTCGTGTATGATTATATTGACGATATTTTGATAGCTAGCGAGGACACTGCCTCTCATAAGCGTCATTTGCACGAAGTTTTTCAACGTTTGTCTCATTACGGGTTCCGTTTGAACCTCGACAAGTGTGTTTTCGGTGCGGACCACATTGAGTTTTTGGGACATCATATTGATGCTAATGGTATTTCTCCCGTGGCTGATAAGATCACAGCTATCACGGATTTTCCCGTCCCTGTTTCTGTTAAACAGTTGCGACGTTTTCTGGGGATGATGAATTTCTATCGGAGATTCATTGCTAAGTGTTCCAAAATTTTAACCCCACTTACCAACCTTCTACAAAAGCGAAATAGAGCGATCACCTTGGAAGACGATGCCTTGGTTGCCTTCCAGGCAGCTAAAGCCGCTCTGAGTAATTTTTCTAAGCTCAGCTTCTTAGAAGACGATCCTCAGTCAAATATTTACCTGACCACCGACGCCAGCGATTCTGCAATTGGCGCGGTCATCGAGCAAGTCCGTGACTCTCAGCGTAGACCCATAGCATTCTTTTCCGCTAAACTTTCTCTTGCGAAGTCACGATATAGTACCTTTTCTCGTGAACTGCTAGCCATCTTTCGTGCAGTTAAACATTTTCGGCATTTACTCGAAGGTCGGTCTTTTGTCATCTATACGGACCATAAACCTCTATCCACTATTATGTCCACTAGTTCCGACAAATATACGTCGAGGGAAATACGTTACCTGGACTACATTTCCCAGTTTACCACTGATATAAGGTACATTAAGGGTACGAATAACACCGTCGCGGATGCCCTATCTCGTACCAACTTGTTTGCTATGAGCACTGATGTGCTCAGTCAAGACTTGATCGCTTACGAACAGGAGGCGGACATAACTCTGAAGCATGTGTTATCTGATACTTCTTTGGAACTTCAGAAATGCCCGGCTCCTTTTAGTAACAAGGTACTATACTGCGACGTCAAGTCCAACATTCCTAGACCTTATGTCCCTCCGTCTCTTTGCAGACGGGTTTTTGACCACCTACATGGACTCTCACATCCTAGCAAGAGAGCCACAGTTAAGTTGATTTCGGATCGTTTTGTTTGGCCGAATATGAATGTCCAGATTCGCGACTGGGTCACTACGTGTCTACAATGCCAGCAATGTAAAGTACTTAGACACACAGACAACGTGTCGATGGATCGGTTGAAGCCTGCATTCTTAGAAAAGACGACGTCCTATGCTTCTTCTACACCTGTGAAGGAAATTCCGGATAAGCCTACTTCTCTTGTTCCTTGTCCCAAATTTACTCGTTCCGGTCGGAAGGTTACCTTCCCTAAGCGATTTGAGACATTCCATTATTTTTAGTTAAATGTCTACTGACATTTAATCCAAGAAGAGGGCCATGTGGAACGCCTAGCATTTTCCACAGTTAATATTTAGACGTGCGCATGCGCGGATTGCATCCCTCCTCTTCTCGTGCGGCTAGTTATAGCAGTAACCGTCGGTGAGCCAGCTGCTGCTGATAGTGTTGCCGACTCCCTCGGGATTGGCTGCTACTGATGTTTGAAATTTGTTTTTTTTCCCGCGCGATGAGCTCTACGTCGCGAGCGACCGGCGTTTTGGATTCTTTCAGTTGCTGTTTTCTACTCGAAGCTGAAACAACACAATTACCCCACGCTCCTAACCATAAACGAGCTGGGATATCTAACGCCTTCCCAAGACTAACCTTTCGTCCTGATATGAACAGCTTACGAGCATTCCTCTACTCACTAACATAATCTCCAATACGGTCGTCTCACACCTTTCCAAGACTATCCTCTTCGTCTTGATGCAAAGAACTTACGAACTATTTCTTTACTCACTACTATAATCTGCAATACGGTCGTCTCTCACCTTTCCAAGACTATTTCCTCGTCTTGACGCGAGCAACTCAGAATTCTCTTCGACCAAAATAGTGAAACTGATAACGAACTCTTTATTTCTTCCATTTGAACCAGATACCTTAAAAAGATTCACATACACTCACATTAACACAAAATTCCGCAGTGAGTATTTTTTATTCCTTGCAATATTGTATTCATGTTCCTAATTACTCGGGCAGACATCCTTCCAGAACTTTCTTATAGAGGAACTGTTCCCGCCAAAGCCATCTTGTTTCCTTTTTTGGCGCAAAAATCGGATGAACTATTTTTGATTGCCTCATAGTCTTTTTGCAAGTTACAACAGTTTTACCTCTGTCTCCACGCACGAGACTACCTACTTGTTGAATATTTAATAAAATTGTAATTGTGTTTATTTGCAAATCTTGCTTCAGTCATTCTTTGTGCCTACCAATTTTCTTCCTTCTTATGCACGTTTAATATGACACTTTTCCTTTTTCCTTTTTACATCCAGGAGATTGTGAAATTTAGTATGAGAAAGAACACGCGCTGAGTATTTACATAATATTCCTCTTTCTCTCCTCTACTTTTTACTTTGTTTGTGGATCCGGTAGTCGAGTGTAGTGTCTGGCACAAGGCCACCTTTTTCGTTTACCGGCGCTTCATTAGCCACATTCACTCCGGGTCCGCAACAAAATTGGTGACTTCCCGACGTGATGATACGGGTCTTTAATTTAGTGATCACCGGTTCGTTTTTATATACGTGCATAAAACTTGGTGGCATGAATGACGTCTTGTGAAGCAGACGAGTTATCGAGCATGGCTGCCGCCGTAGCTTCATTTCCCGCCTTTTACGAAGGGAATATTAGGAACTGGTTCCTGCAAATGGAAGCAATTTTCTCAGTAAGGAAGATTTTTGACCAGAAAATAAAATTTGCCCAAATTTTAAAATAGTGTCAGCTTTGACGCCTTCTATCGTGGAAGAGGTATCTGATTTTCTAGAAGCCGTCCCGGAGGTGGAACCATACAACCAATTGAAAGAAGCTATCCTCCGGAGAATGGGTCGTTCAGAGGAAGCATCAATCCGTGAGTTATTTAGTGACTTAACTCGCGATGACAGGACGCCCTCGCAACGCCTTCGTTTTATGAAGAGTCGATTCGGGAAGAACTTTATGGCTGACTCTATTTTAAAAAGCCTGTGGTTGGATCGCCTTCCCACCACCATTACCCAAATTTTGGCGCCAATGTCAGAGAACACTCCACTTGATCAGTTGGCGGACGCTGCCGATAGAATTTTTTCCCAATTAGATCACCATACAACGCCAATACACAGCGTCGAAACATCCGGTGTTCCGAGTGCATTGAAGAAAGCTGTGGAAGACTTACAGCAACAAGTTAAAGACCTGTCACTTGCTTTAAGAAACCGCGGTCGAAACCGATTTCCCTCTCGTCGTCAGCGTTTTAGGAGTCGACCACGTTCGTCTAGCCGAGACGTTGGTACCTCGTCCTCTGCGTGTTATTACCATCGCAGATTTGGTCATCTAGCACGTCGCTGTACTCAGCCGTGCAGTTTCTGCGGTCCAGGGAAACGAGACCGCCAGCAAGTGAAGGCGACTAGTCTTGCTGGCACGGCTCTTTCCCCTAAATGTAGTCGTCTATTTTATGTGTTAGACACACGCAATAACTTACAGTTTTTAGTCGATACCGGTGCCTCCATCAGTGTATTACCTGTTGAAAATAAGGCTGGCTTAAAACCTTATCAACTTCGTTTGTTGGCAGCGAACGGTTCCCGAATCAATACCTATGGGATTAAGACCCTCACCTTGAATATAGGTATGCGCAGGGATTTCACATGGGACTTCACTGTTGCCGACGTACGGATGCCGATAATGGGTGCAGATTTCTTAGCACACTTTGATCTTGCCGTGCGAATGAACAACCATTCTTTGACTGATAACTTGACGAGTCTATGTGTCGTTGGTTCCTACTCCAGACATACTACTACTGGCATCACTGTGGCAGCTTGCCCCGATAAGGAATATTTGAATATTCTGAATCAATACCAAGACCTCCTGCGTCCTGCTGGCTCAGTCGATGCATCCAAACATCAAACGCAACACTTTATCAAGACCTTTGGGCAGCCCACCTTTTCCCGCCCCCGTCGTTTGGCACCTTCCAAATTGAAATCGGCTAAACGGGCTTTCGATGAATTGTTGCGAGATGGTGTAATTCGTCCGTCCGACAGCCCTTATGCTTCTCCTCTGCATTTGGTACCTAAGCCTGGACAAGATGATTTCCGAATTTGCGTGGATTATAGGAAGTTGAATTCTGTCACTGTCCGAGATCGTTATCCGATCCCCCATATCCACGATTTCGCTTCAGGATTACAAGGTGCTAAAATTTTTACTAAAATCGATCTCGCGAAAGCATATTATCAGGTACCAGTGGCTGCTGTCGACATTCCAAAGACGGCTGTCACCACGTCCTTTGGTTTGTTTGAGTTTTTAAAAATGCCTTTCGGCTTATGCAATGCAGCACAAACCTTTCACCGTCTCATGGACGAAGTTTTACGTGGACTCCCTTTCGTGTATGATTATATTGACGATATTTTGATAGCTAGCGAGGACACTGCCTCTCATAAGCGTCATTTGCACGAAGTTTTTCAACGTTTGTCTCATTACGGGTTCCGTTTGAACCTCGACAAGTGTGTTTTCGGTGCGGACCACATTGAGTTTTTGGGACATCATATTGATGCTAATGGTATTTCTCCCGTGGCTGATAAGATCACAGCTATCACGGATTTTCCCGTCCCTGTTTCTGTTAAACAGTTGCGACGTTTTCTGGGGATGATGAATTTCTATCGGAGATTCATTGCTAAGTGTTCCAAAATTTTAACCCCACTTACCAACCTTCTACAAAAGCGAAATAGAGCGATCACCTTGGAAGACGATGCCTTGGTTGCCTTCCAGGCAGCTAAAGCCGCTCTGAGTAATTTTTCTAAGCTCAGCTTCTTAGAAGACGATCCTCAGTCAAATATTTACCTGACCACCGACGCCAGCGATTCTGCAATTGGCACGGTCATCGAGCAAGTCCGTGACTCTCAGCGTAGACCCATAGCATTCTTTTCCGCTAAACTTTCTCCTGCGGAGTCACGATATAGTACCTTTTCTCGTGAACTGCTAGCCATCTTTCGTGCAGTTAAACATTTTCGGCATTTACTCGAAGGTCGGTCTTTTGTCATCTATACGGACCATAAACCTCTATCCACTATTATGTCCACTAGTTCCGACAAATATACGTCGAGGGAAATACGTTACCTGGACTACATTTCCCAGTTTACCACTGATATAAGGTACATTAAGGGTACGAATAACACCGTCGCGGATGCCCTATCTCGTACCAACTTGTTTGCTATGAGCACTGATGTGCTCAGTCAAGACTTGATCGCTGACGAAAAGGAGGCGGACATAACTCTGAAGCATGTGTTATCTGATACTTCTTTGGAACTTCAGAAATGCCCGGCTCCTTTTAGTAACAAGGTACTATACTGCGACTTCAAGTCCAACATTCCTAGACCTTATGTCCCTCCGTCTCTTCGCAGACGGGTTTTTGACCACCTACATGGACTCTCACATCCTAGCAAGAGAGCCACAGTTAAGTTGATTTCGGATCGTTTTGTTTGGCCGAATATGAATGTCCAGATTCGCGACTGGGTCACTACGTGTCTACAATGCCAGCAATGTAAAGTACTTAGACACACAGACAACGTGTCGATGGATCGGTTGAAGCCTGCATTCTTAGAAAAGACGACGTCCTATGCTTCTTCTACACCTGTGAAGGAAATTCCGGATAAGCCTACTTCTCTTGTTCCTTGTCCCAAATTTACTCGTTCCGGTCGGAAGGTTACCTTCCCTAAGCGATTTGAGACATTCCATTATTTTTAGTTAAATGTCTACTGACATTTAATCCAGGAAGAGGGCCATGTGGAACGCCTAGCATTTTCCACAGTTAATATTTAGACGTGCGCATGCGCGGATTGCATCCCTCCTCTTCTCGTGCGGCTAGTTATAGCAGTAACCGTCGGTGAGCCAGCTGCTGCTGATAGTGTTGCCGACTCCCTCGGGATTGGCTGCTACTGATGTTTGAAATTTGTTTTTTTTCCCGCGCGATGAGCTCTACGTCGCGAGCGACCGGCGTTTTGGATTCTTTCAGTTGCTGTTTTCTACTCGAAGCTGAAACAACACAATTACCCCACGCTCCTAACCATAAACGAGCTGGGATATCTAACGTCTTCCCAAGACTAACCTTTCGTCTTGATGTGAACAGCTTACGAGCATTCCTCTACTCACTAACATAATCTCCAATACGGTCGTCTCACACCTTTCCAAGACTATCCTCTTCGTCTTGATGCAAAGAACTTACGAACTATTTCTTTACTCACTACTATAATCTGCAATACGGTCGTCTCTCACCTTTCCAAGACTATTTCCTCGTCTTGACGCGAGCAACTCAGAATTCTCTTCGACCAAAATAGTGAAACTGATAACGAACTCTTTATTTCTTCCTTTTGAACCAGATACCTTAAAAAGATTCACATACACTCACATTAACACAAAATTCCGCAGTGAGTATTTTTTATTCCTTGCAATATTGTATTCATGTTCCTAATTACTCGGGCAGACATCCTTCCAGAACTTTCTTATAGAGGAACTGTTCCCGCCAAAGCCATCTTGTTTCCTTTTTTGGCGCAAAAATCGGATGAACTATTTTTGATTGCCTCATAGTCTTTTTGCAAGTTACAACAGTTTTACCTCTGTCTCCACGCACGAGACTACCTACTTGTTGAATATTTAATAAAATTGTAATTGTGTTTATTTGCAAATCTTGCTTCAGTCATTCTTTGTGCCTACCAATTTTCTTCCTTCTTATGCACGTTTAATATGACACTTTTCCTTTTTCCTTTTTACATCCAGGAGATTGTGAAATTTAGTATGAGAAAGAACACGTGCTGAGTATTTACATAATATTCCTATTTCTCTCCTCTACTTTTTACTTTGTTTGTGGATCCGGTAGTCGAGTGTAGTGTCTGGCACAAGGCCACCTTTTTCGTTTACCGGCGCTTCATTAGCCACATTCACTCCGGTTCCGCAACAAGATCAGGAAAAAGTACTATTAAATGCACAATACACGTATAAGGAAAATAAAATAAAATTCAAAATTTCACATGGCAGGGCTTTTAAATTAAAAAAAAAAAAAAAATAGATCAGTTGATCAGGCTACCTACCACCGGAGCTAAATAATAACTTTTTATTATTTAAAAATAAACGCACAATACGAAGCGTAATAAAAGGAGAGGGGAAAAGGGAGTTTATTGAAGTTTACCCGAGGCGGGTTATATGAAATGTACATACTTTCATCCAGCTTCATACGAACTCAAAAGGAAGTTTTCTGTGTGTATGCATCGTATCATTATATCTGATCTTTCATTCAGAAGATCTTTCTGGTCTGGAAGTGTTACTTTAGTTAACTTTTTATTGATATATATATATATATATATATATAATAAAGTAGTGAGAAAATTTTTTAGCCTGGATCGCCTGATAATGCTAAGATGTTGAAACCAAGGTAGCGAAAACGGCTGATCTTATACACACATATATATATATATATATATATATATATATATATATATATATATGAATCCCTCGATTAGTGCGGCTAATGTGTACATTGGTAACTCTAAAATAATCAATTTTCAATTAGTATGCCAAACTGAAGAATGTCTGAATATATATATATATATATATATATATATATATATATATATATATATATATATAGCACAGGTAATAGATCTGATCGAAAACTGTGCAATAGAATGCACTGGATAGAGATTATGTCTTTCCAATACAGGGTGCGAGAAAAATATTTCCTACATTTTATCGAAAATAAAAAATCGAAACTACAGGACAATTGACAAAAGAATCCATTAACATTTTCCATTTTCCTGAAAATCTTTGGATTCGAAGTGATATAGGTTTAAGATTAAACGTCTACCATATGCCAATAAATTTGTGTTAACATCACAACAATGCGATAAAATCTAGAATAATTTAAGGATAATTGAGAGCTGTTAAAATTTCCAAATAGGAATATCTAGTTGACAAAGCAAGAATACACTGAAAATATATTTAATATTCACTGCTGATCAATGGTGAAAGAAAAGCGTACAAAATCTAGAAAACATCAAAGGCGCAATTAAATAAAGGGTGCGGCGCAATTACCTTTCACATTTTAAAGGTTAACAAAATGACAACGGCAACTGCAATTCAAAAATATTTCACAGTTGTTAAAACAAAGGACTATGGTATCCAGTTCGTTTTAAAAATGGAATTCTCCAAAAGAAGGCCTCTATTCATCATGCACTAGAATATTTCTAAAGTTTTCCGTCACCCGGATTATCAAGCGTTCTACACCCTTAAATAACTTTACACCTCTCACCTTGTGTGCCTCTTCCGACACACACACACACACACACACATATATATATATATAGATATATATATGCATACACACATATCTCTCTCTCTCTCTCTCTCTATCTATCTATCTATCTATCTATCTATCTATATATATATATATATATATATATATATATATATATATATACCCTTGTGACGGGTACACACCTGGCCCAGGGTCGAATCCTTTGGTTACGGCGCCAACTGTGACGTCGCTCCTCCTGGTCGCTCCTCCTGGTCCCAAGCGTGCCGCTCCAACCTCTTGGTTAGATGATCACCAGCCTCGCCTTTCCCAACCCGCTTCCAATACCTGGTTGCTAAAGCAACTGTACTGATCTCCGGTCTGTCTACCCACGCTGTGTTTAGATCTTAGACAGACGGGACCAGCAGGGATTGGGCCGTATGCAAGTTGAGTCCGACGGGGGTGGCAAAACACAAGTAAAAGAAAAAAAAAACTCACGAGACAAAAAAATTACTGATAAAAAAAAAAGGGTGACAACCTTTTATATCTAATGTCCGTTACATAAAGAAAAATTGTTCTCATTCCCGACCCGCTCTGTGGACTATGGAACCAAGCTTCTATCATACAACTTAACGATTTCGAATTGTCTACTCTCTAGAATTGTGTATGTCGGAGTGTGGTTTAGTTCGACACTGGGGCTAATTTCTATCAATCATTCGCAGTTGATTCTTCTCTTCGACTTGAGTTGTATTTCTTCACTTCGATCTGGTTGGGTCGAATTCTGTTCTCGGCTGGGCTTGATTTTAACTTCTTCTTCTTCTTCCGTCCAGTAACTCTTTGGCCTTGTGTTCGACTTGGCTGCAACTTCTCCGCGGCTTTCGAGTAATCTTCTTCTTCGTCGACTTAGATAGAACTTCTCTTGTCTATGACTTGGGCCGGAAGGATTTCTTGTTTTCGACTTGGGCTGGAAGGATTTCTTGCCGCAACTCAGCCGCAACTCTCTGTCGTCCGAGGTGATCTCTTCTCGCTGCCGTCCGGGGCTGAACTCATTTTTTTGTCGATTGGGGTCCTGCTTTTATTGACGCCGCAGCAAACCGGGGTGGGTCTGTCGGCGTCAGGGCTCTCTCGATAATCTCAAAAGTCGCATTAGTTCTGATTTCCCATTATCGCTATTATTTTCACCCCTACTTCCTCACAGTGCCTCTGGGGGGAAGACGCATACCCATCTCTCCCGGTCTCTCGTATGTCAGGTGACCGTTTTCGACCAATGGTTCTTGATCGAGCATTCTCCCTCCTCTTTTCGCATATCACGTGACCGCTTTCGGCTAATGAGACTGTGGTGGGACGCCTCCCGTCTCCAATCGGGCGTGGCTTACATCGTTCTTGTTCTAAAAAAAACAAAATCTAATTTGGCCTTTTTCACACGTACGAAAAATGATAATCTTGGTTTTTTCTCACCTGGGTTCTGTCAAAACAGCCTGCCGCTAATTAGATGTGACTTCAGGAAGGAATATTGGCGCTATCTGTGAGCCGAGACAATCGTTTTCTTTCCTTCTTTGTTTTTGGTCAGACCTGATAGTCAAAAATCTTAATTATCTGAATTGAAAATGTCTCCACTTCATCATCGTGGGGTTCCAATTTTTTAACAGGTCAGAATCTGTATACAGTTCCACCGGTGACCCCCTCAACACAAAAGACACCTTTCCTCCGATTAAAATTTCGTTTCCATTGTTCAAAAAAATCTTTATTGTTTCAGCCAACCTTAACAAACTTCCATCCTACGCGGACACGGAATTAGTTCAAGTGCTTGACCTGATAATTTTGACACTTGTTAGGTGCTGGTCGCGCGTGTGTGTTTTCGCTTACGACCTGGTTTCGTATTATGTTTCTGTCTTTCCTCTTCTTTTTGTTTTATTTTATTATCTCCAAACTCTATTTCTTCAACCAAATATAACAATTTCTATTTCCCTGGATTTCGGTCAGGTAATTTGACCTGATATATTTTGACACCTGTCTTGTCTTAGTTTTACTTATGACCGGGTTTTGTTTTACCTATTCCTCTTTCTCTTTCTTTTTATTATTTTTTTTTTTCTTCTTCTCTTTGGATCGCCTAAATACAGTTAGAGAATTATTCTCAAAACTCAATTATTCTTCGTTTCTAAATAACTAACAACTGGTTAATAAACCGAATAAAAATTAAATCATATTTCTATGAATATCTCTTTTTAGTCTTTCTAAAAATGCAGGGTGCCACAATCCTCCCCTAACCGATTTGTCATTTACCCGTAAATGACACCTAAACCCAATTACATCATTTAACATGCACCATGCATTTGTCTCATGCAATTCTATTCTACTTTCTTACATGCGAGGGTAATGTTCTTTTCACCTTCTTTTGTTCTACATGCAATGTAATGTTCCTTTCATCTTTTTTTTTTTTTTTTTTTCTACATGCAATGTAATGTTCTTTTTCATCTTCTTTTGTTCTACATGCAATGTAATGTTCTTTTCATCTTCTTTTGTTCTACATGCAATGTAATGTTCTTTTTCATCTTCTTTTGTTCTACATGCAATGTAATGTTCTTTTCATCTTCTTTTGTTCTACATGCAAAAGTAATATGTGCGTGTGTCTGTGGGTGCAGATGTGTTTACTATGGTTTGTTCTTCTTGGTCAATGTTTTCCTCTCCGCTGTGGGAGGTTTTTCCGCCGCACGTGGTGGTCTCACGCCAGCCTCCTCCGTTGGTCTTTCAGCAATTTCTTCGCCCGTCCTGTCTGAGCGAGGAACACTGCTCGGCATCTCCCTCTCGAGTTGCTGCACGCTCACTAGATTGTCGTTCGCTAATCTCCTCTTACTCTTAACCTTCCATATTAATACACCCCCGATGGCTATAACTAGGAATGTACCCATTACTATTGACCAACTTATCGCGATCTGCTCATCGTCTTCCCAAGCCACACCTTCGTTTCCCAACGCACTTAACTTGTCTCTCAATTGATCCATATCGATCTTTTCTATTGGCTTCATTAATACTGGCATCTTATTTAAGGTAACATTAGAGAATCTCTTCACTATCGGCTCCCATAATTCTGTACAATTGACTAAGCCTCTACCAATCATCTCTATGATTGAATCTTTCTCTTCATATCTTTCTTCTTCCTGGTAATAGGGGGGTAAGGAAATGGATATTCCAACCGCCGAACATCCCATGGGTAGCGTCACCAGGGATAACGGTGGTCTTATTCTTAATGTCCTTGTGGACTCTCCCCCACATACCCTAGACAAGCTGATATGTCTCTGTGTGGCTACTGCCCACACCCCGTCTGAAACACTGATAGCTTGTGGTAATGCCGTGTTTGTTAATACCTCCACTTGGCAGATTCTTTTGATTCCTTCCCTTTTCCCATCAAACAATTCTAGTATGCACATTCTGCGATTACCAGTTTTATAGATAGGGCTTAACGAGGTACAAGTCCCTAGAGCATCATCTCTACACCTTCCAGCTTCTTCAGCTGATAGCAACATGAATTTCGTTCTCCCCGAATTTAAAGCTATGTAGTCTGCTTCCACCTTGTACCTTGCTATCATTCCTAAACCTTGATTTCTTCTGGGGTAGGGGATGGGTAAGTTTATAACCTGGTATATCTCGAATACACTCTCGCTATCTAACAACGGAACAGATATCACAACCAATAGTCGCCTATTTTCTAACAAGGTCACACATCCTAGTGCATTATAATATTTCCACAATTCTTTGGTGGGGTCCACCGGCAGCCTTAAATGGTGGGGTAACTCGGCCTGTATTCCGAGTAGCCCTTCCCTTAGGTGACCCGGGTTTACTATGCTTGGGGAGAGGTGTCCTAATGACAGCATGTCTAATTGCGCCCTCACGTGTTTCAGCAAGGTCGTCAACGACTGACTCGTTTGTCGTACCTTATTCGTAATTGTCATCAGCTGGAAATATTTTTGCATGAATCCGCTCATTTCTTGTAATTCAATCATTACAGTTTCTGTATTATTAATTACCTCTTGTCTCAACCTCGCCAGGTTGTCTATTAACCAATTGATTCTGGCTCTATTTTTGAACACCTCTAACCTTGTCACATTTAATATTGTCACACTCTCCCTTGCCACCTGGGCAAGCGTCCTCTGGTTTACCTCCACTTCTCCCAGTTTCCTTCTTATGAATTTAACGTCATCTTCAGTCACTGTTCCAAACAGGACACTCAATGCCTTTCCCACAATCGGGACTACGGATCTCCTTTCCCGCGTCTGCAGTAACTCTATTCCCTGCAGGTAGTTTTGCATGTCTTTCCATTGAGCCTCTATCATAGTGGCTTCTGATTCTAGGGAGTGCAATAAACTGAGATACCCTTTTTGCTTGGGATAATCTTGTCCTACTTTCAACCGGGCTGCATCCAGTTGCGTTAGCTCGTTTCCTAACTTATTTAGTAGCGACTCACACGGGTTCAAATCTATCACGAATGTGACCAACCACTTAGACCTGGTTATTATTACTTCGCTCGTTTTTTTAAAAATGGTGTTTCGGCTGCGCTTCCCAGCTTCCGCCATCGTCACCATCAGCGTGGCTACCACCATCATCGTCATAACCAACCCTTTCATCTTGATCATTCCTGAAAGGTAACGAAATTCTTTTGTTGTTATTCTTCACAACTACTTCGTGTCGCTCAACTCATCACTCAATTATTTTATAACTTCTTACTAAGTTCAGCTCTTCCCTCCTCTAACTAACCTCTAGCGGACAGAATGGTCTGGTCAGGTGTGCGTGGCGCCCACTCTAAAGGTTGTACTTCATGACACCACTGGTGATCAATCAACAATGCCAATGATCTTCTCCCGTCCCTCGTGAGGTGCAGCCCGCGACTCCATCCCCTCCACTCACATCTACCATAGTCAGCCAATAGGATTTTGGATGAGCCAGTGTCGTTATCTGTCGACACTAAATGCTTGTATTCTGCACAGCCCTTTTGTTCTACTGAGATTTGGGGTTCTTCTCCCTCCCTGATCTCATCTTCTGAGGTGATTCCTGTTCAACCTCTAACCTTCTTTCTGTGTCTAACTTCCGTCCAGGAGGTATTTTTTTTCCTCTTCTTCATCTCCTGATTCTTCTTTCTGTTTAGAGTCTTCGCCTTGAATGTCCTCAATACCTTTCGACTCTATGTCTAAATTTCTCCTGTTCCTTATCCTTTCCTTGAGCTGGGAAAGGGGTATTCGATCCTCCTCCTCCCACTCGCTGGGTCCTTCGTCCTGTTCAGGGTGCCTCTTTTTAGAGCCTTCGACTGCTTGATTGGACCTCCTCGTCTTTTTCTTCCTTTTCTTCGGACATGGGGGTGTGATGGCGATCTCACGGGGTCTTCTCTGTACCGATTCAGTCGACGACTGAACATCGCCAATCCCCGCTGAGGGTTCCAACTCTGTCACTCGGACTGCTTCGTTTATCTGGCCAAGTCGACCTATCTCCGCATCCTCCTCGGAGTCTTCTTCCGTTTCCATTTCTTCCGGTTCAACCAGAGTTACTTTCCTTTTCCTTGTATTCTTAGGCCTCGGCTCGCTCATTTCCATGTTAGCTATTTCAGCCTTCTTCAGATCATTGGCATGAACCCTCCTCGCTCGTCCTGCCACTTGATCCCATATTACATATAATACTGGGCCCGTCTGCTCTACTATCCGGTAGTACGGTTCCCATCTTTGGTCCAGCTTTCCCTCTCTCTGGTGGATTTTATAGTAGACAGGGTCTCCAACCTTCAATTCTACTACCTTTCTTTCAGCATTCACCCTCTCATTTCTTTTCTTCTGGGCCCTCTTTATTCTTCTTCTGGCCTGTACAAATATCTTATGTTGCTGTTCCAGTAATAGTTGATGATGATCTTCTCCCATATACCTTCTTCGGGGCTTCAGTAGGTTATCCACAGGCAGGACCACGTCTCTGCCTAACAACAAAAAGTAAGGAGAAAATCTGGAGGTTTCGTTTATCGTAAACCTCACGGCCGCCAGAGCCTGCGTCAAATACAAGTCCCAATTTCCAGTGTTTTCTCTGACCAGCTTGGCCAATACATCTCCCAAGGTTTTATGAAACCTTTCCACTTTAGCATTTCCCTGGGGGTGATATGGGGATGTTTTTATGTGCTCTACATTCAAACCTGTCAAAACTTCTCTCATGATGCTGTTCACATTCTCCGTGCCATTGTCTGTTACCAATTGCACAGGGGCACCATACCTAGGGAAGATTTCACTTATTATCAACCCGGCCACAGTTCTGGCCTTCTTGTCTGGTACTGCAAATGCTTCAGGCCAATTTGTTAGCCAATCGACAAAACTCACTATATAGTTGTTTCCTTGTGCAGTTTCTCCATATGGTCCTGATACATCCATACTCACCTTCTCGAAGGGAAAGTTTGGTACGTCTGTTTCCTCCAAGGGTGCCATTTCCTGCCTTCTGCTCTGCGACTGGCACACTACACAACTCCGAACATAGTTAGTGACCTCTCCGTACAGTTTGGGCCAATAGTACTTTCTTCCTATGAGATCACATGTCCTATCAATTCCCATGTGACCCAACCTCTCGTGGCACTGCTCCAATATCTCTGGTCTTAAACTTTTGGGCACATACAACTTGGGCTTGACTTCTTCATCCCTGCCTGAGAGATAATACAGCCTTTCCTCTATTATGGCATACTTGGTGGTCTCTCCTGCCTTCACCTTCTCTCTCAGAGCAGCTATTTCACTGTCTGCTTGCTCCTTCTCAATTCCTTCTGTCCAGTAGGGATCGGTTATTATCTGGGCGTCCCCTTCTTCGTCCGATTCTAACATAGGGCGATCTTTTAGCTTATTAGAGTTAATTACTCCTATTCTATAGGCTTTATCATCTACTCCCTGTTCTACCTTTACAGATCTTTCTTCCAGTTGTTTCGGTATTCTTGAGAGTAAATCTGCGCACGTGTTTTCCTTTCCTGCCAAATACTCTATCTTACAGTGGTAGCCACTTAACTTAAGTGCCCACTGTTGAATTTTCTTATTATTTGTCCACTCTGCCTGCAATAGGTACTGCAAAGGTTTGTGGTCTGTTTTTATAGTAAAGACCGCACCATTTAAATAGTAGTCCAGTTTTTGGAGAGCATACATGATGGCATATGCTTCTCTTTCTATTACTGGCCACCTCTGTTGTGTCTCTGAGAGCTTATGGGAGAGGAAGTATATCGGTACTTCCTCTGGTATGCCAGGCACTGGTCCTTCCTTATCAGGACACGGCTGGGTAAGTACTGCCCCTACACACTGCTCACTGGCATCCGTGTATAATATCATGGGCTTGCTGAGGTCTGGGTACGTCAGCAGTGGGACGGTTGTCAACTGTCTCTTTAGCGAATCAAATGCTCGCTGACAGTCCTCTGTCCACTTGAACCTAGCGTATTTCTTCGTCAGGGCTACTAGTGGTATGGCAATTCTTGAAAATGCCGGGACGAAGCGTCGGTAGTAGCCTATAGCTCCTATAAAACCTCTTACCTGTCTCACTGTCTTAGGCTCTGGCATTTCCCTTATGACCTTTACCTTATCCATGTCGGGTTTAATACCGTCTCCGTTTATGACGAAGCCTAAATACCTAGTTTCTTCCTTCAGAAACTGACACTTTGACAATTTTAATTTTAATCCGTGTTTCCTCAATCTTCCCAACACCTGTCCTAAATGAAAAAAGTGTTGTTCCACTGTCTCCGAAAATATCAAGATATCGTCCAAATACGCCATGGCAAAGCTCTCGTATCCTCCTAACACTATTGACATTAGCTGTTGGAAGACTCCCGGGGCATTAGCTAGACCGAATGGCATCACCCTGAACTGAAACAGTCCCAGGTGACACGCAAATGCGGCCTTCTCCTTGTCAGCCTCATCCAGGGCTACTTGCCAATACCCGGACCTCAAGTCCAACGTAGAGAAGTACTTTGCCTTCCCTAATAATGCCAAAATGTCGTCTATCAATGGCAATGGCACCGCCAACGGCTTCGATATAGAATTTAGCTTCCTAAAATCTACACAGAAACGATGCCCGCCATCTTTCTTACCTACTATTACTATTGGGAAGCTCCAAGGGGAGATCGATCTTTCGATCATCCCAGCTTCCAACATTTCCTCTACTGCCTCTTCTACAAGTGGTCTTTTATGTATAGGTGTCCGGTAGGGTTTCAATTTCACAGGGGGGTGGTCTCCGGTGTCGATTTTCATTTCGACTGTGTGGGTCTGACCTAGCTCCTTGTCTGACTGGGCCACCACATCTCGATTGTTCCTTAACAGACCCCCCACTCTGGTTCTAAATTGATCCGGTGCTAATATATCCTCATCTAAGATTCCCTCTGTTTGCTCTACTAGCTTCCTTCGTTCCTCCTCGAATCTCACCCGACTCAGAGTTCGTAGGGGAAGTGCTCTCCCTATCTTCTCCCCTCTCCTAACCTTTATAGTCTTTTGGGCCTGGTTCACCATCATTATGGGCACCAACTCGGCTGCCTCCACTACCGTTTCGCACAGGGTTACCTCGTTATCTTCTAGGCCCTTTTCTTCTACAGGGACCAACTGCAGGGGTCCTCTCCATACCCTTTTTCCTGACATTAACCTACCCTTTCCCGACACTGCGGTTCTAGGAGGTAACTTTACATCTTCCTCCACCACTATGGTTATCTCTTCCTCTGGTGGGCATCCCAATGGCGTTCTCTCGCCGTTCACCACCAACACAGTAGGATTAAACTCAATCTGGGCCCTCTGGCTCCGGAGCCAATCTTCTCCCAAGATTGCCTCCGTACACAGGTCGGGGGTTACGTAAAAATTTTGGGTGCTTTTTACTTTCCCAATCCTCACCGGGAGCCTCACCATCCCTTTTATCTTCAGGGGGGCTCCATCTGCTTGCGTGATCTCTATGTCCGCTTCCCGTAACCTTCTCTTCCGTTTCACCCGCCTGTATGTTTCCTCTCTCATCAATGACACAGATGCTCCTGTGTCCACCAGAGCCCTCATCTCCCTACCCCCTATCTCTGCTCTACAGGATAGTTCTTTCTCTTGCGTTAGCGAAGAGAACACTTGAGCTTTCTTCTTCCTGGGTCTCCACCCTTGGGTCAACCCAGCCATGGGTGCCGGTAGTAATAAATCACCTTCATTTTTCTCATGAGGTGGAGTTCTGCGCCCCCTGCACCTGGGCGACCCCGGCCGGACCTCTCCCGGTCTCCCGCGTTCGTTTCTAAGGATATAGTTTCTCTTCAGGTGTCCTGGCCTCCTGCAAAACCAGCACCTTCTTGTTGGACAGCTTGCCGCAAAGTGGCCCGCCCGACCACATGTCCAACATTTTGCTCTTTTCCTTTTCAACTGGGTTGGCCTTGTGTCTATTCCCGGGGGAACCCGTCCTCTATTCAAGCGGTTCGCCCGTCCACTGGTCCAAGTTTTTATTTCTCTTCTTTTTAACTGGGCCATCCTCCCTCTTAATTCCGGGGTGGCCCGCTGGCTTTTCCCTGGGCCGGTCTCTTGGGCTCAGCCTTCTTTGTTAATATCGGTGGGGCACCCTTCCTCAGCCCGCACCACTTGGCCAGGTGTCCTTTCTTACCACACCTGGTGCATCTGTCCTGATCGAAGTCTGGGGGTAACCCCCACTTCGTCGGACATTCCGCCGCCCTGTGGTCCTCGTGCCCACAGGTCCAGCAGACCAGCCCGTATCGACCCGGCGTGGGCTTATAAAAGCCATGCCTGGTCGACCATGCTTTTCTATTGGGGTCCTCCTCCCATAATTCTGCCCGATCCACCTCATCCTTAACCCTCTGATTCCACGCGGGGGGTCTTCCGCCTACCCCCCTCTTTCCAGCCTCCTGACTTGGCATCTGCTTCTTCCCACACCTCTTCACTTTATCCCACACGCCCTGGCTCTCCCTGGCCAGCTCCACCGCTGCCGACAGTCTGAGCGGTCCTTCCTTCAGTACGTCGTGACGAACACGCTCGTCGCTCAGCGCCTCTATATACAGGTCCGCCAGTTGGGCCTGCATAACTGCATTATCCCTGACCACTTCGGGGAATGCCAACGATGATAGCTTCCCCGCTCGGGTCCCTAATTCTCCCGGGGTTTCATCCCGTAGCTGTGTCAGTTTCAAAAGGGCCCTCATGGCCTCTATGGCCGTACCTTCGTCGGCGAACTCTTTGGTTAGCAGTCTTTTTATCTCTTCCCAAGACAAGCAGGGTTGATTTTCCAAGAGCCCCCTCACGAACTCAGACGCTTTTCCCTTTGTGGCATCGTATGCCAAATACAGGGTTTCTTGGTCCGAAAGCTCGTAGATGATTCGGCTCTTCTCAAGGATTGCCAGCCAGTTTTTAAACTCCTTCCCGCTGCCATCAAATACTGGGACCCTCGGTCCACCTAACAGCTTCCTTAAATCCACTGACAACCCCCGCCTTACTTCCTCTTCACCCCCCCACTGCTCTATCCGAATCATAGTCCGACATGTCTACAGAGAAAGACAATCTATGCAGCAACAATCGAGGTTGGGAAATAAAATAAGGTGTCCTACCTTGCAGACGATTCTGTTCTTGTTCCTTTCGGTCCCGGTCGTTTTGAGTTCTATTTGAATTTTCAGCAACGGCGGTCGATCGATGTGACGTGACGCGGCTGTCTCAGGGTTGATCCTGGTCACGGCACCAATTGTGACGGGTACACACCTGGCTCAGGGTCGAATCCTTTGGTTACGGCGCCAACTGTGACGTCGCTCCTCCTGGTCGCTCCTCCTGGTCCCAAGCGTGCCGCTCCAAACTCTTGGTTAGATGATCACCAGCCTCGCCTTTCCCAACCCGCTTCCAATACCTGGTTGCTAAAGCAACTGTACTGATCTCCGGTCTGTCTACCCACGCTGTGTTTAGATCTTAGACAGACGGGACCAGCAGGGATTGGGCCGTATGCAAGTTGAGTCCGACGGGGGTGGCAAAACACAAGTAAAAGAAAAAAAAAACTCACGAGACAAAAAAATTACTGATAAAAAAAAAAAAGGGTGACAACCTTTTATATCTAATGTCCGTTACATAAAGAAAAATTGTTCTCATTCCCGACCCGCTCTGTGGACTATGGCACCAAGCTTCTATCATACAACTTAACGATTTCGAATTGTCTACTCTCTAGAATTGTGTATGTCGGAGTGTGGTTTAGTTCGACACTGGGGCTAATTTCTATCAATCATTCGCAGTTGATTCTTCTCTTCGACTTGAGTTGTATTTCTTCACTTCGATCTGGTTGGGTCGAATTCTGTTCTCGGCTGGGCTTGATTTTAACTTCTTCTTCTTCCGTCCAGTAACTCTTTGGCCTTGTGTTCGACTTGGCTGCAACTTCTCCGCGGCTTTTGAGTAATCTTCTTCTTCGTCGACTTAGATAGAACTTCTCTTGTCTTTGACTTGGGCCGGAAGGATTTCTTGTTTTCGACTTGGGCTGGAAGGATTTATTGCCGCAACTCAGCCGCAACTCTCTGTCGTCCGAGGTGATCTCTTCTCGCTGCCGTCCGGGGCTGAACTCATTTTTTTGTCGATTGGGGTCCTGCTTTTATTGACGCCGCAGCAAACCGGGGTGGGTCTGTCGGCGTCAGGGCTCTCTCGATAATCCCAAAAGTCGCATTAGTTCTGATTTCCCATTATCGCTATTATTTTCACCCCTACTTCCTCACAGTGCCTCTGGGGGGAAGACGCATACCCATCTCTCCCGGTCTCTCGTATGTCAGGTGACCGTTTTCGACCAATGGTTCTTGATCGAGCATTCTCCCTCCTCTTTCCGCATATCACGTGACCGCTTTCGGCTAATGAGACTGTGGTGGGACGCCTCCCGTCTCCAATCGGGCGTGGCTTACATCGTTCTTGTTCTAAAAAAAACAAAATCTAATTTGGCCTTTTTCACACGTACGAAAAATGATAATCTTGGTTTTTTCTCACCTGGGTTCTGTCAAAACAGCCTGCCGCTAATTAGATGTGACTTCAGGAAGGAATATTGGCGCTATCTGTGAGCCGAGACAATCGTTTTCTTTCCTTCTTTGTTTTTGGTCAGACCTGATAGTCAAAAATCTTAATTATCTGAATTGAAAATGTCTCCACTTCATCATCGTGGGGTTCCAATTTTTTAACAGGTCAGAATCTGTATACAGTTCCACCGGTGACCCCCTCAACACAAAAGACACCTTTCCTCCGATTAAAATTTCGTTTCCATTGTTCAAAAAAATCTTTATTGTTTCAGCCAACCTTAACAAACTTCCATCCTACGCGGACACGGAATTAGTTCAAGAGCTTGACCTGATAATTTTGACACTTGTTAGGTGCTGGTCGCGCGTGTGTTTTCGCTTACGACCTGGTTTCGTATTATGTTTCTGTCTTTCCTCTTCTTTTTGTTTTATTTTATTATCTCCAAACTCTATTTCTTCAACCAAATATAACAATTTCTATTTCCCTGGATTTCGGTCAGGTAATTTGACCTGATATATTTTGACACCTGTCTTGTCTTAGTTTTACTTATGACCGGGTTTTGTATTATCTATTCCTCTTTCTCTTTCTTTTTATTATTTTTTTTTCTTCTTCTCTTTGGATCGCCTAAATACAGTTAGAGAATTATTCTCAAAACTCAATTATTCTTCGTTTCTAAATAACTAACAACTGGTTAATAAACCGAATAAAAATTAAATCATATTTCCATGAATATCTCTTTTTAGTCTTTCTAAAAATGCAGGGTGCCACACCCTTGTGCAAATTAATCAAACAAATAATTCCGTTATTATTTACTTGTTTTGTATTTTTCCAATGAAACATGACCCAGTGAACATGTTAGTACCTCGTATGTCCATTCCGCGAAGTCGTTCCTTGCAGATTGACCATAGATTCCCGATTGGATTTAAATTAGAAGAATTTCCAAGCCATTCGATAGTACTGTGATTTGCTCAGTGGTAAAGCTTTCTTTGAGTAACGTCCATCACAGACAATAGCCGTAGGACAACTAATCGACAGCCGAGACAATCACTGGAGGTGATAAAAATCTGATGTAATCTCAGATGACGCAATATTTTTCAAGGCCAAACAAATTTCATCATACACGCCGAAAAAAGATTTTTATTACTGCACACCACTGCTAATCCGAGTAGGAAAATAGAAATAGATTACACCCTGTCACTCCAGTGGGTCTAAAACTGACCGTATGGTAGAAGAAAGGAAACAAAAATGTTTTTCAATTCATTGTGTGTAGGTCTTTCTCTTAACCGCTAGATCCGTGGCCCTGATTTTTACATCTCATAACCGTATCGATTTTCTATCGGGAAAGCTATCATTCCAACATAAAATGAAATGAGTATGAATGTCAGTGTTGTAACAGGTGAGGACAATGGAAGAAAACTTTATTCTTCCATTCAAATTTACTCTATTGTAGGCATCGTAATATACGTGATATAATGATACCATAATTCACGGGACGAAAAGAATGGTTGAAAGGAAAAGGAATGACAAGCATGCATTGTTCAAGGAGAGACTTTCATACCAATAAGACTTACATAAATATATCTATATCTATAATACTCAAAATGTTTGTATGTATGTATGTGTATGTGATCAGATGTTTATGCGTTTCTACAGCTTTCATCTGATTTTGACGTTTTTCTTTTGTTTGATAGATAATTCTTCAGTGCCGATTTTGATTCTTCTGTGCCTGTTTTGAGTCCAAATTGTTGACGACAATGGTTCTCCACTACTTTCTGTCTATTATAACTCTCAGCAACGTTTTAATATTTACTATCTGTTCTTGGATATATATCTTTCATAAATAACTTTAATAAAAATAGTTTAAATTATTACAATAATATTATTTATTATTATACAGTTAAATTTATATAATTAATTTTATCTTTAATTCTCAAAATGTGTATCTGTATGTGTATCCGTGTGTGTCTGTGGGGGGGTGATCATATGTTGTTTATGCGTTTCCACAGCTTTCATCCGATTTTGATGTTTTATTGTTTGATAGATAATTCTTCAGTGCCGATTTTGAGCCCAAATGGTTGACGACCATGGCTCTACACTACTTCCTGTCCATTATTAACTCTAAACAACGATTTACTATTTACTATCTCTTCTTGGATATATATCTTAAAAAAAATTATAAAAATAAATAGTTTAAATTATTACAATAATATTATTATATAGTTCTATTTTCAGCATCCCCTCATTCAAATTATTAACCCCTCTATTTGGGGATGTGCCTCAGTTGCATCCAAATGTTGTTACTAATATTGCTTTTCTGGCGGGCTGACTTTAAACTTAAACTGCTCCAAGTGAACGTCAAAAATACCCAGAAATGGAAGACCCGGTCAAAGATGGATTATACTGCTAGTATATACATATATACACTTGTCCCATGCGAAGAACAATATATGAGATAGACGAGTAAAGTGTAAGGAAAAATACAAATGAGAGATTTGAATTTTCCCAAATTGTGGACAGCGAGCCGGAGTTTCCTTCTATATCTGGGGAAAAATATTCTCAAAGGGAAACAGCGCCATACGCTTGTAAACTGTGCCATTTGCTGGAGGAGTCAGGCATAGCCTTAGCCCAGGCCTCTTGGCCCAGGCTAAAAAAGCAACCTCTCGTTTTGGCTGCTATAAACAAACTCACTAACTGGCTACTTTCGTCACTATATGAAGTGACGTCACTAAGTTACGTCATATGACAAAAGGGACATAATCACATTTTGTATCCCTATAGTTGTAATTACAGATTCACCAAAACATTTTAACGGTAAACGGACGGTGTGCACCGGTCCAAGCCATGCTAGTAACAGATGTTATAGGCAGAAACAATGGTAAGTCTTTAGACACCATTGCCATTTAGTTAACTTAACGTAGGTCGCAGTTTCAAATGTGGGATGTATTACTTCCGCAGCATGTAAAAAGGCACCGACCGTAGTCAGGATCATTGAGTCAATGCTACATACTGTTTTGAATTCAGCGTTTTTCTTCTCCTAAACGGTTGCCACCCAAACCTATTGAAACCAGTCTGTTCTGCTATTTACCCATAGCTGGAGAGGGAACTAGATGGATTCATCCATTTCCCAAGGTTAAATGAATGCAATAAACTCAACTGGAATTCGAACTCCGCTCTTCAATCCTCAATCCGAGCTGTAATGCATTACTCTACCATTTTCCACTGTATAGCTAACTTCAAAATCTGTAACAAATGGGAATAATTAATGCAGTATAAAAATAGACACATGCCCTTCAAAAATAATTTAAATCAATGTAATTTTACACGGGAAGCAGAGGTCCATCATCAAACAGAATGTTGACAATCACACCAAACTACATTGGTTAACCTGTCTGGAATTTAAATAAAAGCATATATGAACATAAAAGGGTCTTAAAATTAAACCACGCACTCTATGAACTTGTTTGTCACCGTAAACATCGTGATCGGAATTCCAACCTGGAAAATGCAGTTTTTATTAAATGGACGAAGACGGGGGTGTATTACAAGCGCCATTATATACGAAAGCCATGGGATTAATAAACGGCCATCTTGTTTCAGTTACTCGTCTGTTCTATTGAAAAAAAAAATGTAGGATAAATAAAAAGTAAAAAAAAAATCAACAAAAAACGAGTTAAAATCTAATTTCTCCAGGGATGCAGTTGGAACCAAAGCCAAACAATCAGCTGCTTAATGTGAATCTCGTTTTTTATCGCCCAAATAGATTGTTATTTTGGAACAAACATTTGATGACGAACAAGAAGTGTGCCTTATATACAGGGTGCAGCAGAAGTAATTCCCACATGTACACCACAGAAATAACTCCCATATAATGGTAAGGCATTAGTACAAATACTGCCTTCATTTAGCTAAATTCTTACCATTATGCGAGAGTTATTTCTGGGAGATATACATCGGAATTATTTCTGTTGCACCATATATATATATACATATACATACATATATACATATATATATATATATATATATATATATATATATGCACACACAGTTTACAATATATATATATATATGTACACATATAATATATATATAATATTATATAATAATATAATATATCCGTCTATATTTCTGAGATGAGGTATTATGTACACTATTTACATTATTCGGACTATTGTCCTCATCTTTGTCGCCATATTTATTGCAACGTTTCGGAGATATGTTTAATGGATGTCGGTTGTCAGTTATCAGTTATCTCCTGTCAGTTCCCCACTCCAAGTTCTCCTCAGGCTTAACCGGGTATTGAACTCTTTGCGTCCTGTCACTGGATCTAACCAATTCCTGTATCATATAAATGGGAGACAGGCCGCCCCCTTAAGGTAAGGCTTTGAAAACACCATAAATCTGTAACACGTGAGGAAGTGAAAAAATCAGGCATTGCTGACCACATATGGAGAGAAAAGGGAGATCACCGCCCTCTGTGGGATCAGGTTGAGATTATAGACAAAGAACACCATTGGAAAATTCGCAAACGTAAGGAATCAGCACATACGCTAGACCACAAAAATCTCCTGAGCCGACCAAGCATAGAAATGAATACAATATGGGAACCAGTAATAAGGAGTGTCAGAGAAAAGCGATATTAACAACAAAAATTGTAATATGAACTCCGAATAATGTAAATAGTGAATATATATATATATATATATATATATATATATATATATATATATATATATATATATATATATATATACTTTACCATTGGAATTAAGATACCTAAATTTGCTCTGTTTAATGAAAGTAAACATTGAGCGCTTTTTTGTGAGTCAGATTTAACATTTTTCAAATTCTATGTTGCGTTAATAGGACTCTCCTGGATTATACCAACGGATTACTATATATATATATATATATATATATATATATATGAACAGTCACAATACACAAAAAAGGAAAACACCTCGAAAAGATACAGAGGGACATGAAATATAAGAACATCCTTCTTCCTTTACCTTTCGCAAACCAAATACAATTGTTTTATTACCCCTCAAGCAAAGGGATATTTTTGACCAGTCCAAGATAGATTCAGATGACTACTATTACAAAGGACTAATCAAGAACCCATCGTAGGTGTTAGTTTAATTGCTGCCTGATAGGGCAGCTTTTAAACTATTTATATATAATTCTAAGTAAAACTGTTCTTGATACTAAGATATGCTTCTTATTGAGTCGTTACATCTCACCCATACATGGAACCGGTCTCTTAATTTAACGTTTCAAGGTCCTTAAATGTGAACAAATCTTCAAGAAACTAGAAGATCGATGGCATATCCCCGTTTCTGAAGATTGTCTGTTCGAAGGCAATTTAAGCAGGACCAGTGAGACTTGTTGATTACAAATGGTGCGTGAACATCGTCCATATTTTTTCCATCTTAGTCTTTTCTGAGCGTATTAAGTCTCCCACGTTCACATTAGAGCTGACGATCGCCTGGCGATTTCTTATAGTAGTGGTAAGACTGTATACCTCTGAAAAGCGATTCTTTTTATACACCCCCGAACCCCCCGCACACCCAGACAACACCTCCACCCCCCACCCCCATATATATATATATATATATATATATATATATATATATATATTATTAATTAAAGGATATCAAACAATTATGAAAAGTTCAGGACTCTAAGTATATAACCTTTATAAATGTTTCTCTGAATGTAATTTAATTCAAATCTCTTAGGCATTTTAATTTATATTTCTTGGTTAATTATATAAAATGCTTATGAAAATCTTTTCGCTAATTTCGAAATCTTTAAAAATATTCTTTTTTGTAATATTATTTACAAATAATTTGTTGAATGAACTCTATCGGCATTGGAATTTTGGCCGTTGGCACAACCAGATGGAGTTATTTCCAATTCATATTGAATTAACTACGCTTTATGCCTTTCTTCCTTCCTTAAATGACATACTAATGTTAAATCTGAGGGCAGTATATCTAAATAGGTCAATACCCTCTGTCTTTTCCAACTCTCTAAATAAGATAGCAATATCCCTTGATTTTAACTCAACGTATTTTTTCCATTTCATTTGTGATTTTGTTTGTATGTCTTGACAAGGCTTGATCCACTCCTCAAGCCCGAAAACATCAAGAAGTCTCCCTTCTGACATGTCGACCACGGTGAGATTCGATATATATATGTGTGAGTGTGTTTGTGTGTGATTCAATATATATATATATATATATATATATATATATATATATGTATGTATGTATGTATGTATATATATTGAATCTATGTTTGCGTTTGTGCGTTTGTGTGTGTGTCAGAGAGAGAGAGAGGGGGGGGGAAGACAGATGGAATTGTCCCAATGATTTTATACTTCACACGCAGCTGATGTAATTATGGTAGTGAGGACTTGTGAAGAATTAGCCACAACTAAGAACTGGTCACAGAAAATAGTTCCGAAACAGGTAATGGAATCTTCGAACAGCTTATCACCTCGGAAATAACATTAAAAATATAGTTATTAAAAATAACATTATTTTACAAGCGACTGAACCTCCACAGAAAGGAATGGCTTGAATTCGGACATTCCTTTCCCTCCTTTGTTACTGAAAACAATTAACCCAGACTACTCTGAAATTTTTTCTAATCATTTCACACAAGCAAGGCAATAAAGCCGCTAATTCAATTGGGAAAAGAAAAATACATTATTAAGCTGACAGAGCAATAAAGAACAAGAATAAAGAAGACAAAATATTTAAATTTCTGAAGATCAAAGCTGACTTGAAATCAAAAAGCCAGAAGAGAGTTACACAAGAGAGACGCGAGGGAGATGGAACTGTTAGCATAGAACTTACGGTTGCATTTAAATATTTCAATTGTAAAAGGATGAGACTTTGCCGCCAATCTAGTACTGCTTTAAGAGTGAAAGATGGATTTTTGCCTTTCCAAAATACAATAGCGTAACGTGAAAATAGACAAAGTTGAATCGACAACTTCCCGTTATATATATATATATATATATATATATATATATATATATATATATATATACTATTTTTTTATTTCCATTAATGATCTGCCTAAGGATATACTCAAATTTGTAAACATCTATGCTGATGATACGAGGATATACGGGTGTGCTTTTAAAACTCCTGATGATAAGAGATTAGTAACTGATCTATCATCTGATCTAGGATTAACAGTTTTTCCCCTAGTGCCCCGACTGCATAAATTTAAGCGTGCTTCTAGATTGGCAACTAGGTCCCGATCATTTTACTGTTGAAAAAACTAAATGCAACCGCCATTCTAATAGTTTCTTTTCTCGCACTTCCCGCCTGTAGAACTCCCTCCTGATTTCTTCCTTGTTTGATTAGTACTTTTTTCAAAAATATCCTGTGTATATGTTTGCGTGTGTGTGAATCAGTTTCTTTTCATAGGCATAACATATGCATTAGTTTCTTTTCACAGAGAAACGAATACAGCACACGTGTATATACATACATACATATATATATATATATATATATATATATATATATATATATATATATATATATATATATATATGGAAAGTCACAATGCACTTCACAAATATGTTTCAATATGGAATACATAAGGTGAAACGGAATGAGAATTATAAACAATGTCGTTAAAATTGGGGTGAAATTTGAAATATGAAAATACGATTAGAAAGTATACAGTAACTTTCTGAACACGCACTCTACCTCACTCTCTCTCACTATATATATATATATATATGTGTGTGTGTGTGTGTGTGTGTGTGCGCACGCGCGTGTGTGTATTTAGGTAGCAATCATTCATTTATGCATGTTTGATTAAAGACGACAGAACACATTTAAACACACTCACAAACATACTATTAGAAAATACAAACATAATAAACTCATCCATCAGTTTTATGTAAATAAAAAAATTAAAAAATGGAAGTCTTAATAATAAAAGCCGTCCCCCCGCCAAAACAAAACTTAATAATATTAACTACGAATACAGCCACAATGTGCTGTGTTGGAAAAAAAATCCCTATAACATTAAAAGCATACAAACAACGCACACACCCAATTAAATGGAAAAAATAAAATCATCCTTGATAATGGCTAAAGGTATAGCCGAAATTGCTCGGAACTATAAAACATTTGGACAGTTTTTACACACCCTTTGTCCAGAAAAGAAAGCTCTTGTTAGAACACGAGAAAAATTAAATAAAAAGCTTAGCCGTATTACCTTGTCTGTCGTTTTTAACGAAACATGCACACACACACACACAAACGCGCGCGCACACACACACACAGACAAATATATATATATATATATATATATATATATATATATATATATATATATATTATCTCGTATCCGAGAATTTAATTTCATTTTTGCTTATCGCTTTCTTTATCATGATGGTTGTTCTGTGTTTGCAGTTTCAGCAAAACCTGCTCTTGGCACCCACTCCTTATGGCCTCTTCTATTTGCAAATGTTGGTTGTAAGTGAAAGAAAATCAGAGTAGAAGAAAGTACCAATCGCGTGAATGTGTTTAAGGTTGCCAGGAGGTGACCCACACACTTGATTTCCTGACCCTCCTCTGCGGCACATATGGAATTAAACACGCTGAATCCAATTATGAAATTGCAACAGACTGCCGCTGACTTTGATATAATTCCGAGTGGAATTTTCTTTAGCATGTCCATCATCCGCTCATTCAACCGTTGAGATCCCAAGAAGTATTTCTTACGAACAAAAATATGATTCATACAGGGTATTGTTATAAAAGAAAAGGCTCATATATAGTTTTCTTTAACCTTCCACAAACGTCGAAGTCTTTTAAGGAAGTCATGGGTAGTGACGCGTACAGTTTTCATGTGTATTTTGTCCCGTACTTTCTTCAATTTTGCCCTTAGATATTGAATATAGTGGTGCAGAGTAGAACAGGCTTCACTCTCAAGAACTGTCCACAAACAATATTCAAGGGGAAGGCCATTCGTCCTTTGTGACAAAGCCAAGATAATTGTCTCTGGACCATTGCTGTGGTATACAAGTGCGTAGGGTTCATCCCCATGGAAGTTGGATCTATCAACTGACCTTTTGATAAACATTCTATTGATTCCAAGATGTTTTCCATCCTGGGTATGACGATAAGCTACATCCGCGTCCTGAGTAAAACGATAAACTACGTCCAACAGCAAGGCCTCTGATCAGGAGGTTTTGAATAGCGTGGAACCACCTCTTAATTGCTGGTCTTCCCAGGTCCACCCTGACTTGGGGTGGTAGCACCTGTTAGGGTCCCAGCTATGGGCAAATAGTTAACGCCAAAACTGGTGTCAAAACACTATGAAAGAGTGAAATAAATTTAATACCAAAAATATTACCAGCAATACAAGTTTGAAGAAAAATTAGCAGCTATATATTTAAAAAACAAACAAACAAAAAAAATATAAATATTATCACCAATAAAAATCTTGTCGGCATTGAGATTGATACGCCATAAAACAAACCAAACCAATTTGTTTTCTAGCTTTGAAAATTTCTGGTGGACTATATAATTAATTGTATAATTTCTTTTAATTTTTATAGACATTTTTGATGGCAACCACTAAACTCACAAATAGTAGAAATCGTTGGCCACTAATCAAATAATAGTCAACAATATAATGACCAAACTTTTAGAAGTAGAATTCATTTGAAATTTTGTGACAGCATTTATGCCGCAACGTGTATATTTCATTCATGGAATGGCAAATGAAATAATCAGTAACAAAGCTAAGTCATATTCTGTTGTGTTACTGTTAATATTAAGTCCTTATCGACAAAGAGGCTTTAAAACAATATGAAAATTGGTCATTGAAACTTGGCATTTGGTGATCGTAAAGGCGGACGTATTCAGGTAAATATTTATGATTAAATATCTAAATCATATGAAAACGTATGGTTAGCAACATTGGCGTAGTGGTTAGCAACATTGGCGTAGTGGTTAGCAACATTGGCGTAGTGGATAGCAACATTGTCTCGCTCGAACAAATACGACTGAGTAGTGAGTTCTATCATTACTAGGTGGCGCTATACTTTATGTCCCACCTAAATTACGTTTAGAATATCATTTGGGTATCGTGTAATGGTTAATAAGCTTGTCTGAGTAGTGAGTTCAATCCTGACTCGGTACTCCATATATTCGGCCTTGTGCCACATCTAAGATTCGCTTAGAAAATCATTTTGGGCGCTCCTCAAAGTTGTGTAATGTTTAGCACCCTTGTCTCGTGAAATCAATTGCGACTGCGTTCGGTCCTGACACGATGCTCTGTACATTCGGCCTTGTGGCACAGCTAATCTACGCTTACAAAATCATTTGGGCGCCTCGATGTGTTGTAACTGTTAGCAAGCTTGTCTCGATAGAACAATTACGACTGAGTCTTGAGTTCGATCCTCACCGAGTGCCCTCATGCGAAAAATAAATATGATAGCGAATTCTTCCGACTCCTTTGTTTGAATTCTCAATAAAACTCGTAGTGATGGAGATCTCAAGATAACTTTGCTTTAAGTACTTTTTGCATAGAAATGCCGTGCCGTATCGAATGGACATTTTCGTCTCTAAGCTCTTTTCGGTGAAACTAAAAAAAATATGTTTTTCCATTAGCCTACGATCTAAGGGAACAGAATCTCATATTTTCACCTATGTCGGTGCTAGAAATCTGGCATGGGAATAATGCAAAAATAGAAGAAGTTAAGAAAATGAATGCCTACTGTCTATTGTCACATGTGAATAGACTCAAAGTAGGTTGTAGAAAAAAAGAATATTCAGAAGAAAAGATTGAATTGAATAAACTTGGTTAGTTTTGCTCCACTTAGGAAACGAAACAGACAAAAACAATTGGCAATGCAACAGATTTGCTGGAGGATAAAAAAATGTGATCTCTTAGAACAAGAAGATAAGAAATACAAATGTATACTAATATATAAGGATTCGTGCAAATCCTTTATTTTGTGTCAGGCTCTCAATTCTACCGCACAGTTGACAGATAATCAAAAAAAAACACCGCCCCACCACAAAGGGTTTCAAAAACTACTTAGGCCCTTATGTCTCGAAGTTCAAGCGTGCTGAATTATGTTTGAATTTCTGGAATGAAGAGATATAATTAATTCCACCATTTACATACCGACTTTTGTCCTCGTCTTTGTTGCTATTATCTCAAAGTTTCAGGCTTCGTACCCTCCGGCCTTCAACAGGTCTGGCTGGATAATCTACAGGAATTCTGAACTGAGCCCTTTATTTAATCCATGGGGATAGACTGTTCTCGTTCTCCTGTCCATGTCTCGGGATATCTCGTCTAGTTCTTTTAGTATTGTTCAGTTATAGCGCGTCTTACTTTCACTGAGTTCAAGTATACACTGCCCAGCCCAGGGACTGAACTTATATTTGCTATGTCACAAACTAAAGCTTTAATCCACTAGGCTGTTGTCTCGTAGTGTCGAGGAGTGTAAACCGGGCAATAGGCGAACCCATCTACTGATATTGAGGTGAAAAAATAGAAAATAACCAGAGTTCGAGTGGTGAAGCTAGAAGTATAGAGTTGGAGCATGATTCAGAAGAAACCGGAAATCTAATCCTAAATAGGGAACAAGGGATAATCACCTACTCCTGTTCAAAAAGCCGGGGAACAGTGTGGACCGAAC
Organism: Acanthosepion lycidas; assembly: GCA_963932145.1. Taxonomy (NCBI): domain Eukaryota; kingdom Metazoa; phylum Mollusca; class Cephalopoda; order Sepiida; family Sepiidae; genus Acanthosepion; species Acanthosepion lycidas. Next base: position 13,749,507 of record OZ010587.1, read on the forward strand.
GATAGGCGAACGTATCTATTATTTTATAAAATAAATATAATTCCTACTTAATTACAAAATTATAATTACAAAATTATAATTATGTAAACCAACTACAGTGCAATATTTACTATTTACCATTTTATCAATAACTATGAAAAACGTTTTCATTCAATCTAATAAATAATTAATGTTTAACATGTTTGTTGTCAGTTCTCAAGAATAAAGAAAATGTATAGATCTTGTAGTGAACAAAACAAGATCTAGATTTAAAATTCAAATGCTAAGCACTGACTCATTGATTTTATTAGAAATTAAAAAGACTCGAATTTACAAACTTTGCTTAACACACACGCAAAAGCGAATCCAAAACAAAACTCGTGAAATTTCAAACCTCGATGCGAAATGTTTTTAGCCAATACAAAACCAGAAAACATTTAAAAGCAAAATTCAAATAATCTTCAATTTCCAGAAACAAATTCTTTTACGGACCTTTTCGCGAGCCGACGCGAAGTTTGTTCGTCATCCAATTGAAAGGCTCGAATCATATCTGGGATTAAATTCCCAAATGACCTTTTCAAGCCCCACAAACAAAATAAAAGACGGGCAAGTTCGCCTGTCACCAGAGAGAAAGAAGACGAGCGTATTAACACGAACCTTGACAAACGTTAAACGATCGTTATTATCATCTCTACCTTTCTCCCTCACCTCTTTTATACTTGATAAACGAACGGAACATTTTAAGACTGAGCGATTACTTCAAAGCCATTCCTATCTTACGTTAACGCTCATACATACATCTACACATACGTTTCTGCCTACATAGACATAAACTCATTCTTGCAAGGCCTACTACGAACGTTTTGACGACCTTGTATAAACCAAAATACATTAATTTTATTTGTATAGACTTTAATTGATTTATATGTATATAAATTTGTTGTTTCACTTTACAAAATGATTTTCTTGTTTTATACCCCTCTTATGGTGGGCTATCTAACTAACAAGGCCAAATCAAACTAATCTGTTTCAATACTCATACACTTCACTATAACTGATAACCCACTATAATCTACTTTCATACGTTTCGGTTTTATCAAAATTCAAATCATCGCTTTTTAAAACAATAAATATTTCCGTGAGTGTCAAAATGATCTAAATGGTTTTAGAGATGTCAAGGGAATAACCTGTTTTCATCAAGGGAGTGTCAACTTGGTCTCATGGCGAGCAATAACTGAATAGTACTAAAAATAAGAACTAAACTAGAGAAATGACCAGTGGAAAAGTGATTGGCGATTATTACTTGGTCGTGAGTTCGATCCTCATTAGGAGCCCATTGAAAGTAATCGAAAGTAATTTAATAACCCAATCAGTATACGAAACAAAATCGATCCTAATTTGAAATAGTGTAAGCGAGTTCACATTCTACCCCGGAAATAGTAAGAGAAAAAAATGAACATAAACCATGTCTGAAATTAAAATAAGTGAAGTTAAAATGAGTTATTTTTTTATCATAACCTGGTAATATATGATAGAAAAATGTATTTAAGTGAAAACAGACGTAATGACGTCACTATTAATACTAAATGTATCTCTTCATATTTATTCAGTGATATGTTTACAATGTAAACGTGCGTTGAATCTACTTTATCATAATTCACTTATTCACGTAAAATGCATTTTCATCGCCAACATTAATAAAAACCTCGGTACATATCCTTTGAACGAAATTGTTACTTGTAAAAAAACATTCCTTATTGGTCCGCCTGTATTTCAATTTTCTTACACCCTCAGATGGGACAGAAAATATATAAATAAATACACATTGATAATTATTATATGGTTTGATTAATAATAAAATACATATAGTCATTTCAGTTTTTCACAAAAATGTACACACACGCATATATATAAAATTAAGTATATATATATATATATATATATATATATATATATATATGTATATATATATATGTGTGTGTGTGTATTCATATTGTTCTTTTACCACTATATTTTAGTTATATCTGGAATTATATATATATATATATATATATATATATATATATATATAATTCCAGATATATGCATAATTTCTTTTTACAGCTACATTTTAGTCATTTAGTCATATTTGGAATTATATATATATATATATATATATATATATATATATATATATAATTCCAGATATAACTAAAATGTAGTTGTAAAGGGTCAATATGAATAAATACAAAAGGAAAAGTTATCTGGGCCGACGCTAAAAAATTTGTATTGTTTTGTAAAACATCTCTTTTGTGTTGATATAATACTTTATTTATGTTCCTTGAGGTTTATCCTGCGTATTTTTTGTGACAATTATTCCGGGTGATCGAGTAAATTCTACCTTCACGTTTTAGTTTATGGCTTTTTTTTTCTTAGTCAATACTAAACAAAAAATAAGTAATACAAAAATGCGTTGATTGCACACCGTAAAGTGACTGACCACAAAAATGCTGCTCTGATCAAAGAAGAAAAAAAAATCACTAGGACGTAAATGTTCAGAGAATGCCTTGATTTCAAGGTTATCCACAGTATATCTGTGCCCTGTGGCTCATAAAAAAAAAATTTAAACATTTCTGGCAGAGCTTCTATTATCACGGTGTGGGATATCTAATAAAAAAGTGACGGAGAGAAAAAAAAAGAAAGAAAAAGTAACTAAATGAAATCGGTTAGATTAAAAAAAAAAAAAATTCCCAGCATCCCTTGTTCGTGCGCATGTGTAGTCGTACCAACATAACAAATTTATTCCGATGAAGTCTGATGAAACGCGTCACACTAAAACTTTTTTCCACTTTGTCAAATATTTTTCCTTAATATTGTTCTCGATATATTAATATGTATCAATATTTCTTATATATATATATATATATATATATATATATATATATATATATATATATATATATATGTGTGTGTGTGTGTGTGTGTGTGTGTGTGTGTCTAACCAAGGCGGGATGCCATTAGCATGCAACAGAGTGGCACCGAGAGCAAAGAGGCGTGATGGAGGGAAGGATGAAGAGAAGGGTACAGGGAAAAGATCAAGGCAACTGAGATGTCGATTGACATTACATTTGAAAATTTGGAGATTATAGCTATCAGGGAAACATGTAATAGGAAGGGAATTTCACAAACGGGAGGTGCGAGAGATGAAGCTATTGGAGTAGAAGTGTGGGACCGAGATGACAGCCTAGTAGCACGTTTAAATTCATGCAGTCTGGGAATTACCGAAAGTAGCTTGTCGGAGCAGTTATGGTGAAAGTATTTGTAGAAAAGACAGAGGGAGTCAACGGCACGTATGTGAGAGAGCGACTGTAGACGAGATGCCAGATCAGGGCCAGTCACGTAGCATATCCATCTCTGGATTTTGTCGAGGACCTTAAGACCAACAGCGGGAGCACCGTATCATATATGGCAGTAGTATACCATGCAAGGGAAAATGGTTGATTTATAGATTTGAAGGGTGGACTCGAGCGAGAAAAGATTTCTGGCGCGACACAGGAAACCAACTTTCCTTGCGGTGGATGAAGCTATTGATTCAATGTATTTGTTCCACACTCAGGTCGGCGGACAGTGTGAGACGAAGAAGGTGCAGAGAGGTACTCTCGTGAGTTGAGCATCAGGCATACTAATAGGAGGCAGGGATGGTACCCTGTGGTGAGTAATAGAGAGCAGTTTTGTTTTTGAGGTGTTAAAGTTAACCAGCCAATTCCTGCCGATTGCAAGTCCTTTTCGAGACAAGTGGCCAGGTTAGTTTTGTCAGCGACACTAGATTTGTCTTTGAGGCGGGAGTAAATAGTAGTGTCGTCCGCATAGATTCCTACTTGGGAACTGATGACATAGGAGAGATCGTTAATGAAGATAAGGAAAAGAGTAGGGCCCAGGATAGAGCCTTGGGGAACACCTGCCTTCCTGGGAAAGGAACTGGAGGAGAATCCGTAAAAGACGGATTACAAGGTTTGACAGGAATGATCGTATTAAGTCAAATAATAGACTTGAAATTCCGTATCCCTGAAGCTTACGTAGGAGGCCGGTATGCTAATCCCTATCAAATGCCTTAGAGATAACTACAGCCACGGCACGAGCTTCTCTGTTATTGTGAAGTGCTTGGTAAACACCTTCAATTATCGCCGTGAGCACATCAGCTGTCGAACGGGCAAAGCGGAAACTATATTGCTTGTCAGAGAGCAGATCATGGGATATGAGGTACTTAACCAATTCGGCGTTGATTAAAGCTTCAAAGACATTGCCGAAGAGTAGTAGGAGACTGATAGTTAGATGGGTCAGAAGAGTCTCCAGATTTCTTAAAGACAGGTACAATATATGAGGACTTCCAACAGGCTGGAAGCAACATTAATTGAGGCAGTAGTTATATAATTTGGAGAGGGCAGGGACCAGTTCAGGAGCAGATTTCTTCAGGACAATTTTGATAATTCGTATGGATAATTCCAAAGAGGATATAAATCCAAAGAGAGCTCAATGTAAGAAAAGAGCAAATATAATAATGATGAATGCGGGGACTTTAGAGATCCATGGTAATAATTTAATTCACGACATTAACTAGATATTTTTTTTGTATATTTTTATTCTCTGCTGCTTGTAACACTTCTCTTATTTTTAACCCTTTTCTTCTACCCATTTTCTTTTTCTTTATTTTTTCTCCCCTTTTTACCTTTGTTCCTTTTTAAATATATTCACTCTGTTTTACTCTGTTTTACTTGTCACATCAGGCGAAAGGAAGTGCACCCGTCGGCATTTTCTCAACAACTTCATTTTTCCAATATTACTCTCCTTCTCCCATGCCTATCATTCTCTGTCTTCCTCTCTCTCTCTCTCTCTCTCTCTCTCTATATATATATATATATATATATATATATATATATATATATATATATATATATATATATATATATCTTTCTCCCCTTTTTCTCTCTCTTTCCCTTCCCCATAATAAAACTTTATTTTAAAATATATATCTTCCCCGCTTCTGTTTGAAAAATGTTTAAAATTCATCTATTGTTATAGAATTGTTTGGTCGGAAAAGACGGGATCTGATTGATCCTGCGAAATAAATTATTAGCATGGATTTCTAAAGACTCCACTTTCATCATTATATATATATATATATATATATATATATATATATATATATACTATTATTATTATTATCATTTTATTTCCTTTGATTTCTGATGTGTACACGTCCAGTACCATAAAGTCAGAAATGGCACCGTGAAATCTTACACTGACCGATTTAAAAAAAAAGCAAAACAAAACAAAACAAAAAACACACACATTTTACATAGATAAAGATTTTGTAAAATGTGGGCTGTACTCGTGAGGAAAAAAATTATATTTCTTTAAGGCATGAACTTCCAGGAATCCTTCCAATGAGTCTACTAGAATCTTTTCTTGCCAATCCGATGGCTCCAATTATAAAAGGCATTGTTGGTGTCCCCATGTGCCATATTTTTGAGATTTCGATTTCAAAGCCCTTGTATTTTGATAGCATTTTGAAGATTTTCAAAGATATATTGCAGTCTGCACGGATTGCGATGTCAATAAAGAGAAACTTTTTTGTTTGCGGTCTCCCATAGCAATGTCTGGGCGGTTACCTTTGATGGTTTTGTCTGTGTGTATTGCAACAGGTCCTATCTTCGTAACTGGGTCTGGGTGGTGTTCATACCAATTTCTTTCAGTCTCCTTCCCGTAGAAGTGGCAGATTTTCCAGTTTATATATTGGCCAACTCTGTCATTCAGTGGGTTCCAATACCTTATAACCTAATGCAAGATGATCAAGGTAGCGGCATATCTACAATGGAATATATGCAAGAAGCACAAAATCGAAACAACTGAGAGGGGGCATGATCACCAACCAGACACAGTTACCCATAATAACGATGTAACTATCATTTAGGACATGCTATCAGGGTAACGATGAAACTGATCGGAAATGCAGAATCTGCGGAAAATATGATGAAACTGTCGACATCTCAGGATATCTGGAACTGGTAGAAATGAATATACCCACAGACAGAACAAGGTAGTGACATATGTGCAATAAAAGATATTCAAGGAGCACAAAATCGAAACCACTGAGAGATGGTATGACCACAAACTAGGCAAACTTACACAAAATAATGTAACTATCCTCTGGGACATAACAATTCAAACTGACAGGGAAATAAATGCCAACAGACCTGATATTATAAAAGACAAAAAATTCAGGAATTGTATGCCTATTAACATATTGGCAGTACCATTTGAGAGAAACATCTTCATAAAAATTATCGAGAAGTTGTCCAAATACAAGGGACTGGAGATCGAGATTAACATGATGTGGGGAATGAAGACCGAGACTGTACCGGAGTTGTGGGCACCGTGAGAAAAGGAATGGACAATTTTACTAACAGTGTCCCAGGAAATAGATAGCCCTACTAGGAACGTCCCATATCTCATGTTATAAAGATTTCTATTTCATTTTCAACCTTCGATTAGTTATTCCTCATTCCATAACCCTTTCTAGATTACAACATAATTATAATCTTCTAAAAGTTAAATGTAATGCCAATCAACATTTTCTGTTGCCTTGATCCACGTTCTTCTTTTTATCCTTTCCTCAAAACCAACTCTACCCAGTTTTCTGTCCCTTAGTTATACTCTCTCTAGCTTTGGTTGGAGTGAAATGCTTAAAAAAGTAAAGAAATAAAAACTATGCACACAGATATTTACATCACAAATGATATCAATTTTTTTTCAAAGACACTCTATATATTCTCAGCTTAACATGTGCACTGGGTCATGTTTCTTTGGAAAAATAGGAATAAAGTAAATAATAACGGAATTATTCGTTTTGTTTCAATTAATTGGGGTGTATATTTGCCACTCATTATTTCAGGACTTTTACACCTGTTGTCACAAGACGGCAGAGTTGCACGTGGCTTCAGCAGGGGACCTTCCAACGGATCATTCTGGTGAAAGTACATTTTAAATATCATGAATGATGTATGGAGTAGTACAGGAATTTTTTAGAAGGCACTATTCTACTGAAAAAGAATATCCGCTTCCTATTGAACTAAGTAGTTCTAGTGGCTGAGCCTATTTATCGTCAGTGAATCTAGAAGGTTTTGTGACCTCGATTTCACGTTGTACGCTTAAATTAAAATAATAACGGATGTTTTCTTTCTTTATAGTTTCACCCTAAGTAAAGCGATAATTAGGAAGTAAGAGAAAGTGAAAGTGAAAGAGAAAACTGCGGATGGGGAGGATTGAGAAAAGGACACGAAAAAAGAACAGCGTTCAAGAAGACAGAAGGTTGTGACTGAGGATGCATTTACATTTCTCAAGATTGTACATCAGAGCATCAAGAATGGTGTACCAAAGTCTGGAAGTGCGAAAAAAGAAACTGTCATAGTAGAAATAGCTTTTATATTTAACTATTTCAACAATAAAAGGGTTGGACTTAGATGCCAATCTAGTTACATGGTTAAATTCATGTAGTCGGAGTGCTAGGGCAAAAAAATTTGTCAGGACACTTTCCGTGAAAATATTTGTAGAAAAATGAGAGGGAATCAACGTCAAGCCGGTGTGAAAGTGACTGAAGTCGAGATGCCAGGTCAGAATCGAATGAATTAAAGGCCCTTCATTGGATTTTGCGAAGAATCTCAAAATATATAGCAGGTGCACCAGACTAGATATGACAACAATATTCAATACGCGGAAGAATGGTAGATTTATAAATGTTCAAGATGAATTCTGACTGGTACCACACAGTGAACCAACATTGTTTGCAGCAGACGAAGCAACTGATTCGATATAATCACACTATTTCATGTCAATGGAAAACGTGGGCCCAAAAAGGCATAGAGTGTGGTTCTCCTGGAGGTTAGCATTAGCCATATTGATGACAATCATAAAAAAAGGTTCTATGTGGTTATTAAATGAGAGCAGTTTTGTTTTGTTGGCGTTCTCAAGCTATTTCTTGTCCCAGTTAAACACTAATTGGAGGTCGTTTTCGACAGCAGTTGCCGGGTTTGATTTGTCGGATCTGTTGGATTTGATACTAAGACAGGGAGAGTAAATAGTGTCATCTGCATAAATACCTAATTGAGAAATTGATTGATTCCAGGGAGATAGTCGCTGCACTTCATGTCAGTAGAAAACGCGAGGCCCCAAAAGCCTAGAGTGTTGGTCTCCTGCAAGTAGAAAACGATCTCTGTAGTGGTTAAAGGAATGAAGTTTTGTTTTGGAGCCGTTAAAATTTACAAGCCTTTTCTTGCCCCGGTTAACTACTGATTAGGGGTCTTTTTCAAGAGCAGTTGTCAGGTTTACTTTGTCAGATCTGATGGATTTTCTACCAAAACAGTAGTAAATGTTAGTGCTATCTGCATAAGTACATAGTTGGGAACTGATGGCATCGGACACATCATTGATGAAGATCAGAAACAGCGTAGGTCCTAGAATATAGCACTGGGGAACCCCTCGTTAGTATGAAAAATCTGGAAGCGATCCCGTTCAACGCGACCTTCATTACACAATTTCTTAAGAACCATAGGTTGAAGCCAAATATTCGTCCCATGATACCATAGCCCTTGAGCTTGCGTAGAAGACTAACATGCCAAACCCGGTCGAACGTCTTCAAGATACCTTTCGGTGTTCATGTTTTTGCAATATAGAAATGCTTCGGAAGAATAAAACATATTCATCACCTACAAGTGTAGGCTGAACAGTTCATAGGCTGACTATGAAAGAGTGACGCAATAGCCGTGAAATCATGCAGTATCAGTGTTTATTTCCTGGTAAACTAACATTGACAGTTGCTCTTTTCTCTTTTTACTCATTACTAATGATTCTGTTTCTAATTCATCCACACCCTGTAACCCCTTGCGTGCTAGTGGCTTTATTACCTTACTTGTGTGATTCCCTTCCGGCTCCATGCTTTCCAGCCAACTTTAATCTGCAAAAATTTAAATGCAATGTCGATCGCAATCTACTGTCTTGATTACTTTTTTCTCTTTCTACTCATTACTAATGTTTCTGTTTCTAAATCTTACACGCTTTGTAACCCCTTGTGTCTTAGTGACTTACTGCCTGGCTTTAACACTGATAAAAAAAACAAACTGTTATTAATTTCACTGTTTAATAAAATAGATAAACAGGGGTAACAACTCAAACACGTGTACGCCCTAAAAATAACGTTTAGAGTAAAAGGAATCCGTTAGAAAGTATATATATATATATATATATATATATATATATATATATATATATATATATATATGAAGAAAAATATACGGAAAAAACAAACAAAAATCTTAATATGAAATTATGCTGTTTTAATGTTAATATAATGTCAACGTCGTATGTTTTGGTCTAGCAGACCATCTTCAGGACATATTCATAAAACATAATTAACATTAGTCTATATTCAATTCAACATGAAAAGACGATGGACATAAGAGTAAGACTAATCAAAACAGACAATTTCTTTGTTTTTTCCGTATATTTTTCTTCATACTGTCGGATCTATATCCATATATATGCTTACACACACACACACACACACACACACACACACACACACACACACACACACACATATATATATATATATATTATAAATTAACTGATTTAAAATATGGTTTCTTCGATACACAGTAATAACAATGTTTCAAAAACTGAAGGTAAAAACTTCAAATTTAATTATATAATTAAATTAAAAGCATTAGTTCTGTTTCATCTTCAAGCGAATTTTGGAATAACTTATTTTAAAATTTACTGAGTTTTAAACGCACATATAAATTCATAATTTCCTGTTTTCAAGGATACAGAGAAATCCAATCATTCAGACAGGGGCGGTAGCGTGTTCATTTTTATTAACTATTGTTGTATCAATTATGAGTTACGTTCGAAAAAGAGGTTAAGTTAAGGGAGGGTAGGTGTGTATTTTTCAACGAATTCTAAGATCCGTTAAATACATGTCGTCTTTTTTTTTTATCGGCAAAACGTTGTTCGGCAATTTTTTCGTACTTGTATACTTAAAGATTCTTTATAAACGGGGTGTTTGGGTTAGAATACGTTTTATTTAACTACAATTTTAAAATATTTTTACTGTATTTCTTTTTAAATCAAGTAAATGTAATAGAATTAAACTATTTAAAATTATTTTTTCGTATCAGATATAAGTATGTATATTACCAACTTCCATTTTATTTTTTTTATTTTTTAATATTATTTAAGGAAAAAATTGACAATGACAGCAAAGAATAGGTATTTCATTTCTTTGATTCAGTAAATTTTTATTTTTTATGAACTTAGTAATATATAGTTTCTCATGTATACACAAAGGACATGGGTCATGTAATGACCTACATATTCTAGCTTTTCTTATTAATTTCCATTTTACTGTAGGTGTTTTATTGGATTCTTTTAAGTGCCAGAAATATTTTGAAAAGGATGTCTGATTTCTGTATTTATTTCTCCTAAATGAAGTTTGATGTTGATTGAACCTCTTTTTGAACAACCTGTAACTTCTTGTGCAACCTATTTATGTGCAACCTACAACTTCTTGTGCAACCTATATAGATCACTATGTTTTCGGGGTTCACAATAGATGAGATATTGCATTGGTATACTAATGATTCCGTGCGACATTTATTTTGTAGATGACAGTTATGAGGGTTTCTACAGTTACATAATTTTTGTTTATCTTCATCTGTTTTTATTTTTATTTTTTATATTGTTTAATTTTCTTTGGTATGTTTTGGTCTAAGTGTTTATTTAAAATATTAGCATTATGTTTCTTAATAATTTTTTTCTAAGTTTTCAGTATAGTGGTAACTTAATTTTAGTGTATTTTTATTGAAAATATTACTTAGTTTACTTTCTCTAGGAAAGTGCTTAATTAATAATGCAAGGATTTTTTGTCCTAATTTGTCCTTTAACATTTGGTTGTATGGGGGCGTATATCAAATTATTTATCTACTTCTGTTTTTTCTATGCTTTCCATTTTCTTTTTTTATATAAGTTAATTTGGGACTTTTGTAGCCACTATCTTTTAGAGCTTTATTATAGAAATTAATATGTTTATAGAAAATCTTGTCATTTGTTATTCATTTTTCGATAGATAAAGGTATATGCTTAATTATAGATGGAGGATGATTTGACTTAAGGTGTATATATTAAGGATTGGTATTGGGTTTTTTATAAGGTATGTACACATTTTTCATTAAATCTAATGTTATATCAAGGAAGTTAACTTTTTTAATTTAGTGCTAACCGTAATTTTTAAGTTCAGGGTTTTAAATTCTTTATATAATATTTTTCTAATTTTATCGATTTTAAAGTTAGTAGAGTTCTTTATAACCATAAGTCCATCGTCTCAGTATAAACCAATGTCAGTTATGTTAAGTTCACTGTTTTGTAGAAATAAAATTAAAAAATATCAATAAGAACACCGGATTATATATCTTACTATTCTTTATATATATATATATATATATATATATATATATATATATATATATATGTGTGTGTGTGTGTGTGTGTGTATGTGTGTGCGTGTGTGTGCAAAAACTTCAGATGTAGATCAGCTGTAAAATAACAATATGAATAAGGGAAAAGAAAAACTGATCTTAGCCGCTATTGTGTGTAAATATGATAAGAAATTTGAAAAAAAAAACATCTATGGGCATAAAAGGGATCTTACACACAAAATTATCAAATAGCGAGTTATACAAAGAAATAAATTCAACCACAAATTTGATCTAAAGAATGTCACACTTATTATTAGATAAAGTAACTTTGAAGGAGTTTTTTGCAAGTGCCACTATTGAAACTTACCAAAATATAAACCTGCGCCTCGGATTTTTTTCTAATATCTCCATTCCCGAAAAAAATTACTACTTCTAAAGCCAACAAACATGTCGACAAAAATATTAAAAAAATTAAAAGAAAACAGTTAAATTGATAATCTCATGTTATTAAAAAGAATAACACACAAATCGAGCCAAAACTAAAATAATTTAAATACGAATTTGTATAAAACTATATTCAAAATCATTACTTACTCACTTTCTTTTATTAGACATTAAATTGTGTCATGTTGTGTCCGCCATAGTTTGCCTGACATTTCAACTAACTTGATGAAGATTCTTGAACGTTCCTAAAGTTAAAAAAATTGGAAAACTAATAACATTTTTGCTCTTGTAAGTAAATAATTGTTAAAAAATTAAATGCATCAATTTATTTTGATGAAGTCCCTCAGAGTACAAAATGTTTCGCTTAAGGGAAAGAAGGCATCGAATATTTATATTTATTTATAATATATGTATTTTTGAAAGAAATAAAACTGTGTTACAACTCGATTTTTAGTATTTTTGGGGATCTTTTTTTCGAAAAATAAAGTGTTGTTTTACTTATTTACTTTAACTGGTTTCGCTTAGGATTCTAAAAAGTTTTAACTGTTTGTATTTCCACGTGTTGACGTTTATGTTCTGAACAAATGAAAAAAAAAGAATGAAAAAATCAAGGAGCGTAATTGGCTATATATGTCGTTTATGTCAAGAAAAATTTATTAGAATCCATTTATACAATGAATTAAGTATTGGTTTGAAATTGTTCATGCATTATATATATATATATATATATATATATATATATATATATATGAACAGATTAAGGTGGATATCAAAGTATAGACTCTTCGGTAAATATCATAAGTGAAAAGTTAAAAGGCAGTTTCCAAGTTTCAAAACAAACATCGAATGTCATACTAATGTTTAATGATGTCTCTCTGATCAAATTCTGGCCATTTTGCTCTGTCAGATATTGCCAATCAAAAGAAAGATTAGCCAAAGACCAAAAAACACTGCCAAATGTGGTTCGAAAAATGTCGATATTTTGTAATCGATATTTAATATAATCGATTACAGATATCTAATACCAAATCACATCCAATTGGCTTTGGTATATTTTTAAGACTGGAGATGATGGAATTAATCAAAATTGTAATTTCTTTCTGGTTCCGAATTAATGAATAAGTATGGTTCGTTTTATTAATTTTTCTTACTTTACCAACATATTCTTACATTCAAAAACGTTTCTTTCGCGTAATAGTTCAGTATCTAAATACTAAATATATTGGGGTGTAAAAGGGGCTGCGTGCAAATGAATTGTACTTCACATTTGTCATTACCTTCCTATTATGATTAAGCTTGTACTTCCCTTCGTTACTTTTCCCGACCGTTACGCCCTTACAATACCTGCTAAATAATGGTCTATTCCGTTTTGATTGCGCAGAAATAGGGGGTTCATTTTATGTTTTCAGCGAGAAAATGAAAGAAAGAAGGCAAGATAGAAGTCAGGGAGAAGCCTAATCAGATAAATCTGATAAGAACAGATACTACAATTTGATACATTATTTACATTATTCGGACTATTGTCCTCAACTTTGTCGCCATATTTATTACAACGTTGTACGGAGCGTACAGGTGGTTGGAATGTCGAACTGAACTCTTTATTTCGCTCACTGGGGTAGTCTGTTTTAGTTCCACGTGATATGTTTAATGGATGTCAGTTATCTCTTGTTAATTTCCCTCTGAAAGTTCTCCACTGCCTTAACCGGGCATTGAACTCACACTCTTTGGGTCCTGTCACTGGATCTAATCAACGCCTGTGCCATATAAAGGTTAAACAGGCCTCCCTTTTAAGGTAAGACTTCGAGAACACCAGAAATCTGTAAGACGAGGGGAAGTGGAAAAATCAGGCGTGGCTGATCACATATGGAGAGAAAAAGGAAATCACCACCCTCTGTGGGATCAGGCTGAGATCATAGACAAAGAACACCATTGGAAAATTCGTAAACTTTAGGAATCAGCACATATGCTAGACCACAAAATTCTCGTGAGCCGACCAAACATAGAAATGAATACAATATGGCACAGTGGATAAAGGCGTTGTTTAGATCCAGTGACAGGACCCAAAGAGTGAAAATTCAATACCCACTTAAGGCAGTGGAGAACATTCAGAGGCGAATTAACAGATAACTGTTAACTGACATCTATTAAACATGGCACGTAGAACTAGAACAGTCTACACCAGTGAGCGAAATAAAGGGTTCAGTTCGACATTTCAACCACCTGAAGAAGGCCGGAGCATACAACGGCCAAAATCTTCTAATAAATATGGCTACAAAGATGAGGACAAGAGTCCGAATAATGTAAATAGTATACGTAATACCTCATCTCAGAAAAATATAGACTGATAATGAAAGGCCGAAACCTTGTAATAAATATGGCGACAAAATGAAGACAATAGTCCGAATAATGTAAATAGTGTACATAATACTTCATCTCAGAAATATAGAAAGATACTGAAGGGACGAAACGTTGTAATAAATTTGGCAACAAAGATGAGCACAATAGTCCGAATAATGTAAATAGTGTACATAATACCTCATCTCAGAAATATAAACAGATACTGAAAGGCCGAAACGTTATAATAAATATGGCGACAAAGATAAGAACAATAGTCCGAATAATGTAAATAGTGTATATAATACCTCATCTCAGAAATATAGACAGATACTGAAAGGCCGAAACGTTGTAATAAATATGGCGACAAAGATGAGGACAATAGTCCGAATAATGTAAATAATGTACATAATACCTCATCTCAGAAATATAGACAGATACTGAAGGGCAAAACGTTGTAATAAATATGGCGACAAAGATGAGCACAATATTCCGAATAATGTAAATAATGTACATAATACTTAATCACAGAAATTCTTCGTTGGGTTTCGTCAAGAATCTCGAGATGTACAGCAGCGGAACTATGACAGATATGACAACAGTAGTCAATGCATAGACAAATAGTAGAATTATAAAGATGGATTTTGAAAAGAATGATTTTCAGGCACGATACAATGAACCAAATTTCCTAGCAGCAGACATAGCAACTGATTCGTTGTAGTCACTCCTTCATCTCAGTGGAAAAGACGAGGTCAAGAAGCCGTAATGTTTTAGTCTCCTGGAGTTTTGCAACAGCCATGAGGATGGCAAACAGAAAAGTTTCTCTGCTGTGATTAAATAAAAGCAGTTTTGTTTTGGAAGCATTAAAATTTACAACTTATGTCTTGCAAACCAGTGATTTGATGTTTGTGTTTGGATGTATGGGTTGATGTGTTTGTACAATGGAGCCCTTGTACCATTCTTATCTATCCACAGACAGACTGTTTCGCTGTATCACAGCACTTAAGTGTGGCTAGACGTCCGACTGCCTCAGGCCGGGATCGAAACACGACTGATCTGACATCAGTCAGATATCTTACCCCTCGGCCAGGAAGGAAATTTTTAATATCTTTCTCTATACGAAATACCTCAGCGGTTCGGAGAACTCAATTCATACTTGAAGAGTAATACTTAACAGCAGAAGGAGCCACTGTTTTTAAAAAACCCTTCCCTAGAGAGCTCTACCAGATTTCCGGGAGCATATAATTATATATATATATATATATATATATATATATATATATATATATATATATATATATATTTAGTCTCTTGATGTTTTTGCGTTTTGTAAAGAGTGTCGTTGTGGTAATTTAATTTTTTCCTGTGTGATTGGGTATTATTTTGTTGGTTATTTTTTTCTTCTTGTGAAGCGTGTTTTTGTGCATTTTTAATATATAAGTCGTGTAGTTGTGGTTATTTGTTGGTTTTTATATGATTCGGTGTCCTTTTTTAGTTATTGTTTGTTGATATTGTCGTTACTTTTTTTATTGATTGTGTTATGGTGTTGGTATGGTTTAGGTGTTAGGTATTTGTCATAGTTTGTTGTGTTTGGGAAAAGTTTTTCAATTATTTTAAAGAATATTTTTCCTATTTTTATTTTTATTATATTGTTATCGGGTCGGTTGAACCAGATTATGCTTCTTTCATTTGTTTTCCTTTTTAGATTCTGGGATATCCGCTATTTATGAATGCCCTTTCGTATGTTTTTTTTTTTGTTTCCGTTAAATATTTTTCTGTTGCTGGAATGTGTTTATGGATATCGTTATGTGTTTAATTACATTTGGAGTTGAGTTGAGTCGAGTACTTTCCACTATTCATTTAGCCATTATCCGGCCATTATTATTATTTCTTTTATTTTACCTAAACGTAAACGTTTATATATACGTCTAGAGTTATAGTAATGTTTTATTTTCAAAACACAGTCATCACATTGTGACCGTATTCATAGTTGATGTTATTGAGTGTTGGCTTTTTATTTTTTTGTCATTAGCGCTTCCATTGGACGGGAACAAGAAAGAAATGTGTAAACACCATAAGTCAAAGGAATAATAATAATAATAATAATAATAATAATAATAATAATAATAATAATTAAATGATTGGTTTAAGGCTGATGTTGTGTTATTTTGTCAGTAATCCTCTTATCAGCTTTATTTCCGTAGGTATTAATTTCTGTAGTAATAAAAAACGAAAAAAACAAAAAAAAACAACAAAAACAACAAATATATAAAATTAAATATTAAAAATTATAGCGTTAAATTTTAGAAGCAAATTAATTGCAAATCGAAGATGCAGCATTTCAAAATTTGAAATATGCCTCGTGCTTAATATATGAATATATTTAAATTTAGAATTAGCGTTAAGAAATAAGAAAGGCAAAAATGAATATATCTATATATCTATCCATTTATATATATATATATATATATATATATATATATATATATATATATATATAATTCAATAATTTAAATTAAATTAAAAAACAAAATTAGAATATAAAATAAATAATCTGAAGATACATATTAAAATATCCGTTAATGATGTCTACAGAGTCTGATAAAAAAAATGACAGTACTGTAAAGTAGTTAAAGTACAGAGAGTGAAGCCGCTTGACACAGAATGACTTTGATACTATTGCGCATGCACACTAAGTTATAACGTTTTCTTTTCCCATTGCTTATAGCGGTGCTTGGAAGGAAGGTGTGTAAAGTGTGGTATGCAAGAAGCGCCAAATCGAAACCACTAAGAAATTCAGGAAGTGTGTTTATTGACATGGCAGTACCATCTGAGAAAAACACCTCCATGAAAATTTATCGAGAAGTTGTCTAAATACAAGAACGTGGAGATTGAGATTAACAGGATGTGTGGAATGAAGACTGAGATTGCACCAGTAGTAATCGGAGTACTGGGCCTCCTGAGAAAAGGAATGGACAATTTTACTAACAGTGTCCCAAGTAACATCAACATACAAGTTGCTCAGTAGATCGCCCTACTACGAACATCCCATATAGTAAGAACAATGCTATCAATTAAAAATGACAATTCTCCTATAGAGTCTAAGGACCATAATTTGGACTTGGCTCTACAGGATACAAAGGAAGAAACATACACAAATAATAATAATAATAATAATAATAATAATAATAATAATAATAATAATAATAAGAAGAATTAGTAGAAAGAAATAAGCGTAGATAGATATGAACAGACTGCAATAGATAGATAGAAAGATTGATAGATAGATAGATACGCAAAATCAGTTCTACATATGTCAAATATATTTTTTCAAAGGTGAAAAATAATAATAATAATAATAATAAAAAGAAAAAAGAAAAAATTATATATATATATATATATATATATATATATAGAGAGAGAGAGAGAGAGAGGGAGAGAGAGAGAGAGGGGGGGAGAGAAGCAGAATCAGTTCTAAATATGTCAAATATATTTTCTTCAAAGGTGAGAAATAATAATAATGAAAAAAGAAATAACTGTAGATAGATATGAACAGACTGCAATATATATATATATATATATATATATATCTATTGCGAGAGAGACAGAGAGCGAGAGAGAGAAAGAGATACGCAAAATCAGTTCTAAATATGTCAAATATATTTTCTTCAAAGGTGAGAAATAATAATAATAGAAATAATAAAAATAATAATAATAATAATAACGTAGAAGAAGACGAAGAAGATCAATAAGAAGAAATGTTCAAGAGAAAAATATGCCTATTGTATGGAAGTTTGAGAAACACATTAAGCTGTAGATAAATGGTAAGAGGCTATTTTGTCAAAAGAAAATAAAGCAAGAAAGTACGATAGAAAAGAAATGAAAAAATTTAAAAAAAAATACTAACCAAAAATAAGAAGCTGAAAGAGAAAATGGAGAGGCAATGAACTAAGCACGCAAGCGTAGAGCAATTCAGAAATACACAAGGAAAATACCTAAAGATGAGTTACACACACATACACACACAAAATAAAATAATTTCTAAAGCCTTTGTGCAAATAAATTAACTTAAATATATATTTAAGTCTGAAAAGTGTTGAGGAAAAGAAATTGTCCTCCCCGCCTCATTCGCTTGCAATTTAAAATCGATCTCATCGTATGTGATTATTCCTCGTTTGGCATTTGATTTGTTCGAACAAAATGTTTCTGAAGGCGACATTTTCGAAAAAGTAACCGGTTTTACATTTGAAAAGCCATGAAATCTATGGTCATTATCATACGTTTCACAAGGCCGACATAATTTTTTTTGTTGTCTGTTTCTTTTTTTTGTTGTCTGTTTTTTTACATTTTTAAGGAGGGTGTTGTCCCACTTAAATGATTTGCAACTAGCAGCTACGGAATTTGCAAGCCGAGTTCAAATTCCGGCTTCGAACTTATGACCTTGGAAAAGGTAGAATCTATTCGTTCTTAGCCCTAGAACACTAACCATGGGTATATAGTACTCAGGGCAAATTTTCCTGTTTTTAATTACAATTTTCAGTACCTGGTTTAATGTTAACTCAAAGTACGAAGATTGAACAGACTGCATGTAAAATATTTCAAATAAAGATTTATATTTAATATATTTTTGATATTTTCAAAATTGGATATGATATACCGATTGTTAGTAGTGGTAGAACTTTAATTCTAGGATTAAACACTGATCTGGATGGTAGATTTTCTTATACAGCCTTGGGTGTTATCCAGCCTAGAAGAAGGACAATTCTGAATTAAAATTCTTAGAGAAGGCAAAGGGAAACCAACCACTATCATTCTATAGAACGTTTGGAATTGCATGGCTAGTACTGGAAAGGAACCCTTGAATACCGATAAATGCTTTTTAAAAATCTACAAACTTATGTAGCAGTAACTCTACCTAAAAGACATTGTGTAGAAAACAATCGAACACTAAAACAGGTTATGACAATCGTATCATGCAATAACTATCAAGGTGTATTTATTTATATATTTTTTGTCCCATTTTAATGGGAAGGGAAAGAAATCAACTTAGGTTAGTAAATTAATGAGTTATTACTTCTCTTTATATAGAATAATCTATATAAAAATATTTATCTTCATTTAGACAAAATTAATTCCCGAGCAAACGTTTAATTAATCAGTTTCTTTGCTCCTAAGTTTCTAAGATTGCAGTCCTATGTGTTCAAGCTTTTCATGTGAGGCACTCAGATACCTTTGTTAAGTGATCGTATTTCACCATCTTGGTCTTGAAATAGCCATTGACGTCGCCGTTTTTGTCGTTCGGTTGCTAATCTTTTTCTTCTGATAGATTTTGTCATTTCACTGTTAAACACATAACATTTTTAACATGAAAAGATATTGAGCAAAAAGTGATTTATATAATATCAGGAGTAATTAACGAATCATAGGTACCATTGAACATTTAAAAAAAAGATAAACGGGAATGGATTAATTAAATTGTCTGTTGTGCGTGTTTTTTTTTAATTCTTTATCACCACTTTATTGAATGTCAATACATTGTTTCAAGAAATTTGCTTCATTGCATCTCACTATGAAAACTTTCTTGGCTGCACAGGTATATACTCTACAGGTATTTGCATTTAATAAAGATAAGGAAACTGTGGACGGGTATGATTGCCTTAAATGACCTCGCTGCTCTAAAACAAATCTTGGATGGAAAATAATTATAGGAATTCACACAAATAAGGAATATGTGGAGAACCAAGATCGATTACATTATTAAGAGATAAATTATTAACCCATCAACTGCCAATTGTTTTTATTGCGCATTTTTTGGCCCATAGATGTGTCTTAGGAGTTTATTTATTCCTTATAATTAATTTCAGTAATTACCATTGTCGTTTTTATAGAAACTAGAACATCAAATATATATGTGTATAAAACATCAAAAAATAATATCGATTAGAAATAATAAAAAATACTTTTCAAAATAGTCATTATGTTTCTACTCGTGAATTGTAAAATTACGACAGGTGTCTTCTTACGGCTAATAATAAAAACTTTAAAGCCTAAGTGTTGTAAAACATACCTTTGCAAATGCATTGTATGTAAGCAATTCAATGTAAATACAAGGAATAAGATATAGTGAGTTTAATTATAACAGATTCCCAAATGGGGCTCATGGCAAGTAATGGGTTATAAAACCGCTACATTTTCTAATTAGATAGAAATTGTAAGTCAGCTGCAGACATTAGGATGAGATAAACAACATGTGCCCGAGAGGCAAATCGACTTTGTTCAAGATTGCTTACGAGATGTTTAAGCCAGAAACTGAGCTTTTTTTTTATTGACTTCAGCTATGCCTTAAGCGCGATCAACCTGAACAGACTGGTCACAAAGCTCCCACGACTAAGACAATCTCTATTCATTTGTATTTGGGTTAAGGACTTTCTGACATTTCGTCGACAGTCAGAATAGGCCCGCAAATATCCTTTACTGTCATGCTCAGCATCGATACTCTACAGGGATGTGTATTAAGCCCTCTTCTGTACACCATCTACAGCGTACGATGGATAAATTGGCATCTAACTGACGCAAGAATGAAACTAATACTGATATGTCATTCCAACAGATGTATTTATAAAATTGCGCAAAAATATTTTGATATACTAAAGAGTAAATTTATTCAATAAAGTCGATACTGATTCTAACCACGGCCTTCAGATAATTTCAGAATCTTCTGTAACTCTTCTGGACGGTCTTCTTGTTTAAGTCGGTGAATGCTGGCATAATCTTTGGATCCAGTTCATGTTGAGTGTTACGAAGAAATTTGTTGGTCTTTCACTCAACAGCGTCCCACACATAATAATCAAGGTTGTTTTCAATCTGGGGAGTTAAGTGGACAGATGTAAGGTGTAATGTGGTTGCAGAAATTGTCTGGCAGCCATGACTAAGTTCTCCTGCTGGTGTGGAGTCGGGCAGAGTCCTTTTGCTAGACATAGCAACCCTCTTGACCAAGGGCAGCACTATCTCCTCAAGGCACTTGATGTAGGCCTCCGTGTTGAGTCTGAAGATCTCACGAACAAAATCGGGAGTTCTTTTCTTATCAGGGGGATCAGAGTGAGTTTTCCGTGCTGCTGTACCTTCGTAATCACCATTAGACTCATTCAACTCTTTCCGAATCCTCTGCACTGTGCTCAGATTCACATTCAAACACTTTGAATTCTTCGGGTTCTTTTACGGACAAGTGGGGGAACCACACATTTTAACTAGAAGCCAAAAAAAAAAAAAAAATACAATGGTTAAATGCTTCCTAACCAGAATCTGGAACAAGCATGAATTACCTCATAGAGGACGGTAAGTGCGACTCGAAAATTCGAATACTCATTGCGATGGCCAGAGATGACCTCCAAAAGCAAAGTAAAATAGTATGAACAAGAAACGTTTTACTGAACTGTTAGGTAATATCTTGAGGAACAACTTTTATCCTTGGGCCCTGATTAAATACATATTATCATCTAAAAGAACACTATTGCTTGAACTTCCGGCGCGAATACCAGTAGAACATGCCTTTTCCAAATTTATGGCGGAGTGAATTGCGTCATGGTGCATTTTTTTATGCGCAGACGGTGCGCAACTGAGTCTGCTATACTGTGCAGTCGACAAAATAAAAAAACAAACAACGCGCATGCGCGAAATCAAATATATAAAATGGCGACAATTTACCCATCATACACTTGTGATTGTGTCTATATCCATCTCACAAACACAATAATTACTTTTGTGTACCACGCTACTATTTTCGGGAAGGGAGATGAAGTGGACTCTAGCAGTGAAATATAAATAATTTGTCTTAATGGATTTAGGAGTATAAACTTTAACCACGTTAGAGACAAAGGAGATAGTGTTGGACTGTTATTGATATTTTTTGTGGAGAAGGATTATCGATGTTACCGAGAAAATAACCGACTCCTCGCTACATTCTTTGGAGCACATCTCTAATTCTCTTTCTCGCAGGGGAGCAGCAAGCATAATGAAAGACAGCGCGCATCCCAGGTACTGCTTGTTTGAATTGTAACCTGAAGGTGGCGTTTTAGTTCCAGTAAAAAGCGCTTAAGGAAACAGCAGAGGCTCGGGCAATTTTTGTTCTTAGCGCGGCCTGCCCACATTAAACCGATCTTGTGTCACAACCTGACAAATTTCTCTCGAGTAGTTTATGCTATTTATCATCTTTCAGTTGCCTCTCTGCCTTTGGGCAGAGTGCCCTCAGTTGCGGCTCCGTTAAGTTACAATTGAGGAAATACTGAGAGGTGGCCAGCCCTGAGAGAACAGCTGCCCAAGGCAGCGCTTTATCATTGCACCAAAGGGATCGGTGCTCGCAGCGAGACCAGCGCAACCGACAGTTGCGGAGGATCGGGAAGTTTTTGTTCCTTGCTCGAATGAACGCGCACGGACTCCCCACATTAAACCGATCTTGTGTCACAACGCGACTTCGTGGCGCGTGGGGTCGAGCTAATACCAAATTACTATAAAGTAGAGCTGGAGCTTTTTAATCTCAGAATTCATGAGAGAATTGAGCTCGAATTTGGCATTTATTCATATAGATACCACGATATAGGTTTTACTTAATTATCCATTATGTTTCTCTAACTCTTCAAATATTGAATGTATAACTAATTCTAATTTCGATTTTTCCATCTTTGTACTATATTAATTTTATCTTATAAATTGTCTCCTGTTCTGTTATCCATGAAATAAAAATAATTCTTTGTACAGAAAATAAGGATCTACGTACATCAAATCGTCTTTAAATTAAGTTGCAACAGAAGAATTATCATTGAACTTTTAAAACGTAAGCTTAAACATTAATTCAATACTTAAATCCAGCGATCAATTTTGAGTTCTGTAGTTTATTGATGCCTATCGCATCTGCTCTTGTGATGATGGCAAAATCAAAAGTGCTCCACAGAAACTAGCTTAAATGCCGGTCGATAGGGCGGCTTTTAAGCTGTTTATAATAAAACGTGCACTGCAATTTTGGATACAAAAGGAAAATAAGAGTCACGTCTGTGAGAAAATGACTGTAGTCGAGATGCCAGATCAGGACCTATCACATGAATTTCTGTATTTTCTTTTTCTCTGTCTGCTATGGCAAACATTTCTGATGTTTGTTTTTATATTCTCTTTTTAGAAAATAATAACTTCATTTTCGTTCTTCCGAGTTTACTATAAATGTTGGTGTTGTTATCTTTTCCGACAGGCAGATACTAACAAAACCGCCCAGTATATATTTGGTAAGCAAATAACATGATATTTCGAAAACAACTAAATAGAGATATAGGCTTTACCTACCAGGAAGTAAGTTGTACGACAGAAGTAACAGCTAACAATATGGCTATAATATCCGTGTGTGAAAGTGTTGGGCGTAAAAACTAAAAAAACAAAAACAAACTGACTCTGACTAAACTACAGGTGATCTGGAATATGCCGACATAATGTTTATTTCTCCTGTTTGTCTTTCCATTAAACTTTACCTCTCTTCTATTTCTTCCTCCTCGATTGATTGCACTTTTTCTCCTCCTCATTCTAATACTACTCATTTCACACTTATTTACTTCTTCTTTCTTCTCCTCATCCTTTTCCTCTTTCAGTTTTTTCTCTCTATCTTTCTTTACCTACTGGTTCTACTGCTACTTTTTTCCTCAATCACATTGTCCTTCTCCTGATTTCCCGCTATCATCTTTCACCTCCTCCCACCTTTTCCTGTTCATCCTCCTCCTATCTCCTCCTTTACATCTCTTGGTAAGTACCTATCACTTTACTACCACTACTAATTGTTTTCCTCTTGCCGCCACCTCCTAATGTCCTCCATTTTCTTTTTAAATGCCTTCAACGCTTTTATCCGTCTTCATGAGACACTAACAACAGACGACTCTAAACATACTTTACCACATCCAAGATATTTTTGCTTCCGCTTCCGGTCGATACCGTCATTACCGGTCTGTTGGTGTTTTATATTCAATTTATAGTTTACAAAGCTACTCTTTTCTACAGACAATAATATCTTTTCTTTTTCCGATTATACAACTTTCAAAGTAAAATATATTTAAAAGATGAAAATAACCACAAAAAGTAGCCGATATTTTAAGCTATAGAGGCCGACACTGATACTGCTTCTCGACTGCAAATGAAAAATTAAAATTTAATCAGTGCATTTCAATGATCATTCGTATTTATTGAAGATCTCTTCTTGATTATTCAGGCTCACTTCTTTGCTTATCCGACGTTGCAAATCAAGAACCTGGCAAATCAAGGTATTTCCAAACGAATGTCAGTGTGGCTGTTTGGACAGAATCTGTTAAAAAATCATTATTTCAATAACGAACGTAAGTTACATATTAACGAGTGGGACTTAAAATCATAGAACGCTTGAGATTTTGTTTTGTTTGTTTTTTATATTTTAAACAAGTGCCATTGTGAAAGAAAGAAAACACGCACTTGTTATTTCACGCTAGAACTGCTCCCCCAAGAATATGTAAACTACCATATATACTCGGGTACAGTGCGTGATTTTATTAGCAGTTTTTGCGCTAAAAGTCGCTCTTTTCTGTAAATTAATCTCAAAATAAAAACAATTGATAGTGACTAAAATTCACACCCAAATTTCCCAGAGCGATGCTCCTCCATTGAACTCCGGTTGGGTTGACTTTTGCGAACACCGCAAATGTGGGCGACTCGGGTGCGCTATTTCTAAGTGTGGGGTCTTCATACGCGCTCACCCCGATAAACAAGCCAAAGACAGATATTTTCTCTTTTTTTTTTAAATTGTAAAACATTCCTTCATCTGTGAAGAGATCGTCCAGCATCCACTGCCATATAGGAGGAGTGATATTACATAACAGTTCAGCACTCTTTTCTTTATTTCTCTTGCTTCAAATCTCTTCTTCATCTGTGAAGAGATCGTCCAGTCTTCACTGCCATATAGGAGGACTGATATTACATAACAGTTCAGTACACTTTTCTTTGTTTCTCTTGCTTCAAATCTCTTCTTCATCTGTGAAGAGATTATCCAGCATCCACTGCCATATAGGAGGACTGATATTACATAACAGTTCAGGATTCTTTTCTTTATTTCTCTTGCTTCAAATCTCTTCTTCATCTGTGAGGAGATTGTCCAGTCTTCACTGCTATATAGGAGGACTGATATTACATAACAGATTAGGACTCTTTTCTTTATTTCTCTTGCTTCAAATCTCTTCTTCATCTGTGAGGAGATTGTCCAGCATTCACTGCTATATAGGAGGACTGATATTACATAACAGTTCAGGACTCTTTTCTTTGTTTCTCGTGCTTTAAGTCCCTTCTTAAGAATACATTTCTTTGTTTCTAAGTTTTTATCTGTTTTTTTTTTCTCAGCTTTGGTATGACATCTTTCGCTATCCCGGTGTATCTTCGGATTTCGGTACCTTACGATCCACTCTCCGTTAAAAAAAAAAAAAAACTTCTTAGATATTTCAATATATTGCTCACTTGATTTTGGCATCTCGAATTAGCATGTTTGACTCTTTATATTACTGACACCCATCCATTTTGTCTTTTTACACTTGT
Organism: Acanthosepion lycidas; assembly: GCA_963932145.1. NCBI lineage: Eukaryota > Metazoa > Mollusca > Cephalopoda > Sepiida > Sepiidae > Acanthosepion > Acanthosepion lycidas. Next base: position 13,775,357 of record OZ010587.1, read on the forward strand.
TTATTCTTTTCGAGTCGATTTTCTTTACTATCTTTTACAGGGGTTCCTGTATTTCCTTCCTGTATCATCCTGTCACCTGTGCAACAAAAGACATAAGATAAAGTGAGGTAAAGAGAACAACAGAAGACCAGGTAAGTTTTATAGTAATCAAAAAAAAAGAAGGTTTTATTATAATTTTCATGATTATGGTCAGGAGCTAAAAAGGAAAAACAACAAAAAGATTTACTGGCAAGAAGGTAGTAATACTTCAAAATAACTTCAGTTGGGATTTGTTGAGTTTTTGTGGTATACTTTACATGTCAGGTCAGCGAATGCTAGTAAACGAACTTCGTTGAATCAGATTTCTACAACAGCTGATTTCGCCAGGCAAATTGCTTAATTTTGTCGCCAACCAACGAATATAGATGGCCGGATGAAAACCTTCACTTCATTCGATGACATCAATTAACCCAGAACTTGGAGAAATTGCATTGATAAAAATAGATTCTAGAAAAAATGTTCATATCTAGGATTTTGGCACCAGTAATGACTTCAGGTAGTATTTCTAATTCAGTCAGAATGGCCTCACTGTAAAGCTGAATACGTCCGGTGAGGAAATATATCGTTGCCTTTCTATTATGTTTACTGAATTCATTTTCTATCCATATGCATAACTTCTAGAATATTCTAATACCATTTCCCAAATATATCAGGCTTACCTATCAGCTCCAACTGTTATTTGTGACATACTTTATGAAGTGCGTTTTACCGATCTATTAAACATAGCTATAGCATCTTCTTCATTTGTATTAAAGGTTTAAAATCTTTCTCCTTTACTCACAGGAGGCCTTAGAGACAGAACGTGTCTCTTTTCCTCTATGAGCGATGTTTGAGTCGCCAGCGAATTTAACTCTACATTGGGAATATGTTTCCACAGAATACAAATTACCTAGCTTGCTTGACTGCATAAAGGCCTATCTAACAATTCGACTAAAACAACAAATAACCTTTTCAAAATATACGTCTCTCACAATTTACACTATTGACATTGTTCGAACTGTAGTCCTCATCTTTATTGCCATAATAACAACGTTTCGGTCGTTGTACGTTCCAGCCTTCTTCAGGTGATATACGTTGGAACTTTGTCCTGAGTCCTTTATTTAGTTCCAGATTGTGCCTGGAGATATCTCAGTTTTAGTTAATTCACCTTGTTAACTGGACTATTCATGTTTTTGTTCCCTCTGTTGTTAACATAGAACTTACGGTTACATAGTGGAAAGTTCATCAGAAGTATTTACAGAAAAGGGAAGCTATGTTATTGTGTTGGGAAAGAGATTCTTTTTTCGATTTCAATGAGGATTTTTAAAGTTATAGGAGTAACACCAGGCTAGATGTGGCAGCAATCTGCTTTGTCGCTCCTGCTATATATTTCAAATGAAAACTTCTGTGTCAATATACGCCTGGCCGACGGTATCAGTGTATGTGTTTTTTAGCAAACCTTGCTAATCCTTGTTGCAGCCGCGTGGGTAGATACATTTGTTTTTGTTCAATATTCACAGAGCCAATACGTGTTTTATACTGCATCAATGCTAAGCGGACCTCAATTATTGTTTCTGCGAGATAATGCATAAACAGGCGTGATCATGAGTTTGAAAAAAGGTAATAGCTTGATCACGAAGACGTATGTCTGCTAAAATCTGATACTACCACTCTTTATTTCTCAATAAATATATCTCTTCAATAATTGGTAATCTCGCTATCAGATATTTTGGCAACATTATATGATTGTTTTGAAATCGGGTGGAAAATATTTTGAAAAATACGTTATTCCTTTGTGTGTAATAAATACGCATTTGAAGAAAGAATTTCATGTAAGAAAACTTTGGACGGGAGCAAACCTAATGAAAGTCGATAGATGAATTATTCTGGTTGTTTAAGGAATAATTCCTAAGATTCAAGATTTTGTCTCCAAGAAGGTTATCAATTTAAATATGCATTACCCAACATTTATTTTGATACTGCTACCTACTGTATGTTGATAATTCTCAGAAAATAACCACTTTTAAGGATTTATTATTTAGATTGTGTTTTCGAAAAGTTCGGAAGAAAATTTGACAGAAAATACACGGCAATATTCTGAAATTTTACTGTTCATTATCTATCTATCTATCTATCTATCTATCTATCTATCTATCTATCTATCTATCTATCTATCTGAGCAGTTATGAACTTTGTGTAATCTAAAATCGAGAAGGATGAGTTTAAATGACAGCATTTATCCTTGCTTAATCGGTGATGTCCTTCATGACCGAGTTGCTTAAAATCATGTCGGCTCTAACAACGATTTCTCCTGAAAAGAATGACGTATGTTCGTATCCTGCCGGTGGTTCCATTTTTCTTGAATATGACTTCTCGAATATTGAGGGCGCTCAACAAAATTAAATAAACTGTTCAAAAAATAAACGGATCATCTACTCAAATGTTGGTATCCACTAAAATGAACATATAAAATTATATATATATATATATATATATATATATATATATATATATATATATATATATATAATATTACAAATGGAAACTACAGATAAAGTTCATTACTTTAGAGACAGTCATTCACTCATGTAGTTCACTAACAAGCAGTAATTTTATTTGTCCTGATGATGACCATGCTGGCAGAAACTATTCGATTAACCTAACTGAAATAAAACAAAAAAATATTAATATACAGCCCAATGTGTCTAAAACATAGTTTTTAATATTGTTATTGTTGAAATCATAAAATTATATATATATATATATATATATATATATATATATATATATATATATATATATATATTAATAAATATACATATGTTATCGAGACAAAATTTTATTTTATTTCCACAGCCAACAATTGTAAAAGATAATTTTATCACCATAAAATGACTCTTAATAATAAGCAATATGCAATTGCCATGGCACTCTCAAAATTTTACTAAGATATTAAAACAGATGACTACACACCGGTAGGAAATTGGAATTTCGTCGCCAAAACTACACCCTTTTCCGGCCGCGGCGATCGATGCAACCTGTGTTTGCTGGAAAAAAAGATTCATTCTCAAAAATATTAATGACCAAAATCTACTTAATAAACAAAATGATATATACAGGATAAGTATTGTAGTTTTCATTGTTATCCTGTATATAAAAATACCCTGATGATGATATTGCGCTATGTCGAAAGTACTCGGTAAATAAATACAATATGTATCACCACAGGGTTTTCCTCTTGTCTTTCGATAATCACACAAAAAAGCTTATCCATGAATATGAAAGGATCCTACGGAGAATCAGTAGAAGGGACAAGTCTAAATTATTCAACGAAGCATATCTCAATGAAACATTCTGCCGATATATATATATATATATATATATATATATATATATATATATATATATATATACATATATATATATATATATATGAATGATATACGTGTATGTATCAATCCACCTGAGAAAATATTTTCTTATGACAAACTGTTCATATCTATCTGTTTATCAATCAATCTACCCCAGTTTGCTCATCCCAGTCACTTAATATCTATCTATCTATCTATCTATCTATCTATCTATCTCAGTCTGTTCATAATCTATTTAATTCAGTCCATTATTTACATTATTCGGACTATTGTCCTCATATTTGTAGCCATGTTTATTACAACGTTTCGGCCGTTGTACGTCCCGGCCTTCTTCAGGTTGTTGGAATGTCGAACTGAACCCTTTATTTCACTCACTGGGGTAGACTGTTCTAGTTCCAAGTGCCATGTTTAATGGATGTCAGTTATCTCCTGTTAATTTCCCTCTGAAAGTTCTTCACTGCCTTAGCTGGGTATTGAACGCATACTTTTTGGCTCCTGTCACTGGATCTAACCAGTGCCTTTATCCGCTGTGCCATGTGTTCTTGACATCCATCAAATATGTCCGAATAATGTAAATAGTTTCCATAATACCTCATCTCAGAAATATAGACAGTTAATTCTGTCCATAATCTCTTTCATATCTATCTATTTGTCTACATCTTCGTGTTCGTATCTATTCATTTATAAATGACTGCAGACAAAACATCGTCGGTGTCACCGAGTCCATACGAATTCTACGAATCTTTCATTACATGCATAATTTGTACTTTGTCATACGGTTTTTGAATTTTGAATTGTCCTTCTCCTAGCAAAGATTGTCACAGAGCCCAGATTGCCTTACTATTGAAATTGTTTGGGGCTTTTGAATTTTGAGTTGTCATTCAAGTCTATTGGACACGGTGGGGAAAAGTGATGAATTTTAATGAACTCTAAAGTTAATTGGAACTTGGTCTCTCTGATTCCCCAATCCGAGCAGCTATTCATTATTCAATCGTGCATCTATCTATCTATCTATCTATCTATCTATCTATCTATCTATCTATCTATCTATATATCTATCTATCTATTCTCATTACTCTCCCACTATTTACTTGTTCGTATCTATCTATCTATCTATCTATCTATCTATCTATCTATCTATCTATTCTCATTACTCTCCCACTATTTACTTGTTCGTATCTATCTATCTATCTATCTATCTATCTATTCTCATTACTCTCCCACTATTTACTTGTTCGTATCTATCTATCTATCTATCTATCTATCTATCTATCTATCTATCTATCTATCTATCTATCTATCTATTCTCATTACTCTCTCCCACTATTTACTTGTTCGTATCTATCTATCTATCTATCTATCTATCTATCTATCTATCTATCTATCTATCTATCTATCTATCTATCTACCTATCTCGGTCTGGTTATAACCTATTTATTTCATTCTATTCATATCTATTTCTTTTTCTCATATGATTAAATAATAGATTAATTAATTTATAATAAGTGTCGATATTTTATATGAATAATAACAGAAATATTCATCCAAATGGTAGTTATATCATTTTAACTGTTGTAAATCTTCGTCGATTATGTTTCAACTTCAAAACCATGGTGGAATAAAACTGAAAATATCGATAAAATGCATATATTGCGAGAAGCTATCCACTTTTACTAGATAACGGAAAATTAACTCATTCCAACATGAGCATGCGCAATGGCATGCCTTCCGTTGAAAGAAAATCAGAAAGGAAGTAGGAAAGAAAGAAACGTGATGGAGAATAACAATAAAAGTAAAATTTAACGAAAAGCAGAACATAGTGGTGAGCATTCGGTTATCAGACTTCCGCTATTCATAGTTATGTATCCTGAGAATCGCCCAGGGCTCTACCTAAAATACACTGCCACTTACCGCTACGTTTCCGTTCTATTAGCTGGGACGTCTCTTTAATATCGAGGGTGCGACAGATAAATTGTTGTTTAAATGAGGCGAAAATGAAAATAACACTGACATCTCATTTTAATATTTACCAAAATTATACAAAAATATCTTGTAATACTAAAGAGTAAATGTATGCAATAAAATCAACATTGGCTTCAACCACAGCCTCTAGACGATTTCAGAATCTCCTTTATCTCTTCTGGGCAGTGAATGCTGCTATAATCATTGCCTTCAGTTCATCTTTGGTGTCACAAGGAGTTTTGTTGGTCTCTTGCTCGACTGTACAATAGAATATATACTTGATATATTTTTAAATTCTGTTTATTTAGGCAGCAATGCTCTTTAAGGCAAATATTATTGAATATAACAGACATTTTGTGTCCATTAATTTTAATGATCGACTTTTCCAAATTAGGAATAATCCTTCTGAGACAAGGATGAAATTCCATCACAAATTGTCCAATGTGGTATTTCTTGTACTTTTCTTCAGAATTGACTTTCAGACAATTTCTGATGTAATTTCCTCCTTGCACGAGAAGAAAATATTGATTTTTTTCATCGATTTATAAAGAATGTCCCGTTTGTAATACCGACCCAGTGTCAAATTGATCCCTGGATTTTACAGAGTTATCTGAACTTAGTTTTACTTTTAAAAATGTTGTTCCTTAAAAATGTGCTTATGTCATTGATATCTGATATTTCTTTAACACTTTTGTTAATTTATATAATTTTTAGTTCTTTAACTTAAAACTGTATCATTACTTTAAAGATGTATACATCTGTTTGTATCATTACTTTAAAGATGTATACATCTGTTTGTATCATTACTTTAAAGATGTATACATCTGTTTGTATCATTACTTTAAAGATGTATACATCTGTTTGTATCATTACTTTAAAGATGTATACATCTGTTTGTATCATTACTTTAAAGATGTATACATCTGTTTGTATCATTACTTTAAAGATGTATACATCTGTTTGTATCATTACTTTAAAGATGTATACATCTGTTTGTATCATTACTTTAAAGATGTATACATCTGTTTGTATCATTACTTTAAAGATGTATACATCTGTTTGTATCATTACTTTAAAGATGTATACATCTGTTTGTATCATTACTTTAAAGATGTATACATCTGTTTGTATCATTACTTTAAAGATGTATACATCTGTTTGTATCATTACTTTAAAGATGTATACATCTGTTTGTATCATTACTTTAAAGATGTATACATCTGTTTGTATCATTACTTTAAAGATGTATACATCTGTTTGTATCATTACTTTAAAGATGTATACATCTGTTTGTATCATTACTTTAAAGATGTATACATCTGTTTGTATCATTACTTTAAAGATGTATACATCTGTTTGTATCATTACTTTAAAGATGTATACATCTGTTTGTTCTGCAATGGCACAATATCTTTGTGTATGAAAATAAAAAAAAATATCTATTTTACCAAACAACTGCTTGTTAAAAATAGTCTCTTCAAAAAAAAAAAAAACCATACAAATATGTGTAAAAGGACAATATATATTTAATATGAATAAAGACTAAAAGAAAATTTGTCTTGATAAAGTCGATCAGAGTACAAAACATTGGCTGATACAAGTTTTCCATTTGTCTTTATTAATGCAAATTCTGTTTATTTAGGCAGCATAAGTTTTTAAGGCATATATTATTAAAAACAACAGACATTTTGTGTTTATTAATTATACTGATCAACTTTTTCAAATTAGGAAATATCCTTCTCGGACAAGGAGGAAATTCTGTCAGAAAATGTCCGAATTTCATTTTGAAAGGAAACTACAAGAAATATGGTCGAAGTTTTCTACTTTCTTAAGTCTTCATCAGAGTAAGAAGAGGTAAATGATGAGTTTCATAGAGTTAGTGAGTTTTTTTGACGTAGGAAAAGAGAGTTTCGACGTAAGGAATGAGTGTTGCAGGCAATGACTTGTGATGCAGAATAAGAGGGTTTTGATGCAAACAATGAGTCTTGTGACGTAAGCAATGACTGTTGCGACGTAGGCAATGTAATGTAGGCAGCGATGTAGGCAAAGTGAATCTTGCGCGAATGTGTAGAGTGAAAGGGGCTGACCTAGAGTGGCATTTGGATGTCGGTTAGGTACAGAATTTTGTCCTAACAGGGTTGAACATAGGCAACCCACCCAGATTTTAGGTTAGACTAGGTTTTGTATTTTGAATTTTTAGTTTTTCCCTTTTTTTCTAGTAAACTTAGCTAGGGTATGCATGCTCATTGGTCCCTTTTATTTCTGTCCCTATTTTTTTTTCTTTTGTTTAATTCCCCATGCCCTCCCTCGTTAGGTGGTCAGTGATGTCAGTTCTCTGGTGGATGCGGGACGACTTTCGTTTCGTGCGTGTGATTTTTCGTATTTGTTGTTGTGTATGAATGTGTGTGTGCTTGCGTGAATGCTTGGAGGTATGAATGCTTTTTTCATTTCTTCATAGTCCCGCATTGATTTCGTCCGGTGAACTGATGTTTTGCCACATTCATGGTTTGTGGGGGGTTTTATTACTAACACAGTTTTGTTTAGTTTTATTGTAAATATTTCAGTCATATTGTAAATACTCATTTGGGGATCATTTTAAAAGTTGTTAATTTTTTACCCTCCCCCCACGAACAATAATTGTATATAAGGGGACTAGTTAGGACATCATCGAGAATTTGAGGTATTATGGTGGACGTAGTAAGAAAGGTAGGAGTGAATGTGTTGTTTTGGTGATTGGAATATTGTTGGCTTGATTGGGTCAGTGTCTGCGACTAGCTAAGTTTAGATTTAAGACAGATGAAGACCGTCCTTCCCCACCCCCTTTTTAGGCCTTGTGCCACATTTTGTATTTTATACAAATAAATAATTGAGTGTTGTGACGTAAGAAAAAGAGGTTTGGTTTTCCTTTTTTGGTATTTTTTTATAGATTTGAGGATGCGGGATTTTAGGTTAGAAATTTTATTTATTTATAAATGATTGTTTTTGTTGCTCGAGTATTACGTCAAGGATCATAAGTCATTTTTTCTATTTGATTTTATTAGTGATTTTAAATACTCTTTAGGCAGTAAATATATATATATAAAGATATATATATATATATATATATATATATATATATATATATATATATATATATATATATATATATATATATTTGTGTGTGTGTATTGATATGATAGGAAAGAACTGTTAAATTGATTATCCGAAGTTCTTAGTATTTTTGTTCTTATTTTTTAAAACAGTGCTCGATACGCTAGTAGAGGGACCCAGAAAAAAGTGTGTACACATCAGAAATCAAAGGAAATAAAATAATAATAATAATAATAATAATAATAATAATAATAATAATATTTATATATATATATATATATATATATATATATATATATATATATATATATATATATATATATAACGATGAGGGTCTTTAGAAATCCATGGTAATAATTTATTTCGCGGGATGAATCAGATCCCGTCTTTTCCGATTAAACAATTTTACAACAAATTTAAATTTATCCAGACACAAGCTAAATAAAAAACATTTTTCAAACTGAAGGGGGGAAAATATATATTTTAAAATAAAGTTTTATTATGGGGAAGGGATATATATATATATATATATATATATATATATATATATATATATATATAGAGAGAGAGAGAGAGAGAGAGAGAGAGAGAGAGAGAGAGAAAGAAAGAAAGAAAGAGAGAGAGAGAGAGAGAGAGAGAGAGAGAGAAAGAGAGACATGGGAGAAGGAGTGTTTATATCGGAAAAACGAAGTTGTTGAGAAAATGCCCACGGGTGGCCTTCCTTTCGCCGGATGTGTCAAGTAAAACTGATTGAATATATTTAAATTGGGACAAAGGAAAAAAGGGGAGAAAAAAATAAAGAAAAAGAAAATGAGTAGAAGAAAAATGGGTTAAAAATAAGAGAAGTGTTTCGGACAGTGCAAGCAACAAAGAATAAAAATATACAAAAAAACTATCTGATTGATCCCGTGAATTAAATTATTACCATGGATCTCTAAAGTCTCCGCATTCATCATTATTATATTTGCTCTTTTCTTACATTGAGCTCTCTTTGGATTTATATCCTCCTTGGAATTATCCCTACGAATTATCAAAATTGTCCTGAAGAAATCTGCTCTTGAACTGGTCCCTGCCTTCTCCAAATTATATAACAACTGCCTCAATTAATGTTGCTTCCATCCTGTTGGAAGACCTCATCTATTGTACCTGTCTTTAAGAAATCTGGAGACTCTTCTGACCCATCTAACTACCGTCCTATCAGTCTCCTACTACTCTTCGGCAAAGTCTGAAGCTTTAATCAGCGCCGTAGTGGTTAAGCACCTTATATCCCATGATCTTCTCTGTGACAAGCAATATGGTTTCCGCTTTGTCCGTTTTACAGCTGATGTGCTCACGGTCATAACTGAAATTGTTTAACAAGCACTTCACAATAACAGAGAAGCTCGTGCCGAGGCTCTAAATATCTCCAAAGCATTTGATAGGGGTTGACATGCCGGCCTCTTTCATAAGCTTCACGGATACGAAAGTTCAGGTTGATTATTTGACTGTCAAGCCGTGTAATCCATCTTATAATTATTTTTTAAAAATATCATTCCATCACGACACAGAAATTCTTATATTTTGAAATTGGTCAGCAGTATTTAGGTTTAATTTCTATATTATTTTAAAAAAATAATTATAATATAAATATATATATATTTTTACGCATATTTACTATGAAAATTTCTCTTAATACTGTTTATTATAAACGGAGTATTTACTTAAATATTTGTATCTATAAAAAGAACGTATATATATATATATATATATATATATATATATATATATATGTATATATATGTATATATATATATGTATATGTATATATATATATATATGTATATATATATATATATATATATATATGTATATTATAAATTAATTGATTTAAAATATGGTTTTTTTCGCTACACAGTACTAACCATGTTTTAAAAATGGAAGCTAAAAGCCCCGAATTTAATTTTGTAATTAAATTAAAGACATTCGTTCCATTTCACCCTCAAGCGAATTTTGGAGTAACCTTTAAAATTACTGGGTTTTAAAGACACAGCTAAAATCATAATTCACGTTTCCAAGGTTACAGATAAATCCACTTCCCCTAGACAAGGGGTGTTTGCGTGTTCATTATGTCTGTATTTTGATGTATCAGTTATTAGTTACGTTTTGGTAGGGGGTAGGGATGTATTTTTCAATGAAATCTAACATCCATTAAATGCATGTCGTCTGGATTTTTTTTAAATTTTATTGCTAACGGCAAAAATTCTTACGGCATTTTTTTCTATTTGTATATTTAAAGATTTTTGGTGGGTGTTTAGGTCAGAATACGCTTTATTTAACTACGATTTGAAATATTTTCACTTTTAATTTTTAATATACTATATTTCTTTTAAGAACAATTAAATGTAATTCGAAGCCCTTACATTATGTAGAATTATTTTCACATCAAGTATAAGTATGTAAATTGTTAGGTTATAATTTTTTTTTTTTATATTTAAATATTATTTAAGTAAAATTTATGACAATGACGGCATAAATAGCTACTTGATTTCACTGATTTAGTAAACTTTTATTTTTTAAGTACAAAGGACATGGGTCATTCAAAAGCTTACATCTTTTAAATTGTAATTAAATAAAACGTTTTCTAACCTAAAGACCTCCCTCTTAGTACTACACGCAATTAAAAGAATCCAATAAAACACCTACAGTAAAATGAAATTAATATGTAATGCTAGAAGATGTAAGCTTTTGAATGACCCATGTCCTTTGTACTTACATGAGAAACAATATATTACTAGGTTTATATAAAAAATAAAAGTTTACTAAATCAGTGAAATCAAGTAGCTATTTATGCCGTCATTGTCATAAATTTTACTTAAATAATATTTAAATATAAAAAAAAAATTGTAACCTAATAATATACATACTTATACTTGATGTGAAAATAATTCTACATAATGTAAGGGATTCGAATTACATTTAATTGTTCTTAAAAGAAATATAGTATATTAAAAATTAAAAGTGAAAATATTTCAAATCGTAGTTAAATAAAGCGTATTATAACCTAAACACCCACCAAAAATCTTTAAATATACAAATAGAAAAAAAATGCCGTAAGAATTTTTGCCGTTAGCAATAAAATTAAAAAAAAATCCAGACGACATGCATTTAACGGATGTCAGATTTCATTGAAAAATACATCCCTACCCCCTACCAAAACGTAACTAATAACTGATACATCAAAATACAGACATAATGAACACGCAAACACCCCTTGTCTAGGGGAAGTGGATTTATCTATAACCTTGGAAACGTGAATTATGATTTTAGCTGTGTCTTTAAAACCCAGTAATTTTAAAAGTTACTCCAAAATTAGCTTGAGGATGAAATGGAACTAAAGTCTTTAATTTAATTACAAAATTAAATTCGGGGCTTTTAGCTTCCATTTTTAAAACATGGTTAGAACTGTGTAGCGAAAAAATATTTTAAATCAATTAATTTATAATATTAATGCTCTGTGAATTTACATTGAGCACTATTTTGTAAAAATAAAAATATCTATAAGAACACCGGATTATATATCTTACTGGTCTTTCTTTATATATATATATATATATATATATATATATATATATATATATATATATATATGTATGTATGTGTGTGTGCGTGTGTGTGCTGTATGTGTGCTGTGTGTTTAGGTAAGAAATGTTTTTTAAGGCAAATATTAAAAACAACAAACATTTTGTGTCTATTAATTTTATAGATCAACTTTTCCAAATTACAAATAATCCGTCTCGGACAAGAATGAAATCCCGTCAGAAATTGTCCGATGTTCATTTCGGAAGAAATGTCCTGGAAATACGACCTAAATTTTAGACTTTCTAAAGTCAACATCATGGTAGCTAGAGACAATTTGCTAGTGGATATTACAGTCAAATAATGTAGACAGTGTTGAGACGTAGGCAAAAAGTGTTTGTGACGTAGGCTAGTGTTGATGTTTTATATATATATATATATATATATATATATATATATATATATATACATTTTATTTTATTTTTTTATTGATTGCTGCTTTTGTTGTACGAGTAATGCTTCAAGTACCATAAGTCAGTTTTTACTATTTGAGTTTGCTAGTAAATGAACTAACTTGGACATTCAGCACGGTCCTGCATCAAGTTCGGAACGTCATTCTGTGTCATAACATAGTTGGTCAATGAAGGTGATTGCTGGGCGACCAATGCCATCTTGCACCATGGCTAGCTGTCTAGAGTAGTAAATTACTTGTAAGTTCCTGTTTCACTAACCAGCAGTGTCGGGCAAAATGCATCTTAGGTTCGCATAAGATTTTGGATATATTAAGGATTGATCCATAGAGTTGTTATTTCGTTGGGTGTTCTTACCAAGAGATGTTAAGTATGGCGTTCAGCATCTGCCTGGCTATTAATGTGATTTTCTTAACTGATGAATTGCATCTAAATACTAATCGTATAGGTTTTTATTGATCTGTTAGCGGAGCTACTTCATTTTGAAGAAATGTCCTTTTATGTGTCAACAGACAGCATGTCCGCGTGAGACCTTGTTATGTAAATGTTCTCATGTCTTAAGCTGTCTTAATCTACCTGTCTTTCTGATTAGGTTAATACCACTCGTTTTATTTACTTTTCAGCAGCCTACCCGTCGGACTGACGACAGCTTTTGAACAACGTTAGTGCATACGTCTTATAATAATCCAACAACTGTCTTCCAAATAAAATCAACCGTCTGGTTTCCATATTGAAGGCAAGACTCAGAAAATATAGTCTTGATAACTATAACACATTTGCTTTTTTGATTGCTAGACACTACAGATGAATAAAACAATATGTACTAAACATTCGTCTTCGCAAATTTCTTTAGCTGAGCTAAATTTTCTTGCGTTTTTATAAATGAAAAAAAAAACAAAAAAATATTATGAACATATTCTTGAACAGAAAAGAAAATTTTAGTTGCAAAAGACATCAATCTTTTTCCTCTTCTTTTCAGCAAGCAAATGATTTTAAGGTGAATTTCTTATGTTCAGACACTTAATTAAAAAAAAAAGTTATAATTACTATTGCTGCCATATATGGTCAAGAGCCCCTTTTGTTTGTCGCAGGGTTCTTGATAAGATCCAGAAACGGATATGAAATATAATTGGCCCTGATCTGGCATCTCATCTGCAGTCGCTCTCTCACAGACATGCCGTCGCTTCTCTCTGTCTTTTTTTTACAAATACTTTCATGGTAACAGCTCCGATGAGTTGCTTTCGCTTGTTCCCAGACTTCATGAATTCAAGCGTCCTACGAGGCTGGCATCCCGCTCTCACCCTTTCACTGCTGAAACTGTTAAATGTAGCCGTCTCTTCTACTCCAATAGCTGCATATCTCGCACCTCTCGCCTGTGGAACTCCCTTCCCTTTTCCTGTTTCCCTGACAGCTATAATCTCCAACTATTCAAATGTAATGTCAATCTCCAGTTGCCTTGATTTATTCCCTATCCTTCTCTTCATCCTTTTCTTCTGTCATTTTTTATTTGCTCTCGATCCAACTCTCTGTAATTCCTAGCGTGCTAGTGGCTTCCCGCCTTGCTTGGGGTGCAATGTTAAAAAAAATCTCACTTCTTGAATATTGTGGCATGTATGTGCTTCCTTATTGTTGCTCGATTCTGAAGTAGCTGCAACAGAAGTAATAAACATGGAACAACAAGAAGTCCCATAACTCATAAAAACGCTGAAACGTGCCTTATTCGGACTCTCCTTTTTCACTTTTCTTTTTCAGCGGCCGCTACTGTCAAGGCCAGCTCGAAGAAAGACTTGCAAAACTCTGCAGAAGACAAACAGCAGTCCTGGCATTTTCAAATACATTTCTCGTTCCTCGTGGGAACAAGCAGAGAAATCTATCTTCGAGACATTTGCCTAAACGAAAATTACTCAACCCTTGCCGAAAAAGACTTGTACTCATCCTAGCAGCTTGAACCAGAGATTTCCTGTTCCTCGTGGGAACAAGCAAAGAAATCACTCCTCGAGAAGAACTGTTAACTGTGAAACCCAACATTTTTTTGCCCGCAACAAACACTACCAAGAATAAAAACTGTTAAACAATTATTTCTAGTCTTGGGTTTGTTAATTCTACTTTATACACTGCCTAGATCACAAACACGCATGCGCGTCCGTACGCACAACCGTGAAAATTCTCACATTTTCTACAAAACACCATATAGCATGTCTATTTCAAATTAGAAACTAAAATTTAATTAAAATGGTTTCATTGTTCCTTTTATTTGTTCCAGAATTATCAGGCCCCATTCTTTGATAAACTTTTGTTTATTTTTTATTTTTATTTTTACCGAGGTGTACTCAAGTACACTAAGCACAGAATAGGACCTTATTGTTAACGCGGGAGTTCACTATTTTACCCTCCAGAGTCAGCAAATCAAAAATTTGAAATAGATTTCCATGATGCATAGATGACATCCGTTATACATCGTTTTTCTATATTTTATATATATATATATATATATATATATATATATATATATATATATATATATATAAAATATAAAGTTTGAAAGAAATGTATCATTGAAGAGTGATAATGGCAAAATTCTGACAGAACAGTTCGACAATGTCTATTGTCGCTCAAAAAGCAATGAATTAAATGAATGTAAATATTACATTCGCAGAATCACCATTTCTCGACCGTAGTTGGAATCATGGAGCTAATGCAAACGACGCTTTCTTTAGCTGCATAATATGTGCTACGTCAGGGCTACATACAGTTTTGAATTCAGAGTTACTTTCACCTAAACCTAAGGCTAGAGTACCCAGTCTGTTCTGCAATATACCTATAGAGGGGATCTATCCACCTATCGCATTTTGTTCGTATATATATCTATCTCTCTATTGCAGTCTGTTCGCATCTCTCTCTCTCTATCTATCTATAGCAGTCTATTCGCATCTCTCTCTCTATCTATCGCAGTCTGTTCGCATCTCTCTCTCTATATATCTATCGCAGACTGTTCCTATCTACCTTCATTCGTATCTATCTATCTATCTATCTATCTATCTATCTATCTTGTCAGCCACAAACAGACTGTGTCGCTGTATCACAGCTCATCAATATGGCGTGTCGCCCCTTTGCCTTTAGCTAGGATCGAAACCGGGTTGAAGTGGGGTCAGTAGGAGATTCAACCACTAAGCCGTTGGCACACGGCAGGGATGAAGGTCAATTTAAGCGTATTTATTTTTAGATAAAAACACAGTGACAGAGAGAACTGCATTCATTTTACCGAAGAGTCTTGCGTTATTAGACGTAATAGTCACTGTTTACATATTACAGTGTATTTCTATATCTGTCTCATCATAATTATTCAACCGTAGTCGGGCTTGTGAAGCTGATGTAAACGACCCTTTCATTTAGCTGTATAGTATAGTGCTACGCCAAAATGCTACATACAGTTTTGTATTCAGAGTTAATTTCTCCTAGACCCGAGGCTAGAGAACCCCATCTGTTCTGCTATTTACCCATAGATGGGATCTATCGACCCATCGCAGTCTAAGCGTATATATGTATCTCTCTATAGCAGTCTGTTCATATCTATCTACCCCTGTTCGTATCTATCTATCTATCTATCTATCTATCTATCTATCTATCTATCTGTTGTAGCATACACACGGACGGTAATCGGTTAGGCAGCATTCGCATAAATACAGTAGTAGATACTGTAATTTGGGCTGCAGTTGGAGATTCATTGTGGAATTCACTTGACTCACATATAGCAGTTGGCTACTTAATCTACGCACCGCTGGCGAATCTTATATTTGTTGTTCTTGTCCTAAATATTATCGTTCATAACCAACCTTCGTGTGATTATTCTATTCAGTAACCTTCCCTAGGTTACAACACTATATATATATATATATATATATATATATATATATATATATATGTGTGTGTGTGTGTGTGTGTGTGTGTATATCACACTCTTTTTCTCTATCTATCTCATCATCATCATTCAACCATAGTCGGGATCATCGAGCGAATGCGAATGATTCTTTCTTTAGCTGTATAATATCTGCTACACCAGGGCTATATACAGTTTTGAATTCAGCGTTACTTTCTCCTAGACCGGTTGCCACTGAAGATTATTTATCCCTAGCTGGGGGGAAATAGGATACATACCTTTCTCAGGGGTATTAGCACGTAAGTGAATGTAATGGATTCAACTGGATTTTGAACTCGGATCTCCGGTTCCTCAATCCGAGCCGATGTCTATTACTCCACCTTGCCTCCTATATCCGAGTGGTAATTAAAAGCAAAACTGAACCGTCATTAGTTATTTTTAGAGATTTCAGATATCCACAAACAGAAATCTATGAAAACGATCTGCGTATGCAACATCCCATGTAGCTGTGCTAATGAGTATTACTAGTTGAGCAGTTTCAGTTCAGAGTTGAAAATCTATGATGCAAACAATATAACCTGGTAGATTATATATTTATCTATGCATTCAATATTACGTTCACTTCTCGTCTTGTGCCTATGTTCTGTATTTAGTGAATCTTGATAAAATCCAAAGAATCTGCAATGTTATCAATCCTGATCTGGCATTTCGGTTTCAGTCTTTCCTCATCGTCGTAATGTAGTTTCTATAACTTTTCTATCAGGGTGTCTATAAAATCTCTTTACAATTTAAAAATATATTACAAAATCAAATGAACGAAATATGTGGAAATTGTTACAAAATGAGGAATAGATATTGAAGTTTTTTTTTTCAACTCATCTAATTCATTCAAATCTAATTCATCTCAATGGTGGCTGTTGAATATTAGCTAGTTTGCCAGTGGTTTAGCACACAAGTAGGCAAATGTAGCCAAAGCCAAACTGACTTGAGTCATTTATGAAGAAATATATAGGTGAATAAAGACCCCTCATGCAAATGTATTGGGAAGGTCCATTCTAGCAAAATGGACCAACCTAACTGGTGTATTAGGCACTCTCCTATAAAATAAGGTAAAATCAGCTGGCTTGCTTGACAAGGAAACAAAAGGAGGCAGCCATGTTGGCAGGTAAGTCACTTGACTTCTACAGTGGCAATGGAATCAGCGATTTTTTATGCTGTAGATCAGTGATATCCCGTATCTTTGCTCGATACACGACATCTTAAATCTAACCCTAGTGGATTGATATCAGGTGAACGAGGTGGCCCTGTGTGGAAATGTTAGGGGTTCATTTAACAGTACCTCTTTCATCAACAGGATACTTGAAACGTAATATGATTAAAAAGCGTGATAACTAAGTACAAAGAACAAATCTCATTAAGATATCTCATCAAATGCCTTTGTAATATATTTTTAAAATTCTATAGAGACTTCATGGACACACTTTTCATGGTAAAGGAGCTTTTATCTTTGTTACTTCGACTTCATGAATTTAAGCGCAGTACTAGATTGGCAGCTAGGTCTCATCATTTTACAGTTGAAGTACCTAGATGTATCAGTAACTTCCATGATAACAGTTTCTTCTCTCGCACTTCTCAGCTGTGGAACTCTCTTCCGGACTCTTGCTTTCCAATTGTCCCCATTCACATAAATACAGTAGTTAATACTGTATGTTGGTCTGCAGTTGGAGATTCATCTCCAGCTGTGCTGGTCAAACTCTCTGCCTCCGGGCAGAGCGGATCCCAGACGAGGATATGTCTAAAGACAGTATCTCGTCTCATGTAACAGGTACCCGACCCCGTTTTATACAGGCTCACATACCCCACATTAAATTTGGCCCTGTGCCACATCTTACCGGGTGGGGAGGTTTGTGGATATTCTGAAGTTAGAGATTCGTCTCCAGCTACGGCCAGGAAGGATCCCCAGACGTGGCTATGTCGAAGGGTAGATTCTCGTCTAGGGAAACAGCTACCCAACCCCGTTTTATACGGTGTCTACGGGGAATTTTTTGGTCGAGTCTACTGGCTCAGATGCCCCACATTCAATTCGGCCTTGTTCCACATCTTGATAGAACTTTTGGGTACTTTGTGTACTAGTGAGCTAGTCAAAATGAGCTGACTCATTTTATAGTCCACCAAGAGAAGGGCTAACCAATCAGAAAACTCAAAATATTCAATCCGACGTGTATAAAGGCAGTCATTTTGTTTTTTTCTCCCAAAATATCTTCACTGCCAACCTCTGATATCGAAGACTAAAAGAATTACTTAACAACTGCTACTTTCTCCGAATCTTCACTGTCAACCTCTGATATTGAACACATTACGGACATCACTGGATTCTATATTCAGAGACTACGGCAAACATGGTTAACACAGCTGACCGCGTGTGTCGGTTGGTAGATATCCTGCATTTAGAGATTAATTGTGGAATTCACTTGCCTCACTTCTAGCAGTTGACTACATCTAAGCGCCACTGGTGAATCTTATATGTGTTGTTCTTGTCCTAAGTATTATCGTTCATTACCAAGCTTCGTGTGATTATTCTATTCAGTTACTTTCCATAGGTTACAACAGATAAATAGATATATATGAACAGATAAGGATAGATACGGGAAGACTAGAATAGATATATCTGGAAAAACTTAGAGAGATAGTGTTGTAGCATACCTACGGACGATAATGGGTATGCCCACATTAACATAAATACAGTCGTAAATACTGTATGTTGGTCTGCGTTTAGAGATTCATTGTCGAATTCACTTGACTCACTTCTAGCAGTTGACTACTTTTCGCCGCTGACGAATTTTATGTGTTGTTTGTGTATTATCGTTCATAACCAACCTTCTTGTGCTTATTCTATTCAGTAACATTCCCTACGTTACAAGTTTGATCTTCAAGAAGTTGAATGCAATCTTAATCCGTAAAATGCTCAGACTAATTTGACTTTGATAAATATGAAGAACGAAAGATGATTAAAAATGTCTGAAAAAAGAAGAGATTATGAGATTATATGAGATTATAAGCCAAGAAGATATTATAAGAACGTAGGAGAGATAATGGCCAAAATAAATGTTTTTTGTCTATTTAGACTTTCTATATGACGTGTTGGTTTTAGATTTTTATTCAATGAAAAATGCTGAATTTAGGAAATTGTCCGAGTTTCACCCAGCAAGAATACCAGTCGCCAGACACGATTCAGAATGGAAAATAAATAAATACAACTTGCCTTGTTTCTTTAATCGCGCTAAAGTCAGGGATATTAGCAACTAAAATTCTGTATGCAATTCAATGCTTAATTTGCTTTTAACTTTCAAAATAAATGTAAAAAACACACAAGGATCTGATGACTGATTTTCATAGCGCTAAACAGACATTTTTGCTAAAGTGAAATACATATATATATATGTATGTATGTATGTATATGAAAAATTGATAGCTTCTTTCCTTTTAAGACAGTTAACTCTCGCCCTACCCTTACACCACGCGGGCAGTCTGCTGTGTTATGGGGTTGGCTCTCTATCAATTTTTAAACTGCTAAGAGATTCATTGTGGAATCATGGAGCTAATACAAACAGCCCTTTCATTCAGCTGTATAGTGCTACGCCAATGCTATATACAGTTTTGAATTCAGAGTTACTTTCTCCTAGACGCAAGGCTAGAGAACCCTATCTATCCTGCTATTTAGCCATAGATGGGATCTATCTACCTATCGCAGTCTGAGCGTATATATATCTCTCTCTTCGCATCTATCTACCTTTGTTCGTATCTATCTATCTATCTATCTATCTATCTATCTATCTATCTATCTATCTATCTATCTATCTATTGTAACATATATACCGACGATAATCGGTTCGTCAGCATTCACATAAATATAGTAGTAAATACTGTATGTTGGTCTGCAGTTGGAGATTCATTGTGGAATACACTTGACTCACTTCTAGCAGTTGACTACTTCTTTTACGCACCGCTGGCGAATCTTATATTTTTTGTTCTTGTCCTAAGTATTATCTTTCATTACCAACCTTCATTTGATTATTTTATTCAGTAACCTTTCCTAGGTTACAACAGGAATCTTCAGGTGTTGTCTTTTGGCCAGACTATTTGTATATGATGATCAATGCTGCAATGAGCAGTAATATTTATTGTCTCATCCTAACGGCTAATCCAAATAAATAAACAAATTAAGTAAATAATAAATTAATTAACAATTTCGAAAGTACACATAAATACAAATATTTTTATTAATAATAAACAACAACAAATGATTAAGTTTACAAACCACACAATAAAATATCTAGAAATAAGCGGAACCACTTAAACATTTCCTCCCACCTAATAAGCGTTAGGGTAATATAATATACTTTACTACCCATAATGCATCATTGAACAGCATATATAAATAGCCAGGCCAAGACATGTCCTGAAAATTGCGTTCTCTACCTCTGATATTGAACAATTTTTCCCATGAATATAGCATTTATAAAAGCTATATTTTTATAACACACACACACACACACACAGAGTGGCGGAAAGAAATATAAAGGGGAGACAGGCTGCCCCTTAAGGTAAGGTTTCAAGAAATCCAGAAAGCTGTAAAACGAGGGGAAGTGGAAAAATCAGGCATGGTTGATCACATATGGAGAGAAAAGGGACAACACAGCCCTCTGTGGGATCAGGTTAAGATCATAGACAAAGAACACCATTGGAAAATTTGTAAACCTAAGAATCAGCACTTATGCTAGGCCATAAAAATCTCCTGAGCCGACCAAGCATAGAAATGAATACAAAATGTGATCCAGTAATAAGGAGTGCCAGAGAAAATCGATAATAACAACAAAAGTTGCAATATGAGGTCTCGTAAAAACATGTATAATAACAGCAAAAAATTGCAATATGAGCACTGGTAATAATGGTTGCTGAAGACATTAACTTTATAATACCCAGAAATACATACACAGACATACTCAAGGACAGTGGATAAATGCGTTAGTTAGGTCCAGTTCAAGACGCGGTTAAGGCAGTAGAGAACTTGGAGAGGGGAATTAACAGGAGATAACTGATAACTGACATCCATTAGACATGGCACGTGGAACTAGAATAGTGAGCGATATAAAGGGATCAGTTCGACATTCCAACCACCTGAAGAAAGCCGGGGCGGACAAAGGCCGAAGCGTTGTAATAAATATGGCGACAAAGTTGAGGACAATAGTCCGAATAATGTAAATGGTATATATATATATATATATATATATATATATATATGATACAATAAAGATCAAGTAGAAAACATATCTTAATGTAACATGATTTACATGTTAACATATATATATTATATATGTTTCGATTCCCTCGGTAGTGGATGCGCACTGCTGATGAGTCCCAAATATAGGACGAAACGACCGTCCAGTGCTTCCTGAGGTTTCTATCAGACTCGATGAATCAATTAATATAATTATCAAATCCTCCTCATTACTATGTGTGTTTATCATCGCTTGAACCAGCTTCTAATGCTCCAGTTGGAGCGGCTTGGTGAGAGTAGTCGTGGCTCCAGGAGGCTCAGTCCTATGGTCAGAGAGAATCTCAATAGAGTTCCACCACGGAATGTGGGAGTGAGCGGCGCTTCTTAGAGTCTGATTTGCAATCTCTTCGTCACCGAGGCCCGGCGGAGCAGTTGGTATAGTGTTCGCTTGCCAACCTAACTGTCGGGGTTTCGATTCCCTCGGTAGTGGATGCGCACTGCTGATGAGTCCCAAATATAGGACGAAACGGCCGTCCAGTGCTTCCTGAGGTTTCTATCAGACTCGATGAATCAATTAATATAATTATCAAATCCTCCTCATTACTATATATATATATATATATAAATTGAACATAGAAGGCAACAGTCTGTTTCATGGAAGATGCAATCGTCAGCCTTAACGATTGCGTTTAGCATGAAACAGCCTTTCGCTTCTAAATGTTATATGTTCACTTTTATATTTACTCATGTTCTATTTCTGATAGTGAGCACATAACTATAGCACACCTTAAAACTATATCATATATATATATATATATATATATATATATATATATATATATATATATATATATATATATATATATATATATATATATATATATATATATATATATATATTGTAGAGGGATAAATGAAACGGTCAATTATAAGCAGCTATCTTGATCCCTGAGGAAGCTTTAATAAAATGAAACATGTTACATTAATTTCTGTTTCTTGTTTTTTTATCCTATCATTTTGTCGGATTCCTCTCTCAGTTTGTACATATCTATCTATCTATCTATCTATTTATCTGTGTGTGTGTGTATGTGTGTGTTGTATGTATGATATCGCTGGAAATACGGCGTCCTAGACTGATGAACAGCCCGGGTGATATCCCCCACACGATGGGATCAATAACCAAGTGTCCGCGACCAATGTGACCCTTCAAATTGGAGAAATTCGGCTGTGGTTTGACATGTAGAGTGAAGTACCCGCCAGATCCACTTGCTAAAACACCCTATGCCTAAATGAATACCCGCTTGCCTTTCAACCAAGATATGTGTAGAGAACTGGTCTACAACACAGCTACATTACGACATCAACCAATCACGGGACTGATGATTACGCAAATCTTTTGAGCGTGTGTTTGCTAAATTCTTTTGTATTCCCATGAAACTTATTTCTAGTAAAATATCAATTCTATTTTTGAAACACTTTTTTTTGTTTCATTTTCCGATGTAATTTGTAATTCAGAGCAGGACTATTTTGACAAATGGATTGTTACCGAAAACGAGATAAAAAAAAAGGTGAATAATTCATAGCTTTCATTAATTTCCTCGGATAGTGATCTTTAGTTCCGAATGTGTGTTTCTGCGCCAGATTGGCCCAAATATTTCCAGCAGTTCTTATTTTATTCATATGAATTCAGAACATCTTTATTTAATCATCAGCATTTTTTTATTACCTTATTTCACCTCGCTTCTAAATGATATTACCTTATTCCCCTCCATTTGTAAAATGCGTATTAAGTCCTATGAGACTGAATGCAAATTTGCCATTTTTCTTTCTTTCAGACTTATAAACTGATAGCATCGTTATTCGAATCTCAAAATATTCTTCTTGGCATTTTATTGGTTTTCAATCCTTACCGAGTAGCGAAATCCGAAGGAATATTGGAATCTTGAAAGATGCCTTTCAAACACTAAACAAATTATTAAGAAACAGGAAAAAATCGTTAGAAAGAAAACAAAATGGAGTATTTAAGCAGAGAGGAAGTTTTAAGGATAATAGAGACAAGTAGAGTTATTCATAGCAGTTGAGGAAAGAAGGTTTGGAGAATTTCACATTCATAAATAAGAAAGACAGAGAAAAACAGCGAATAATCTACTTTGCGTTCTTGTGTGAACGGAGAGTCGGAAAGATAGTAAAAAGACAATCATTGCTAAGAGCTATAAACATTCTATACCAAATGAGACGACGAAGAGAAGAAAACGTTGCTACTTTTCCTCAAGAGGCCAATATACTGATGAGGGTGACTATGCTGATGACGTAGATGTTCATAATTGGAAGAAACTATAATTCTAAAAATAAATCAGCATCAAATATTCCAACGAATGGGACTAAAAATAAGCATTTTTCCAAAAGAGAAATCATGGTTTCGAATTGGAATGGAAGAAGTCATTGCAATTATACTGAATCCATTATTAAAATTCAGATTATGAAATTAGTAGATACTAAATACTTCAGGTACCACAGCATATAAATTATCTATAAAAGAAATTGAACCTAGAATAGGCAGAACCAGAGATAGTTTCGCCCAACACCACAAATTGCTACAAAACCAAACCTGAAAACAACGAATCAAGTTCGTTTGTCTGTTTTGTTTTCTTTTACGGTATATCAACCTCAATGGGTTATTTAATGCCGACAAAATGTTCATTGTTCAATAATATTTTTTTCCAAAAATCTATTTCTGGTAATATTTTTTTCCTTCAAAAATCTATTTCTGGTAATATTTTTTTTTCCTTCAAAAATCTATTTCTGGTAAATTTTTTTTCTTTCAAAAATCTATTTCTGGTAATATTTTTTTCCTTCAAAAAATATTTCTGGTAATATATTTTTCCTTCAAAATCTGTTTCTGGTAATATTTTTTCCTTCAAAAATCTATTTCTGGTAACATTTTCTCATTCAGAAATCTATTTCAGATAATATTTTTTTCCTTCAAAAATCTATTTCTGGTAATTTTTTTTTCCTTCAAAAATCTATTTCTGGTAATACTTTTTCTTTCAAAAATCTATTTATGGACTTAAGAAACCTGTTTTCTCTAAAAAAATTTAAAGAAAAATATTTTATAAATTTAAAACGAAAACGGTGCTGGCTGCTCGGTCACTGAATGTCAGATGATTTGTTGGAGGAAAACGGCTTATATTGCCATTACCATTACAAACGATACGCCGTTGTGGAAAGCCATGATTTCCCACGTCTCGAACGGACATACCACACCAGAGAAAATGAAAGAGGTTAAGACATTAGGATGAAAATGACCATATCTTCCCACAGATTTTTTGTTTATATATGAATATTAATATAGAACCTTGACAGTGTGTTTGTATTTGTTTCTTCATCGTTTTAAATTCAATGTCGATTTTTGTATCAGTTGGCCACAATCCAAGAGAAAAACCTGGTTTTCCCTACTATTTAATCCATACCGAGGAGCAGATGGGTTCATTCTTTGTCCAACAGAATCAGTTCAAATATTAACGGATCAATCTACGGGGAATTTGAACTCAGATCGCCGAGAACATTGTCCGAACCGATAGCCGGTACCGCACCAACCAACACCAAAAGTGGAATCAGCCGGTGAAATTCATATTCTGAGTGAGTCACAACCACACTAATGCCCTTGTAAAAGGCATGGATCCATCTCATCTTTCCGACTCCGATCTATAGGTTAAATAGTAGGGATGACTATATAGGTGTCGTCTATATATTTCATTTCCTCGTAAAAGAATGGTGTCGATTATTATTCGATACTTTCATTGAAAAATCCTTTCGTTCTTCTTTTTGAACGACCGACCGAAGAAGGTATTTTACCATGAAACATTTGATCGTCTGAAATGTAAACAGATAATGAAGTTAAATTCTGTGTTAAAAAATTTTGTGTAAAAAGAGGATCCAAGTAAATGCGTTCAATTTTTTTAGACGACGTACATCATTTCAAAGTTATTAAAAATTGCAAAACGCAAGCTGAGATCAAGGCAGAGACAGCACATGATTTGAAAAACCAGTTTTTGAACCAGACAGATGGAAGATAAAAAAAAATATTTACCACCAAAAGAGTACTCTCTTTAATCTCTCGTGGTCACATGATTAATCGGAAAAGACGCCGCGACTAGAGTACGAAAGCCATTAATATTAAGTTTTGTTTCCTCACACGCATTAAGAATAAAAAAGTCTCCATCCCAGATAAGACTACTTGGCAATCGCAGATAACATATTGACAGAATTTAATTTTCAGCTCCAAGAATTCATCTTTCATCTCCCAAAAATTTATGTTTGGTTTGTTAGAACTTACTTTTCACTTGTAGAAAAATATTTTCATTTGCAGAATTTTACTTCGACGAACATAATGAAATATATATATATATATATATATATATATATATATATATATATATATATATATATATATATATATAATGAACAGGCTGAGATAGATACAAACAGACTGAAATAGATGGATAGAAAGATAGATACGAACAGATATAGATAGATCGGTTGATAGATACGTATATACCTGCAGACTGAGATAGATACGACAGACATAGATAGATGCATACATACATACATACATACTTATAGACTGATTGAAACAAACAAACAGATAGATACATTTGAACAAGCTTAGATAGATAGATTGATACGAACTGATATAGCTAGCTAGCTAGATAGCTACTTACAAACTGACTGAAACAGATAGATAGATAGATAGATAGATACGAACGGAGTGAAATAGATAGACGCGACAGCCATAGATAAATACATACATACATACATACTTATAGATTGACTGGGACGGATAGGTATATAGATAGATAGATTTGAACAAAGATATATAAGAACTGATATATTAGGTTGGTGCAAAAATAATGACGTAATAATGTCGTTTTTGACGTTAAAAATACGTCAAAAAACGACATTATTACGTCATTATTTTTGCAGCAACCTAATAGCTAGCTAGCTAGATACTTACAAGCTGACTGAAATAGATAGATAGATAGATAGATAGATAGATAGATAGATATGAATATACTGAGATAGATAGATAGATAGATATGAATATACTGAGATAGATAGATAAATAGATAAGTGAGATAGATAGATAGATATGCATAGACTGAGATAGATAGAGACTTAGAAAGATAGATAGGTAGATAGATATGAACAGTGAGATAGATAGATATTAGGTTGGTGCAAAAATAATGTCGTTTTCTCACATATGTTACTATGTGAGAAAACGACATTATTTATGCACCAACCTAATAGATAGATAGATAGATAGATAGATATGAATAGACTGAGATAGATAGAGAGATAGATAGATATGAACAGAGTGAGATAGATAGATAGATAGATAGATAGATAGATAGATAGATTTTTTGTTTTGTTTCTATTATTGTCGTTAAAATAACATTTTATGATGAACTATTTCATCCGACATCCAGTGTAAAATATATGTGTGTGTCTGTGCGTGTATATTTCTTTGTGCGTACTTCTAATGGTCTGCCTGTGTCGTGGTGGAGGGCTTTGTGTCATCCACTGATTTTAAGAGTGATGCCGTCCAGATTTCTAAACTCATCGTACGGCTACCGTTGGCGGCAAGATGAAAGCCCGTTCTAAGCGTGACCAATTCCAAAACCCCCAACAGTGCAACCAGAGGATGAAGAGAGCTACGCCTGACGACCATTCTATAGAAGGCGCCTTTCGAAACTATAAATGATTCATCGGCAGAGTCTGTTGCAGTTTCAGTACTGAATTCTTCATTTTTGTCAGTCATTTCACCCCAAGCAAGACGAGGATGTCATTATTGCGCAGGGTGTAACAGAGAGTGAAGGTGAAAGAAAAGACTGGGTATAGATGGATCGAGAAAAAGATAAAAGAAGAATGAGGTTCAAGAAGATAGAAGATGGCGATTGACGTTGTATTTAAATTTTTGCATTTAAATTTTTTTCATCAAGGAAACAAAGAAATGGAAGAGAGTTTCACAAACTGGAAGTGCAAGAAAAGAAACTGATAAAGTGGAAGTAGTGGTTACATTCAACTGTAAAAGGGTGGGATCTAAATGCCAGTGTAGCAGAACGCTTAAATTCGCCTAGTTGGTACCAAAAGAAAAACAAAAGCTCATCAGACCTCTTGCCATGAAAATATTTGTAGAAAAGACTGAGGGAAGCCACGTCACATCGTTGATAAAATGACTGATGTCGAGATGCCAAGTCAAGATTAATTCCATTGCAGATCCTTCTTTGGGTCTTGTTAAGAACCTCGAGATGAGTAGCAGGAGCACCTGATCAGATATATCAACAGTATTCAATGCACGAACGAATGCTAGATTTATAAATGTGCAAGATGAAATCTGAAGAGAAAAACCCTCTGCCACGATACAGTGAGCTAACTTTCCTTGCAGTAGATGTAGCTATTGTTTCGATATATTAGCTCCACTTCAAGTCATTTGAAAACGTGAGGCCAAGAAGGCGAAGTGTTTTGCTCTCCATGAGTATAGTAACAGCCATGCTGATGGTGGGCAATTATTCTATGGTGGTCAAATGAGAGTGGCTTCGTTTTGGAGGCATTAAAATTTACAAGACATTTTCTGTCCTTAGTTAATGACACAGACTGGATGTTCTTTTCAAGCGCGGCTTTCAGGTTAACTTTGTCAGCTCTGACGGATTTGCTATTGAGTCAGGTGTAAATGGTAGTATCGTCTGTACAGATACCTACTTGGGAAATGATGGCATCAGGAATATCATTGATAAAGATCAGAAAGAGCGTTGGACTCAAGATAGGGACTTGGGGCACATCCACGTTCAGGTGAAAGAATCCGGAAGCGAGCCTGTTCAAAACGACCTTCATTTCATGATTTGATAGGAATAATTGGTTTAAATCAAACAAACACCCAGGAATACTGTAGCCCTAGAACTTACGTAGCAGACTAGCGTGCTAAATCCTGTCAAACGCTTTCCAGATTTCTAGAGCCACAGCTCGATCTTTGCCGTTATTATCAAGAACTTGATATACATATTCAGAGATGACCGTTAGCACATCAGCAGAAAACCTGGCAAAACAGAAGCTATATTTTTTTCTCAGAGAGTAGGTCGCGAGAAGGAAGATGCTAAATCACTTCAGCATAGATTAAAGCCTCGAATACTTTGATGAAAGTGGTAAGATAAGTGGTAAGTGGTAAGGGCGATAGCTAGAGGAGTTACAAGTTTCTCCAGAGTTCTTAAAAACAGAGGAGGACTTCCAACAAGCAGGCAATCAGGAAGCAACGAGGCAATAATTATAGACTGTGGAGAGAGCTGGAGCGAGCTGGAGCCAGCTCGGGAGCACATTTCTTTAGGACTACAGCTGGGACCTCCGCACTTTTGCTTGCCTTACGGCGGTTTACCTGTCTCATTCCATATGTGCCGCAGAAGGTCATGAAATCAAGTTTGTAGGTCACTTCTTGGCCAATTGAGGTTCGCCGTAAACAATTTCCCATCATAGGCACATTCTTTTACTCTGATTTTCTTTCACTTTCAACCAAATTTTGCAAATGCAATCGGCAATAGGGAATGGAAGTTTTGGTAAATCTGGAAGCTTCTAGTCCTGAACCTGCACGCTGCCGGCGAATTTAGTCATCAGCGCCATCATCATAAAGGAACTGATCAGCAAAGAAATTAAATTCTTGGATACCAGATAAAGCCGGCGACTTTTTATATCTAAATTATTTATCCATTTATGCGTGACCCATCGTGCTATATTGAGTCTTTCCCAGTGTATCAGTTTATCAGTTGCCGTCGTCCTTCCTTTCGGGTGAGAGCCAAATGTTGATAATCAAGTTTGTTCCTGCCCATCCACAACCAAGTCCAGCCTGAATCAGATGGTTTAATCCGACAAGGCGGATCAGTTGAACTGTCACGCATGGTATTTCTTTTGACTGATTCGATTCCAGTCGTTCTCAGATCATCTGTATTCTTGGTGACCTTCTTTCAACAGAAATTTCCAAGCAAATATAGCCAGGGTCTGGATTAGAGTGCACGGATTTATCATTCCAAAGACCATTTCCGGCCGTTGAAACCGGAAGCACATCATGGCGGATTTTCAGAATCAATCGTATCGGGGTGGAGATCTTTTACAAGCTAGATTTTTTTCTTTTTGGGACCGGAAACGGTTTTGCTCAGCGGAAGGTGAAGCGTCTCTTCACTGGTCATTTTATGCTACTTGACTCTTTCAGCCCACACATTGATAAATAGATAGGATTTGGCTAGATTGAGATAGATAGATAGAAACAATGAAATACATAGAATTGGTAAGAATGAGATAAATAGATAGATAGTTATTGTATACACTCTGAGATAGATAGATAGATATTGTATATATTCTCAGAGAGATTCGAATAGACTGAGATAGATAGATGTGGATAGAATGAGATAGATAGAATTGGTAAGAATGAGATAAATAGATAGATAGATATTGTATATAATCTGAGATAGATAGATAGATATTGAATATACTCAGAGACTGAAAGAGATAGATAGATAGATAGATAGAATGAGATAGATGTTGTATAATCTCTGATACAGAAAGATAGATTGGTAGGTATTTTATAGACTCATAGATAGATAGATAAATAGATATTGAAAGGGAGAAAGAAAGATGGATACTGAAAGGAAGAAAGAGACTGTGTGAGAAACAGGCAGAACTATTTAGTAAGGAATTCTGTTGTGCGGTTGCGTCATATTTATCAAACAAGAGAAAACGGACAAGGATAAACCTGTTTGAATTTCAGCTGTCTTCTTTTCACGACTCAATAATGCTCTTGAGAAAGATTAATTCACTTCTGTCTACCACATTTCCTGTCGCCTAAACAAAATTCCTGATTCTTTCCAGGCTCCTTCGCAGGGATGAGGTGTGAAAACATTGGCTAAATCAACACCTGAACAAATCCCAATTCTATAACTGTCTTATCTGACCGGCTTTTTTTTTCGGTTTCTCTTATAATGTCTTTGATAAATCATAACTTCCTTACAAATTATACCTTAAACATATATTGATACCATATTTGGGCCGGAGCTCATTAGCCATCACCCACCAATATGCGCGTCCTTGTGTCTGATGAATTATAATCCATTGAAGAATTATTAATTATCTGATTATTGTCACGCTTTTTATCTACTGGGTCGTTTTTTGAAGAATTTCTACTGGCAAAACAATATGTTCAATTCTAGTAACTTTTACTTCGTTTACAACATTAACATTGTTCTGACTGTTCTCCCCATCTTTATTGTCACGACGTTTCGGCTCTGTACGCTCCAGCCTTCTTCAGGCGGTTGGAATTTCGAACTGAGCCTTTTATTTTGTCCACCAGTGTAGATAGTTCTAGTTCCACGTACCATTTCTCTTTAGATGTCTCAGTCATCTCTCTTTAACTCAACTCCCAAAGTTTTTGTTCACCACTGCAGTAGTCAGGTATTGAACCCATAACACTTTGAGTCAAATAACTGGATCCAACCAACGCTTTTATCTACTGAGTCATGTGTTCTTGACTAATATGACAATAAAGATTAGGACAACAGTCCGAACAATGTAAATAATATAAATAATTACAATACCTCATCTCAGAAATATAGACAGATCCTGAAGAAGGCTGGAGATATGACAATAAAGATTAGGACAACTGTCCGAACAATGTTAATAATGTAAATAATTACAATACCTCATCTCAGAAATATGAACAGATACTGAAGAAGGCTGGGGCGTACAACGGCCGTAACGTCGTGAACATGAGACTAAAGATGAGATCAAGAGTCCGAACAATGTAAATAATGTAAATAATTACAATACTCCATCTCAGAAATATAGACGCTCTGCTCCTCAGCCAGCAAAGGAGAAGCCCCAACGTCAAAGCGTAAAGTAGGGATGACAGCGGACAACAATGACGAAATGAACCGAGACATTCCAAAAGCGCTCCACCGCTTCCCGTTCACCTGTACCACATTACCGGGGGAGCGATACAGTAGGCTGATCCACTTGCAGAAGTCGGGTTTGAAACCGGCGTCCCTATCGAACGCCTTGGACTGACCCAAATTGATCAGCCTGGTTTCATCGTCGTCTTCTAAACCCTCGAGGATCGAGCGGATCAAATGCAGGGTTCAGGCACAGCGCAATCGTCAGATGCTGATTGAAACTAACGCATGTTGCATTGTGCATGAAACGCAGAGTTGTGCTATCAGTGAGGAAAAAATGTATACTTATTAATATAAATTATAGCCTCTGTTATTATAGATAATTCCAAGGGGCACATTAATCCAAAGAGAGTTCAATGTCAGCAACAGATCAATATAGACAATCCTAAAAATCTAATTGGTTATAATTTATTTCATACGAATATTTATCACTTCAGATCTAAGTTTTTTTTTAATAAATTGAGTCAATTTGTCTAGACGAAAGGAAAAGGGAGAGGAAAAAAAAATAAAAGAATATGAAAGAAAAATTAATTTTAAAAGAATAAGAAAAAATTCAATATAAAGTTTTAAAAGAAGATTTTCGTGGGGGAAGAGAGAAAGAGAGAGAGAGAGCGGGAAGAGAGAGAAAAGGAGAGAGTAAGAGAGGGAGGGGAAACAAAAGAAAAAAAAGAAGGAAGGAAGAATCAAACATGAGTCGATAGGGTGACTGAGAAGGACTCAACAAGTTAAAATACAAGGTAAGAAATGGCGTGATTAGATTTCATTTCAATGAAATGACTGAAATTATTTAAAATAAACGTTCGGTTTTAGGAGATGAGTATTTGTATATTCATGAAATAAATTATAACCGAATGGATTTTTAAGGATCATCTGTACTCATTATATATATATATATATATATATATATATATATATGTAATGAGTACAAATGATCCTTAAAAATCCATATATATATATATATATATATATATATATATATATATACAAAAATAAAAATAAAAAAAGGACAATTTGTACATTATCATGATTTTCTCATGGGGTTTGTGTTGTATTGTTCAATAATAGTTTCAGACTATTATTATATATATATATTATCTTAAATTAAATTATCATATACTTGTATCCGGATTAGTCATCATAAGTTACATTACAAAGTTTACCCTACTGAGGGGGTTTAGTTGGCTTTTGAACACTTAAAAGCGTTTATTTTCCATTCAGCATCATCATTTGACAAGACAAAACAAAATTGCAATTTTTGTAGTGATCTTATAACATGTATCTGTTATAAATTTCAATCTACGTATATATGTGTGTGTTGTATTTTTAATTAATTCATGTATTCATTCCTCGAAATTTAAATTTGTTATAAATTGTGATGCCTGAAGGTAACATCAATCAGCGAAGTGAGAAATTCTTCAATATCAACGTGTGGTGGAAACGAATGTTATCATAGAAATTACGTTTACATCTACCCATATATAACTTTATATTTGTATTAATTATTTAAACATATCTTGCTAAAACAGAGCAACCCACAGTCAACAAAATTAAATTTCACACTAGTCACAATACATTATATTGCATCTAAACATATGGTTCTGTTGTTAATATTTCGTTCACTTACGTCGTACGACGTCATAGAACCGCATCACGATTTTATGACCTGCGCCTGCTAATTCCGGGACAGTTATGGTCGCATAGCAAACGTCTACGTAAACATAAGAGGATGTTATCTTTGATGGCGAATATCTTTGTTTAAATATCCATATAACCACTCTCTCATGATGCCTCATGTCAGCCGAAAGCTTTGATCGAGGAAAAGAGTATTTAATAAAAGAATATCCAAATGTTCGACGGTTTTGTCTTTATTTTCTCCCGAAATTAAAGCCACTATACGAAGCTGAGACCAGCACATGATCAAACATAATAGACGTTGGCTGTTGTATTTAACAATATATATATATATATATATATATATATATATAATATAATAAATTGACTGATTTAAAATATGGTTTCAAGAAATACGGGAAAAATAAATTTCGGATGTGCAGCGATGAAAGTATATTTTTAAATAAATTAACTTTTAATATTTATGCTCTGTAAATTTATATTGAGGACTGTTTTGTAAAAATAAAAATATCAATAAGAACACCGGATTACATATCTTAATTTTCTTTCATTTTTACTATATATATATATATATATATATATATATATATATATATATATATATATATATATATATATATATATATATATATATATATATATATATATATATATATATATATATATATATATTCTGCTAATACGTTATTCTATAGATACAAATACGTAAGTAAATATTCTATTTATACTAAATAGTATTAACAATACTTAGTGACCTGAATGTCCGAGAAACACCGTAGAAAATATGAGTCCCCTGACAGGAATTGAACCTGTACCTTACACGGAACCGTCATTTGGGCCGACGTTAGATACCATTTAGCTACAAAGGAAGCGTTTGGTTAGCAAAGTCCGTGTAGGATGCAGGTTCGATTCCTGTCGGAGGAGACATATTTTCGACGATATTTCTCGGACATTCAGGCCGTTAAATGTAGTTGATACTGTTTATTACAAAACTGAGCATTTACTTAAATATTTGTATCTATAAAAATAATGTATAAGTAGAAAATATATTAAAATAATTGTCGGATTTAGACCATTTTACATACATATATATATATATATATATATATATATATATATATATATATATATATATATATATATATATATATATATATATATATATATATATATATATCTTAGACCACAAATTCTTTGTGTGATCTTTTGAGAGTAATTCTGGCGTTAGTCAGTTGGCTTATTCATGTTGAAATTACTGTCAGGTCGATTCTGTTTCGATGCCAGCTTAGAATGTCGCGGTGGGGCTTGGTAGTTCCTTTCGGATGGTAAGTACCTCTGGCAATATTTGAAAGACATTACTTATTTCACTGCTCGGATATAGTTGCATTAGAGCCTTTTTGCCCACCGGTTCCGTCATCCTGCTTTTAACAAATACTGGCCGCTTTTATCAATGACATAAATGCAGATTCTTTGATATTTATTAAGCTCCCTCTGGAACCAGGCCATAGGAACGAAAAATACGTTACGGATATGGTGGGCCGCCAAACTTAGGAGACCTTGCATGCCTCGAGAATTATTAACTTTATTGTTTTTTTTTTAATTTTTCATCAACCATCAACATGATATACTCAGCGCTACAAATCACCACCTGGGCAAATGGGTAGCGTGACACAAGGCCGCTAGAAAGTGGTCAACTAGCGAAGGCGTAAACAGATCTTAAAATGTGACTGGTAACCATATCTCCAATTAGACATCGAAGCAATCTCGCTTCCAATATATCTATCTCAGTTCTTATCGATTTCTTCGTTTAGTATGATTTTCTGAGATTGTAGACATGACATCTGCAATCATCCATTAAATTAACATTTTCCATCAACTGTCCATTAAATTAAGTTTGGCCACCCATTAAAACTAAGTGTATACACCCATTAAAATGTGCCATCATTCACACGTAAAATTAAGATCCTATATCATCCACGCATTAAATGAATATCTCCTAATATCCACCCATTAAGTTAAGACGTACCACCACCCACTGATTAAATTAAGATGTGCCATCAGCCACCCATAAAGATTTTCTATCAACTATTCATTAAGATTACCCACCCATTAAGTTAAAAGTATTCACCTATTAAATTAAAATCTTCCATCATCCACGCTTTAAATTAAAAGTAGACACCCATTAAGAAAATATTTTCCATCGTCTACTCATTAATTTAAGATCATACACCTATTAAATTTAGATTAAGCACCACTTAAATCAATGTTTTTTCCATTTTTAATACGATGGCATTTCTATTGTATGACCAAAACCTTCTTTGTGTTATTTTTTAAAATTTCACTCCCTGCAAGGCAATATATCCATTAAGAATCCAGGGGTTACTGAGAGTGAACACCATAGTGAGGACAATAAAATAATGAGACTTTTATTAGCCACAAAAAATAAATAATGCGTCACAGAAGAATCCATTTTTAGCAGATTAGTGATGTTTGACATGATTACATAATGCTAGCTATTCATTTAAGAGAATCATGAAGGATTGTTCGTTGTACAACGATTCCATTCTAATATTACAATGTTTTTAATCATTTCATCCCAGGCAAAGCAGTAAAAGTCACGAGGATGCAAGGGTTTACTAAGAGTGAAAGAAACAGATAGGCTAATAAAAGATAAGGGTTAACAAAGATAGATGAGGATTAACATTGCATTTACATTTTCGAAGGTCGTATTTGGCAGGAAAGCAAGAAACTGGAAGAGTTTTTCACAAGCGAGAAGAGGGAGAGAAGAGATAATTTACTTAGGACTTATTGTTAGAAGTAATTTCAACAGTGAAATTATGAGACTTATCTGGCAATACAGTACTGCGCTCAAATTCGTGAAGACGAGTTAAGAACAAGGAAAGCTCAGTAGAACAGTTATTGCGACATTATTTATATAGCAGACAAAGGTGGGAGCTAGATTATGGCCGTGGTAAAATGACTGTTGCCAAAATTTCTTGTTTAGGACCCGATTGCATTGTCTATATTTTTTTTGGGGGGGGGGGTTGTCACAAAGATCAAAGTAAATAGGAAAAGCCCCAGATGGCGTCGCAATGTTCCATACACGGACAAATAGTAGAACTTAGCAAAAATCGACAAAATGAACCGATTTTCAAAACAGTAGACTTAACAATTGATTCAATATAATCATTCTATTTTATGCCAGTCGAATACTTGTGACCAGAAAGTGGCACTGGCTTACTCTCCTGAAGTTTATCATTGGTCATGATAACTGTAGACCAAAAATTTTCTTTAAGGTAATTAATGGAGAATAGTTTCGTTTTAAAGGAGTGAAAACCAACAAAACACTTCTTGTTCAAAATCCCAATAGATTGTAGGTCATTTGTGAAGTTCTCATGTGAGATATTAATTCAGTTAAACTTTATTGTTTTGTTCCACAATAGACTGGGATTTTCAGACAACTTCATGATTCTAGCTTACTAGAACTTATGTTAAGATTTGAAAGAAAGATTATCCAAATATTAATCTCTTGTATCCGACGGCTGAGTAAAACTTCTCAATCCAGCTGTCATATTTTTCCGTTGTCAGAGACAGAAACACGCACCATTAAATAAATAAATCATATATATATATATATATATATATATATATATATATATATATATATATATATATATATATTAGTCATCCACAGAATGTTTCGCTGTATCAAAGTTCATCACTGTAACTAGAAATCCGATTGTTTCAAGCCGGGGTGGAAACTCGACCGATTTGACATAAGTCAGAGACCCTTACGTCTAGGCTATCAGCACATGGCAGAATTTTTAACGCATTATATACGTGATGTATATAAACATTATGCCCTTCGCTATTGCCTTCAATTCTTTTGAAGAGCGCTGCATTTAAAGTAGCAGAAGCCGTTAAATATTCGCTTTCTCCATAGTGTTAAAAAATACAAATAAAATCTGCAATCTTATTGATCCTGACCTGTCATCTCGGTTTCAGCCTCTTTACCAACGCCGTATCAGAGCTTCTTTGTACCTTTTCTATAAATACTTTCATGGTAATTGTTCTGATTGACTTTACTCAATGGTACTAGACCTTATGAATTTAAGCGCAGTACTAGATTGGCGGCAAGGTCTTATCATTTTACAGTTAAAATGCCTAGAAATAACCTTAACTTCTATGCTAACAGTCTCTTCTTTCACACGTTAATCTTCAAGGATTTAAATGCATTTTCAGTCGTTTTTTGTATTCGTAATCATTGTTTTCTCCTTAATAATATTTTTTATCCTATTCCCTAACACTCTGTAACTCTCTGCGTCTTAGTGATTTTATTGCCTTGGTTGGATTTAAACTATTTTAAAAAATAGTACTACTCAAAAGAAACTCGGGCAACATAGATATGTTTCTACAGAAGGACGTTGAGCATAACATAGATGGAACATATGAGCAACGAGGAAGTTCTCATGAAAATGGTAAATAAAACGCCACATTTACCAGAGTTGTCCAAGAAGGCTTACTGCCATATTACTTTAAAACACCGGTTCCCGTACGATCTGAGAAGGTAGGAAACATAGAGTCTGGTTAATACCTAGATCACGTGAGAATACCAGGTGCTGTAAGCTTGCAATTGAGTGTGGTGTAATGAATGGAGGATGGGAATTTTGAAATTGGATAACCGAGTTCCAGTTCTAGTCGGATTCGTTAGATTCGCTTACCCGCAATTAACCTTAGTGTTCTGGCAATTTACCCAGGATCGCACGGACTCTCTCAGTTATAGTAGGTACTGCAATTTGGAGAGGGAAGTTTCCAGCGGTCGGCTCTGACAGTCGCACCGAACATTCTTGCTGTAACACTCTCGTTTGTAAATGTTTTTATTCCTGTTACTGCTAATATATTTGTTTAACTCATCTTTTTGTGTCTTCATTTCTGGCCCTAACAAGGCCACAACAATACACACACACACACACACACACACACACACACACATATATATATATATATATATATATATATATATATATATATATATATATATATGGAAATAATAAAGGTAAGACCAATTTTACACTTCATGATTAAAAAACCGACCGCTTTGGCCCTCACTCAACAAAGGGAATAAATGACACAATATAAAATAAAAATGAAATGAAATATAATGTATTAAAGGAGGAACAAATCAGATTGAAATAACGTCCAGCCATTACAGAGGGACGGCTGTCTGGACCTGTGTTATGGTCCAGGTCCTTGTACCACGGCGATGGTCTAAGGTAGAACCAATAAAGAGGAACTCGAACACGGATATGGAATAACAGATATATTACATACAGAGAAGTAGAAAGTGTTAGTACGAACAATCGGGTTTAGTGGGGAGAACAATGTAGTCTCGACCAGTATCACTATTCCAATGTCTTGTAGTTAGTGTCTGAACGCGACTCTGTTTCGGACTGTCTCTGACTCGACTGACTGACTCGCTCTGACTGACTGACAGACTCCTGACGGACCTCACTCCCGACTTCAGACTGACTCCCTGCTTCCTCTTTAGGCGCAGTATTTATTACGTATGGAATAGTCCATTATGTTATTATGGGTAAGGTCCCATAACAACCTGATATAGATTGTTTCTAATGCCTTTAAATGTAAGAATGAATGAATACCACTCAGGATGGTGAAAGAGCTCGTGCTGAAATTGGTGAGACCATTATGTGTTTATCGTTGCTAATCTTATACACCTCTTTTATAATACTTTTTTTCAATATTTGTTCAAATTAACCAATTAAAAGCTTAAAATTTTCGCTTGCTTGTTGATAAACTACATTTTCTAATTAAATTAAAAGGTTCCGCAAATATATTTTGATTAAAGTAACAGTATTTTATATTTTTTAACCCTTTTGTATCTGGTCTGAAGATTTTCACCAGGTGTGTATAAGTTTGGCAACGATAACCGCATAATAGTGTCACCAGTTTCAGGACGAGCTCTTTCACCATCCAGAGTCGTGCTCACTTATTCTTACATTTAAAGATTTAAATCTGGTCTTAAGATTTTGAACAGGGGGTGTATCTCGCGGAAAGTCTCGTGTATTCTCGTTAACTCTCCTAGGTTATTGACAGCTGGCGCGCATTTTTCTAGCATACATAATCGCGGAAGAACTTTCTCC
Source organism: Acanthosepion lycidas (assembly GCA_963932145.1). Classification (NCBI taxonomy): domain Eukaryota; kingdom Metazoa; phylum Mollusca; class Cephalopoda; order Sepiida; family Sepiidae; genus Acanthosepion; species Acanthosepion lycidas. The sequence continues at coordinate 13,814,757 of OZ010587.1, forward strand.
TTTTCATTATTTATCGAAATCTAACGTGTCTCGTTCGAAAGAATGAGAATGTCAATATGATCAGCAGCTCAGATAAATCAGTAGACATTCGTGTAATATCTTCATGTTGCGAAAATATTCATATTGTCTGATAAATAATTTAATATTCATGTAATATGTTCGCTGAGCCAAAATGTTGTGAATCTGAGGCTAAAAAAGATACTTATTGGTGATGCATAGAGATAGGAACTAACATATAAACCATATATATATATATATATATATATATATATATATATATATATATATATATATATATATATATATATATATATATCTCTATGAACCCCCAAAATAACACTTTCAAAGTAAAGCAAAATAACAGCGTCTGTTTCTAACTTTTTTTACAAAGAAAATTCGTGACATCTTCTTTTCTCTCTTAACTTCCTTCTCTCTTTTTCTCTCTATGGGTTTTTTCTTCTCTACCCCTTCGATATCAATATATAACTTCCGTTAAGTTAACCGTTTAAATGTGTCAATATCTGCTAACTCACTCATGTCTTCTCTCCCCCGCCTCACTTCCTCACTTCGTTAATTTACATATGTTTAATACGGCCAGTCAAAAATGTGTAAATTTTATTTTCATTTTTTGTTTGAAAGTAAAGTCTGATGACCCGCAGTCCTTTTAAAAGGGCTGTGGTGAAATAATTTATTACATGGAACCTTAAAGTGGTCAGTTTTTATTTAAATGATTTGCTCTGGATTTACATTGAGCTCTCTGGATTATATGTGTATATATATTTGAAAGTATTTTTAAAGGTAGAAAATCTAATTAAAGATATGAAAAGGCAATAACAAGGAGTCCCAACAAACATTCACAGCTTGAATGTTTGGTGGGGCTCGTTGTTATTTGTCTCTAGCTCCTTGTGTTCATCATTTTTTTCCTCTTCATTACACATTTTCTTCCTGTTGTCTTAATCTAAGTTAAATCTCCCGTAGAGGCCTGAAGAGCGGGAGCGAAACCGGTTGCTTCGCTTTTAAAAATGTCATGTAATATTAAGGTACACACTTTTATTTCTTTAATATATATATATATATATATATATATATATATATATATATATATATATATATATATATATATATATATATATATTAGTTATTACAGGACATGTGTAAGAAAAACATGATGTAAAATCGGTTTCGTTTTTGGTTTATTTTAAATGTCTACATTAATTAAGATCATTTCAAATAACATCGTATTTATATAATCAATGAGCAGTCGTCTTATACTACAGGTATTGGATATATATATAATCAATGAGCAGTCGTCTTATACTACAGGTATTGGATAAATTCATGAAACTTTACTAATATTAACTTTTTAATTTAGACACTTAAACTCTGTATTAGTTTTCTAATCTTATCAGTTTTGAAGTTAATTGAATTCCTCACAACCATAGGGCTATCATAAATAAATAAAACGAGAAATTATTGGTCATTGGCATATCCACTACCCTAAATGAAAAGCTATATATTATCAAGTTTTTTAAAATTATTAAATCAACGAAACGAACGAACAGTTTTTGTCGGCATTCTACCCTGTTACACAATGAAACATAATTAATAGTATTTTTCTTTAAAAAAATCTATACTTTATAATTATATATCTATTATTTGATTATATATAAATGCATATATAATATTTACATAATTCCTTGATTTTTAATTTTAACATTGCATGTCTAATGTACTATACTATATGGAATATAATAAGTATTGCCTTCTTTAAGACAGTCCTAAATTATAAAAAATAATGTCTAAAAATCAAATACCAAAATTAACCCATTGGTCGATACATATACCTCTTTGTATTAATACAATATATCTTACGATTATGTTCTTAACAGGAAGCAATGGTGACATCTCTACTACAAGACGGCTAATCGAGACAAGCATGAATTACATATCCACAACTAACCTGTAACCTACGTTTTTTCACTTTTCTTTTATAACTTAGATGTGTCTTTGGATTCGTCAAATAAGACAACACCCATAAAAATAATTTTGAAAACTTATTCCTCTTCATACTTAAACTCTTCAATAAAATACTACTTCGCATTCAAAAGTAAATCATTGTTTTTATGAAGTTATTGAATATCGATTGAAAATAGAACAATAATTTTAGTTTCGAAACATTGAAATTTCTGTGTCGCGATGAAAAAATATTTTTAAATAATTATATTATAATGTAATGCTCTAATTTGTATCGAGAACTTTTTAAAAAATAAATGCTAAAGACATGTTATTTATTTATCTGAATGTTATATATATATATATATATATATATATATATATATATATATATTGGTTATTTATATATATATATATATATATATATATATATATTGGTTATTATATATATATATATTATTGGTTAGTTATTGGTCAAAGTTGAATTATACCAATAAAACAGTAGTATTAAAAAATTTTCAAGACAAATATAAAGAAGAGAAAAGAAAAGAAAAGAAAAAAATTAACATGATCTTTTGAATTTAAAAATTAGGAGATCAGCCGCTCGCCCTACCTTGGTTTCAACCTTCCGCATACTTGAGGCGATTCGGGCTAAATAACGCTATATTATTCAAAAAATAAGAAAAATAAAACGCAAAACGTGAAGTGTAATATGAGGGGAGGAGAAAAGCAAGAGTATTGAAATTGTATGGAAGGGGGTTATATGAAATGTACATACTTCCATTCTGATTCAAACGAACTCAAAAGGGACTTTTTTGTTTGTATGCATTGTGTCACTATTTCTGATCTCTTCTGTTAGTTTAAAGCTTTTCTTTTCCATAGTGTCAAAGATCGTAGAATTGTGACGTCAACAATAATTTTTCTCTTTCCTAGGTTGCAATGTGAAAGCGAAAAATATGATATTCCTTTTGAGTGGCATATAATAGTATTTTTTTAATTCGATGTATAAAAACAGAATCCAGAAAATCATCGAAGAAAGGTCTCTGATAAGAATGAAAGAGAATTAAATATTAGAATTATCGTATATCCTCGTATAGCGGGCGATCACCCGTATCGTGTGACCCGCAAATTTTCACTTATAAAAAATGATTTTAACATGTATCATGCAAGTTCCTTTTTTGAGAGACGAAATTACAATAGATTAACCTCTTTTCCGCTATCTCTTTATCCCATCTTCTAATTAAATAAATTAAAATGTAAAAGAGAATGATAAAAGTATCGTTAGTAACGCTATATTTGTTGCATAAACACATCCACCCATAAACAACCAAACGAGAAACAGCTAAACATCTTATAAACGTAAACAATGGAAAAAATTCATATGCTTTATGATTGTATTTTATAATACGATACAAATATGTCAATATTACATGCATTATTATTGGATACAGTCAAGTAAAACCTTAGTTTTATCAAAATCATGTTTATTTTTTAATACAGCTGTACTTTTTGACTACATTATATGGATATATAGTTTAATCAACGGCGTCACCAGTATGTACTATACGCTAATTTTATATCTCGTGTATGATGCAACCCCCTTAAAATTACCTTCAAAATTAAGTCTTCAATAGTCGCATGATGCGCGTGTATATACGGTAACTTTCTTGAGAGAGAACTTTTGTAACATTTGTAAGAAGAATAAAGAGTAGAAAGGATCATATTTATAAATTACTAGCAGTAGAGCCCGGCGTTGCCCGGGGATGCAACAGTAAGAGATAGATCAAGTATCGACCATCATAAAGACTGAAAAATAAAATTGACAAAGATTATTGTTTAAGGATGACGGACACGCATGTCTTAATTAACTTGCTTTTAAATATTGAATTAATTTCAAATAGAACCAATTCCTTATCGATGCCTTGTACCAAATTACAAAGGGAATTATAAAAACGGCCCTAAAGTACGTGGAATTATCTTTCCCTAAAGATAAAGAATTATCCGATGTTTGGATTCGTACAATCAGTAGAGATCGTTAGATTATTGTTTAAGGTTGACGGACACGCATGTCTTAATTAGTTTTTTTTTTTTTTTTTTTTTTTTTTACGAGTTGGTCAAACCCAAACTCAAACAAAAACATTGTTTTCAATCGTTATGAGTCTACCGATTGAATAGAATTTTATTATAAACAATTGTCTTGTAAATGGAATTTTAAAAGCATTCTGAATGTAAAAATAAAGAAAAAAGTGTGCAAGACAATAAGAAACACTACCTGCCAAAAAAAAAAAAAGTGAAGTTTTGTTGAAATCGGTTGGAAAATGGAGGAAATCCTATCCCATATATAAACGTAACAGACACACACACACACACACACACACACACACACACACACACACACACACACACACACACACACACACACACACACAAACAATCTGCGTTTTATAATAAGTAAGATTTATTTAAATCAAGTACAACAGAATTCTGATTAGAGCACATTGCTTTGCATAGATTTTCAAATTTCTGTTTAGTTTTCTTTGGTAAATTTCACCATATTTTTTTTTACCTGTTAGTTTATATTTGGTGTATTTTCTTTTATGAAGGAACTTTTCTGTAAAGGATAACGTTAAATTAATTTTGAATGAAAACTGTTGAATTAATTTTAAATGGAAAAAGTTAAACTTCTAAATGATAAATCTAATATTCCTAAACTACATTTTATTGAGTTCTACATAAAAAATCGTGCTTTTTCAATAAATTCAATTGGATAAAACAAGTCTAAAGACAACAAAATTAATAAACATTTTTTTTTAAATCGTGATGACAAGAGACATAAAGGAATCCTTCAAGTGATAAAGAGAAGTTTTATTTTGTAGGCGTTAAAATTAACAAGCCATTTCTTGCCCCAGTTAACAACTCATTTTTTAGATTCGCTAACAATTTGACCTGATCAAACTGATGAGAGTTAATATCGAGATAGAAGTAAATGGCTGTGTCATCAGCATAGGTATCAAGAAGGGAACAACTGTCATCTAGAAGGTCATTTATTAAAATTAAGATCATTAAAAATTAAAATGTTTATTTTAATATTGGGCATTACTTTCCGAACAACATAATATTTCTGTTACACTTGTGACTGGAAAATAATTGTTAGTTTAAACCTTTTCTTTTCCATAGTGTCAAAGATCGTAGAATTGTGACGCCAACAAAATTAATAAATATAATACTTATTTTAATTAAATCAGCTAAAATTATTTCAAGTGTAAAAGCTAAAAAAGTTTTTATTTTTTTAAGCAGTGAACTACGGCAAAACTTAACCGAAACTAAACTGCATCGTCCCCTGTGAAAAAAGTAGCTTTTAAAAAAAAAGGCACCATTTCCGTGCATTAGTTTCACAATGTATTTATTTTTCAGTGCGTTTAGCCCATTTCCAAGGCTAAACTTATTTCTAAAGGAATAACGGATTTTTCATATATTAATCCGATAAATTTTTATCAAATTAAATGTTATTTTTAATAGATTCTAATAAACGAGTAGACGCTCCGCCGTTTTTTAAACATAATAGTTATTTTTCAAGTCATTTTTTTTCATCATCTCACCTCGAGCAAGACAATAATGCCAATAAGATAAAAGGGGCAACTAAAAGTGAAAGAGAATGAAAAGGCTTTATAAGCAAAGTGAAGTAAAAACCCAATCCTAAACAGAGAACAAGGGATAAACCGCTAATCCTGTACAAAAGACCGGTGAGAAGATAGTTGATTTACAAACAATTGCTGTGAATTTTATCAACACTAAATGTGGCATATTTTTCTGATCGGATTTAACCTACCCAACGCAGTAAAGTCAGTAATGGGTTATAGAGTGTGAAAGAATGCGAAAACGAAAATATTATTAATCAACAAGAACAATAAAAGAGTAATTCGAAAAACAATCAATAAATGCATTTCTATTGCATTTATATTTTTGAAGATCAAACTTAACTGGAAAACTTCGCCGTTATTATCAAGAGCTTTGTATACAACTTCAGTTATGGCCGTGCACACGTCAGAGGTAACCGGACAAAACGGAAGCCATATTGTTTTCCAGGGAATAAATCACGAGATGTAAGGTACTTAACCATTTCGGCTTTGATTAAAGCCTCGAAGACTTTGCCGAAGTGTGGTAGGAGGCTGATAGGACGGTAGTTTGATTGGTCAGAAGGGTTTCCAGAGTTGTTAAAAACAGAGACAGCACATGAGGACTTCTAACAGGCTGGAAAACAAGAGTCGGCGAAAATTATAAAAAATACAGAAGCAGGCAACTTTACGGCGGCGGGAAAGTGACGCCAGGTCTGGACCAATAATATTGCTGAATACTTTTGAAAAAAAAAAATGAGGCAGCAATATACGACAAGATAAAGGAGGCATTTTTGAAATTACCACACTTTAGATCTAAAGAATGTCCCCTTTCTATAATTGGAGGTAATCATCTATCAAAGCCTCGTTTGTGGATGGGTGTGGTCCAGGTGTTTTTTTTTTTTATTTATATATTTTTGTGTGATCTTTAAAGTGTTTTGGTGCATGAGAATTTTTTGTTTGTTTCTGGGGTTTTCTTTTAATATTTTTATATTCACCTGAGCAAATTATTCGTTGTGTTTGCGTTTTACAATTCTTCCCATCAAATTACTTAAGACACACACACACACACACACACACACACACACACATTTTCTCTCTGTATCTTTTGTTTCATTGAATCTTCTCTTTTTCGACTTATCAAAACGAAAGAGGATTATGCCAAGGGTATGTTTTCTCATCGGAGTTAATCAACCATTTCAGTAGACTAGATGACTTAGAAAGAATATTTGTCCATAGAATCTTACCAAAATACGCTACTCTGTCTTAGTAACAAATTCCGAATTCAAATTTAATATATTATCGATGAATAGACGGTGAATGCTTGATTTTTTTAGGAAAGATATTAGAATAATACAAAACCTATACTCGGATCTAAGCGCCCGCATGAATACAGAAAATGAATTCAGTAAATACAAAGAACATTATTTACATTATTCGGACTATTGTCCTCATTTTTGTCGCCATATTTATTACAACATTTCGGCTGTTATACGTTCCGGCCTTCTTCAGGTGGTTGGAATGTCGAACTGAACCCTTTATTTCGCTCACTAGGGTAGACTGTTCTAGTTCCACGTGCCATGTTCAATGGATGTCAGTTATTAGTTATCTCCTGTTAATTTCCCGCTGAAAGTTCTCCACTGCCTTAACCGGGTATTGAAATCTCCCTCTGTCCTCAAGGACGCATGGCACAGTTGATGAAGGCGTTAGTTAGATCCAGTGACAGGACCCAAAACACGTCTTATCTCTAAGGCATCCTTAAAGTCAACGGGAATTGGTCATTTGCATCCTCTTTCATAGGAGGAATTCTTCAACAGACACATGGGATAACCCCGAAATATCACTGACGCCTATATACACTGTGCCATGTGTCTTTGAGGACAGAGTGTGAGTTCAATATCCAGTTAAGGCAGTGGAGAACTTTCAGAGGGAAATTAACAGGAGATAACTGATAACTGACATCCAAGAAAATTAATAATTATTCAACTTCCTGTGTATAATACACATCAAATTCTTGTTCTTGATATATAAAAATGTATATTTTATTAATTATCCCATGTACATATATATATATATATATATATATATATATATATATATATATATATATATTTAAATAATATATATACATTACAATAAGTAACATCTCTCTCTCTCTCTCGTTCTTTATATATATATATATATATATATATATATATATATATATATATATATAAGTGAACATTGAAGTCAACACTCAGAGGCAAGAGGCTGTTTCATGTTGAGCGCAATCGTCAGGCCGTCAATGTTGGATTTTTCCTCGACTTCGAGGAAAAATCTAAAATTGGCGGCCTGTCGATTGCGCCTAGCATGAAACAGCCTCTCGCCTCTTAGTGTTGACTTCAAAGTTCAGTTTTATATTATATTTACATACGCTCAGTCTCTGATATTGAGCACTTTATCCTATAAATATAGCACACCTTAAAACTATATATATATATATATATATATATATATATATATATATATATATATATAATATAAATGTCATGAATAGGCAAGAAGATTCTATTGGCCAGCGTGACTGACTGGCACGAATGCTAACTAGCATGCTAGCAGGCAAAAAAAATAATCGATAGCTGCATTCATCATTATTGGAAAAATTTAAATCTGCATGGCACTTTACTCTAATTGGATCATTCGCTTGCTTAAACTCAACTTTGGTTCTGATTCCGCAGAACTGGATGGGTGTGAAAAAGTATTTGTCGTTAACATTCTTTTTTCATTCGGTTTTTTCAGTTACGAGTCCTTTTTTTTAAACCTGTTTTGTGTTCATTTTGTTTAGTTCTTTTTTCGTAACAGATTTAATGTTTAGTATAGAGCTTAGAAAAAATAGCAGTATGAGATAGGCAATAAGTAAGGCATGTAGCAACATCAGCACGTCAAAGGGCACTGATTTAAAGGCAAGGAAGGGCAAAAATATTTTAAGTCAAGCGATAGCGATTGCTGTATGAGTCGTACGATTTTTGAATCAAGCACGGGCAACGCCGGGCCATGCTGCTAGTTGTATATATACTGAGGCATTTTGCGACCTACCGTAAATGACGATGCACTCATTATTGGTGGCAAATGATCAGGAAAAACGATGACCTGTTTAGTGTATTTTTTAAATGACATCAAATCAGTTTACAAACATTAAAATCACTGTTTGATGATATTTTTATTTTGTTAACGATTTTTAAATACATAACCAGTTCACTGATCACTGCCTAACCCTAACATATTTCATACTGCTAACAGTTTGTACATACCATAATAGAAACCGTAGAGGATAAGACGATAAACTCCGTCCGACAGCAAGGAGGTTTTGAAGAACGTGGAACCACTTTTTAATTGCTGGTGTTCCCAGGTCCACCCTGATCAGGGTTGGTCGCATCTGTTAGGGTCCCAGCTATGGGCAAATAGTTAACCCCGAAAATGAGGTAAAAATAGGTTTTAATACTAGAAATACTTTGTAAAACATTATACCAAAATTTATAAATTTTTGAAGAGAAAAAAAAAACTACTACCAGCGATACGTTTTTGAAAAAAAAAATATTACCAGCAATACATGTTTTAAAATAATATTACCAGCCATACATTTTTGAGGAAAAAAATATTACCAGAAATAGATTTTTGACAAAACAAAAATATTACCAGGAAAAAAAAAGTTGTCGTCATTAAATAACCGATTGAGGTTGATATGCCGTAAACCAAACCAAACCAAACCAAAACCATGGTAGAAAATGGACGGTAGATATACTTTAGTATCACCAAATTTTCTTTCTACATAAATAAATTCAATCATAAGTGAATAAATATCCAAAAATATGCAAACGCAAGGAACTATTATTTTGCATTTTAACTTATATTATTTTATACAGACACGCACACACACACACACACATAGGTAATTATTTATTCGAAAATTATAACACAAATATGTTATAAAATCACTATAAAAATAGCCATTTTGTTTCTGGTGTTTTATCAAGTGATGATATTGAATGTAGGTTATTGGAATTTATTCCGTATACACCAATCCAATACTTGTCTCTCTCTCTCTATATATATATATTATATATATATATATATCACAAATTATGATTTATATGATAATGTTATAATTCAATGAGGAAAATGCTGCAGCAGAGTTGGAAAATCCGTCATCAAGTGCCTTTTCTCATGTCAAATTCATGTCGTCCAGAAGAAAATTTCAGTAAATTCTTTCAGTGCTAATATAGAATGATATCTACCGAGGCATTTTGCGACTTACCATAAATGAAGATGCATTCATTATTGCTGGAAAATGTACATATTGATTGTAATATAGAATAGATCCCCCACTTTATATCCATATTATAATTTGTTTGGTCAAATTGTGTGATTGATAACGGCTTGAAATTGTCGGTGTGCCGAATTCCAATTCCAGTCGGATTCGCTATATTCACTTTCGCGCAAACCCTTTTCCAAAAGTCAAGCCTTGGTTAATTAGTAGGACTAATTAATATTATCGGTAATTCATTATTATCTATAAAAGATTCTTCAGTCAGTGTGTTGTGTCATGCGTGATACATAATTGGTCGATCATGTCGCTTTCGATTCATGACTGACTAGGCAGTAGGTTACCGTTTCTTTCTCCGGTAGACTGGTTGCCACCCAGAGGTATAGAACCAATGTCATTTTATTCAAACCATAGATGGGGACGGACGAGATGACTTTCTATCTTTCACAAGGGCATTTTTACGTAAGTGAACCATGCTGGATTTCGATCGCATCGCTCCAGTTTCTCCCCTCGAGCCGATATACCTTACAGCATTATACCGCATTCAAAAGTATTTTCTAGATTCAAATAACATACAAAATGTTCATAAGACTTACAAAAACAAATCGATCATTCAATTTATGATCTATTTCTACAACATATCTGCAGAATTAAAAGGTTTTGTAAGTAATTTCCGAGAGGTTTTCGAAAACATTTTGCAAAATTTGCACATAATTTATATATTTTCTGTGTAATATTTCGATCGCTTCTCTGTACCATTTCTGCAGATTTTCAAAATCATTTCAGCAGCATTTGTCCATCATCTTGCCAATTGCCCAGCAACATTTGTTAGATTTCGACAACTTTTCTGCAACATTTTTTAAGAAAAAACTTAAACAAATATTAAAAGAAGCCTGAAAAGGTCAATCTTATGAAACAAATCGAGATCAAAAACAGATCACGTTAAAACTGCAAGAGAATGGAGGAACTATTTTTCTTCAACATTTAGTAAGTTTTCCAAAATCATTTCCGCAGCATTTGTCCATCATCTTGCAACACTCAGCAACATTTGTTAGGTTTCGACAGCATTTATACAGCTCTACGACTACATTTATGCAACATTACGACCGATTTTCGATAATTTTTCGGCAATTTTCTGACATTACATCAATTACATTATTGAAGTAAAATATTTGATATTTTGTATCTACTTTAAGAGATTGTTAAGTTTTCTCCACCAAGAAGTGAAACATTTACATAAATTAAAAAAAAAAAACAACGGAATATTAAAAAATTTCTGAAAATATAGATCAGTATGAAACAAATAGAGAAGATCAAAAACAGATCCCGTTAAAAAGAAAAAAAAAACATGGAGGAATCAATAACAGTTTATGATTCAATGTTTGGAAATAATAATAAAATAATGGAGACGCTAAAATATTTGCATTGTACGCCAAAGAGACAGCGAAAGCGTAGACAAACAGCAAAAGTTTGTGTCATTAAACATTTTCCCATTCACTTGTTTACTTAAACTGTTTGCTTCGTTGTCTTAGTAATGGCGTTGGCGTAATTATGAAAGAAAGCGTCAAATTTATTTCGCTATTCAACCAAGCGTTAAAGTCATCTCCTTGGAATATCCGTTTTTTTTTTTATATCCGGAACGGTTCTCCAACGAGAATAATTAGTCACTTGGGATCGTTATTTATAAATAGCTGTCGGCTGACGGAGATTGGGATAGACAGAATATAAAATCTGATTTATTATTCTTATATAAATATTCCATAATTCTACCGGGTAATAGCTCGAATAATATCAACCGTTTCACTCCAAGGAAACATTTTGCATTCACTGACCAATCACTGCTTTCGGTTCAAATTTATAATTTTTTTCTTCAAATACTTTTTTTTTTTTTTTTTTTTTAGAAAAACAGGTTTCTCACGTCCAGTAGCTGTTACCGATGTTCCCAGTATTTCTAGGAGGTTCAATCTTAAAATTTAGCCTGTAGCAGTGTGGAATATTTTCACATTGATTATGTCATTATTTTCTCTGTGAGTTATGTCCGCTATCCATTTAGTTGTTGCTAATCTAGTCTTCAAATGATATGGATTCGGTTATTTGGTACAGTTCTTGTTTTGTGATCGTGTAGAGTCAGTTGATAATGTTTAAGGAAGGATGATATTTATCAAGACTTAACTCGATTAAATCCTTTTTCACTATTGATCTTATGAAGTGTTACTATAAAGCTGGGTGTTTAGATATATTTGAATGAATTTGGCGCCATCCATGACATTCATATGAAAGTTTCTTCAAAGAGGGGTGATCTTTGCCCTCAGGTTTGACATGCTAAATGCCCTTTTCGCCATTGATCTTAGGAAGAGTTTGTATAAAATTGAGAGTTTAGACATTTCTGAACGGATTTTGTGCCCTCCATGACATATATATGAAAGTCTCGTTCAAAGAGGCAAAGGCCTTCAGTTTTCCCTGGCTCGAAGTCTTTTTTCATCATTGATCTTAGAAAGCGTTTCTATAAAGCTGATAGTTTAGATATTTCAAACCAGCTCAGGCGCCATCCATGACATCCATATGAATGTCTCCTTCAAAGACGGATGAATTTTGTCAAGGCCCCTCGGTTTCCCTTGCCCAATGTGTTTTTTTTTCACTATTGATATTAGGAAGTGGTTCTATAAACCTGAGAGTTTAGATATTTCTGACCGACTCGGGCACCAACATATTAACGTATCGAATCAAAGTCTCGTTCAAAGGGGCAAGATGTATGAAAAAACCCTCAGTTTTCCCTGGTTCGAAGTCTTTTTTCATCATTGATCATAGAAAGAATTTCTATAAAGCTGAGAGTTTAGATATTTTTGAACGGAATTGGAGCCATGCATGACGTCCATATGAAAGTTTTGTTCCAAGAGGAAGGATCTTTGTCAAGGCCCCCAGGTTTCTCTCACTCAAAGGATTTTTTCACCATTGATATGACGAAGTGGTTGTATAAAGCTGGGAGTTTAGATATTTCTGAATAGATTTGGCGTCATGCATGGCATCCACATGAACGTCTCATTGAAAGAGGAATGATCTTTGCCAAGGCCCTCGGGTTTCATTCGCTGAAAGCCTTTTTTCACCGTTGATCTTAGTTGAGAGTTTGTATAAGGTCGAGAGTTTACATATTTCCGAGAGTTTACGTATATCGCCATCCATAAAATTCATATGAAAGTTTCGTTCAAATAGGGATGGTCTTTGCCAAAGCCCTCAAGTTTCCCTCGCTTAATGCCTTTTTCCCTATTGATCTTAGGAAGTGGTTCTATAAACCTGAGAGTTTAGATATTTCTGACCGACTCGGGCATCAACGATGACATCCATATTAAAGTCTCAAATCAATCAATTAATTCCTTTATCGGAGCTGATAATGTGAATCTCGACATTCTTTTGCTTTATTGTCGATGATTTCCCATGATTCCTTGCGAACAATTGTGAAGTAATTTCCTGTTTTATTCCATACGGTGTGTAGTTCACTTAGACTGGCTGTCAACCAAGACTAGAGATTATTTTAAAAGCGATATAACATGAGTAGAGATGCATTCATGGGTTTCTACAGCTTCCTCTTTTCCATTATTTGTGAATTGACATGTTATTCGCGGAAAAATAATGGAGTGGTTTACCGTTGCTTATTTGAAGATGAAATATCTCATTAGGACGTACGCAGTTATGTGTCACCACATTTTATTCAAATCTATGATTTCTTGCAAACGATATTGGAGTGGTTTTCTGCTGCATTCTTCACGGATTTCAATTGATTCGTTTTTACGGTTTATCAATTTTTTTAGCTTATTTAAAGCCATAAAATATTTTTAGATTGTAAGATGTTGGGTGAGAAAATAATTATTTAGTGATACAAGTCCTAATAATTAAACCATAGCTAGGGGAAGCAGAATAGAAGTCATACCTATCCCAAGGTTATTTTCGCGTAAGTGAATATAAAGGATAAGATAATTATTTTAGTTATATAAGTCTTACTAATTAACCCATACATAGGGAAGAAGAATTGGATTCCTACCTTTCCTAAGGTGTATATGCGAGTAAGAAAATATATAGACCTAAACCTGGAATCAGAACTCGTCTCTCTCTGATGAAAAATTCGAGGAATTATCCATTACACAACCTGCACATCCATGCTTACAGCACCTGGTATTCCCAAGCGGTCACCCATCTAGGTGGTGACCTAAGCTAGAAGTTGATTGAATTCAGCAAGCGTACAGGAATCGTAAAGTGTTTCAATGGAATGCGTCCGTAAGCGTGAGGAAGGAAGAATGACGGCATTTTAAGAAAAAAAAATACATGCTAAATATATTTGCTTTTGTCTTAAATTTAATTACGAAAATCATGCAGATGATACCAGGCAATAGATTATCTCGAGGTGTATTTCTTTCTTAATTACGAGTATCAACGAGATCATACGAGGCAGTATATTATCTCGGTGTGTATCTCTTTCTTAATTGCGAATAACATGGAGATAATACGAGGCAGTAGATTATCTCGAGGTATATTTCTTTCTTAACTACGAATATCATGGAGATCATACGAAGCAGTAGATTATCTCAAGGTCTATCTGTTTCTTAATTCCGAATATCATGCAGATCATAACAGGCAGTAGATTAACTCGAGGTGTATCTCTTTCTTAATTACGAAAATCATGGAGATCATAAGAGGCAGTAGATTATCTCGGTGTGTATCTCTTTCTTAATTGCGAATATCATGGAGATCATACGAGGCAGTAGATTATCTGGAGGTGTATCTCTTCCTTAATTACGAATATCATGGAGATCACACGAGGCAGTAGATTATCTCGGCGTGTATCTCTTTCTTAATCGCTAATATCATGGAGACCATACCAGGCAGTAGATTATATCGAGGTCTATCTCTTTTTTAATTACGAATATCATGGATATCGCACGAGGCAATAGATTATCTCGGTGTGTATCTCTTTCTTACTCGCGAATATCATGGAGATCATACGAAGCAGTAGATTATCTCGGTGTGTATCTCTTTCTAAATTGCGAATATCATTGAGACCATATGTCAGTAGATTATGTCGGTGTGTATCTCTTTCTTAATTACGAATATCATAGAGATCATACGAGGAAGTAGATTATCTCGAGGTGTATCTTTTTGTTAATTACGAATATCATGGAGATCACAAGAGGCAGTAGATTATCTCGGTGTGTATCACTTTCTAAATTGCAAATATAATGGAGATCATATCAGGCAGTAGATTATCTCGGTGTCTATCTCTTTCTTAGCTACGAATATCATGGAGATTACACGAGGCAGTAGATTATCTGGATATGTATCTCTTTCTTAATTGCGAATATCATGGAGATAATACGAGGCAGTAGATTATCTCGAGGTGTATCTCTTTCTTAACTACGAATATCATGGAGATCATACGAAGCAGTAGATTATCTCAAGGTCTCTCTGTTTCTTAATTCCGAATATCATGCAGATCATAACAGGCAGTAGATTAACTCGAGGTGTATCTCTTTCTTAATTACGAAAATCATGGAGACCATAAGAGGCAGTAGATTATCTCGGTGTGTATCTTTTTCTTAATTGCGAATATCATGGAGATCATACGAGGCAGTAGATTATCTGGAGGTGTATCTCTTCCTTAATTACGAATATCATGGAGATCACACGAGGCAGTAGATTATCTCGGTGTTATCTCTTTCTAAATTGCGAAAATTATGGAGATCATATGTCAGTAGATTATGTCGGTGTGTATCTCTTTCTTAATTACGAATATCATAGAGATCATACGAGGAAGTAGATTATCTCGAGGTGTATCTCTTTCTTAATTATGAATATCATGGATATCACACGAGGCAGCAGATTATCTCGGTGTGTATCTCTTTCTAAATTGCGAATATCATGGAGATCATATCAGGCAGTAGATTATCTCGCTGTGTATCTCTTTCTTAGCTACGAATATCATGGAGATCACACGAGGCAGTAGATGATCTCGGTGTCTTTCTCTTTCTTAATTCCGAATATCATGGAGACCATACGAGGCAGTAGATTATCTGGAGGTGTATCTCATTTTTAATTACGAATATCATGGAGATCACACGAGGCAGTAGATTATCTCAAGGTGTACCTCTTTCTTAATTACGATAATCATGTAGATCTTATCAGGCAGTACATTATATCGAAGTGTATCTCTTTCTTAATTACGAATATCATTGAGAACATACGTAGCAGTAGATTATCTTGGGGTGTATTTCATTCTTAATTACGAATATCATGGAGATCATACGAGGCAGTAGATTATCTCGAGGTGTATCTCTTTCTTAATTACGAATATCATGGAGATCAGACGAGGCAGTAGATTATCTCGAGATTTATCTCTATCTTAATAGCGAATATCATGGAGAACATACGAGGCAGAAGATTATCTCAAAGTGTATCTCTTTCTTAATTACGAATATCATGCAGATCATATCAGGCAGTAGATTATCTTGAAATGTATCACTTATTTAATTACGAATATCATTGAGATAATACGAGGCAGTAGATTATCTCGGGGTGTATTTCTTTCTTAATTATGAATATCATGGAACCCATACGAGGGAGTAGATTATCTCGGTGTGTATCTCTTTCTTAATTACGAATATCATGCAGATCATATCAGGCAGTAGATTATCTCGAAGTGTATCTTTTTCTTTATTACGAATATCCTAGAGATCATACAAAGCAGTAGATTGTGACACTATTTGGCTTGCTAAAAGGGGAAAAGAAAGAAAAAGTATGGCGAGAATGAAATTTAGGTGACAGAAGCCATCACGAAAAGTGCATTAAGTCGTGTTATTTTTCTGACAAGGAAAAGTGGTAAAATTTTTTATTCACGTTGTCGAGAAGGTAAAAAGGAAGATACTGGATTTAATCTGATTTAGGTAACGGGGCGGGTGGAAATTCCAGGTTGGTCAAGTAACCTCAGAGACAGAATTCAAAATAGATAAAAATTAACTGTGTTGCAGAATTACAAAAACAAAAGTGTCCGCTGACCACCATGAAGTAAAGGTTAAACCTTTGTCTATATGTAGAAATCATTGAGAGGAGCATCTGTTTATCGTCAGGCTGGCTATATTAGCAAAATTATTTTATCGGGACGAAAAATTGGCTGTTTCGTCAGATGGCCACCCACTTGATAATTGGCGAAAATCTCGTTGACGAATTCCATATGAAGTCCGGCTATAATAGCGAAACTGTTTTATCGGATCAGTGGTTGGCGCCAGGAGTACAGGTACGTCTGGGTGGCCACCCGCATGGTGATGGCGAAAAGCTAATTGAAGAATTCCAAGTAATTCGGTTAAAAGATAAAAGAGTCTAGGGTGGGAGGTCTCCTCGAAGAGAAGAAGGAAAAGTAAAAGTGAAAAAAAAAAAAGGAAAAAATTTTTTTTTTCTTTGAGCAATTTTTTTAAACCAAGGTTAGTCTGGCTACACCCACGCCGCTGAGCGCCCACTGGCTGAATGAGAGCAGGAGTATTGGGCGGAGGTAATCATCTGAAGAAGGAGGGGAGGCCTGTTACGTCCCCTTGAAGGGATAGGTGTGAGATGCCACTGTGAGAGAGAGGGGAAACCCGTTGACACCCTCTGAGAGCATGGTGAGATACCAATATGAGAACAGAAGAAGGTGGGAAGACGAAAGACCTCCAAAAATGGAAAATAATAAAATTTTCCTGACCGAAACCAAATAAGTGGATTGTGGGTTGAGAATTATCAAGGGACCTCAAACCCCGACAAGCCCACCCCGGTTTTGGTCGACGTCCATATAAGCAAAGTCGCAGCGAGCGAAAATCAGTTCGAGTTAAGATGCAGTTGGGGTTGGAGACAGAGAGGCAAGCAGTTGCAGTTGGGGTTGGAGACAGAGAGGCAAGCAGTTGCAGTGAGATGAGAGCTCTGAAGACCCGCCTCGCAGAAGCTGACAAAGATTCACGTAAAATTCCAAACTCAATTTCTAACCAAGAACAATTTATTTTTGAAGAACGACTTAGACTCACACCACCAAAACAAGTTTTACGAATATCACCTGAAGATACACCAAGAACCAGTTTCTTAAAGAACAAACAACTTAAGATGTTAAGACTCGCCTAACAAACACAAAGTGTCACGAATCCATATAGCGGGTTGGGAAGCAGACGCAGTCCTGTATTCAGCAACCATATATAAAATATTGTTATCCTTTTTTAAAACATTTGAACTTTTCGAGTTATTATTTTCTTTTCTTTTACATATACTTGTGCGGTGTTACCCTTGATCGAACTCGGCTTGCATTACGGCCCAGCGACTGATTGATTTCGTCTGCCTAAGATCAATTCACAGCGTGGGTAGGTTAGACTGGAAATCAAAACAGTTACTTCGGTAACCAGACGTTGGAGGCGAGCTGGGAACGACAAGGCTGATACCGAATCTAATCAGATTCCCATCCGAATAACCAAAATGTTAGAACATCACATTTGGTGCCGCGACCAATACCAAGCCAGTTGGTCGTCACAGGACAGGATAGCACGACGGACGCAACCAGGCAGACGTCACATTTGGCGCAGCGACACCGGCGGGACGTCACAATTGGTGCCGTGACAGCGGGTTAAGACCCTGGATCAGCCGCCGCCACAGGAGTTGCAGAAAAAAGTTCGACCAGGACAACACACGGCGTCACAAGGACTCAAATTGAAACAGACTAGAGTGGGAACCAAAGGACTTTGTTTGTCTATAACCATATGGTTCCAGGTACTCTAGTACGACAACCCAGAACCTGCGAAGAACGAGCTGAAAATCGTATGTCAGGTAGGACACTTTATTTTCGGTTGATCTCCCAAATTCGATTGTTGCTGCTCAGATTGTTTTTCTTTTGCTGTGTTAAATATGTCTGACTATGATTCAGATAGGATAGACATAGAGGAAGAGGGGACTGGACAGGGATTGCCGGCAGACCTAAGAAAATTATTGGGTGGACCGAGGGTCCCGGTCTTTGATGGGAGTTCAAGGGATTTTAGGGACTGGCTGGCAGTCCTGGATAAGAGACTCTCAGACTAAGAGGCCCTATATTTGGCGTATGATGCCGCCAGAGGGAAAGCGTCTGAGTTCGTAAAAGCACTCTTAGTCAGTGAGCCCCACTTGACATGGGAAAGGTTGGAAGAATTATTAACTCGGGAGTTCGCTGACGAGGGGACGGCGATAGAGGCCATGAGAGCCCTCCTGAAGTTGACGCAGCTGAGAGACGAAACCCCTGGAGAATTGGGGATCCGAACGGAGAAGCTGTCGTCATTAGCTTTCCCAGAGGTAGTGAGAAATAATGCGGTCATGCAGGCTCAGTTGGCTGATCTGTATGTGGAAGCGCTCAGTGACGAGCGTGTTCGTAACGATGTGTTGAAGGAAGGACCGCTAAGGTTATCGGTAGCAGTGGTGCTGGCCAAAGAGAGCCAGGGAGTTTGGGAAAAAGTAAAAAGAGGTGGGAAGAAGCAAGAGCTAAGTTGAGAGGTCGAAAGAAACGGGGAAGGAGGTAGACCCCCCACCGCGTGAAATCGGAAGGTGGATGAGCCTGAGGTGTGGGAAGGAGATTCCAATAGAAAGGCTTGGTCAACAAGGCATGGGTTCTATAAGCCCACGCCGGGTAGATACGGGCTGGTCTGCTGGACATGTGGACATGTGAACCACAGAGCAGCGGAATGTCCGACGAAGTGGGGTCTGCCCCCAGACTTCGAACGGGATAAATTTACTAGGTGTGGAAAGAAGAGACACCTAGCCAAGTGGTGCGGGTTGAGAAAAGGTGCCCCACCGATATTGATAAAAAAGGCTGAGCCCAAGAGACAAGACCAGGGAAAAGCCAGCGCCCCCCCCAAGAATTAAGAGGGAGGGTGGCCCAGATAAAAAGAAGGGAAGTAAAACGTTGGACATGTGGTCAGGAGAGCCACTTAGGTAGAGGGCAGGTCCCCCCCAGGAATAAGGGAGAGGGTGACCCAGTTGAAGAGAGGAAGAGTTAAATGTTGGATATGTGGTCAGGTGGGCCACTTTGCGGTAAACTCTCCAACAAGAAGGTGCTGGTTTTGTAGGAGATCAGGGCACCTGAAGAGGAACTGTATTCTTAGGAACAGCCGCAAGAGACTGGGAGAGGTACAGCCGGGACTGCCCAGGTGCAGAAAACGCAGAACTCCCCCATATGAGAAGAATAAAAAGAGTTTGTTGCAACCGGCGCCTATGTCTGGGATGACCCAAGGGTGGGAACCCAGGAAAAGAAAAGCCCAAGTATTCTCCTCGCTGACCCAGGAGAGGGAGCTGTCTTGTAGGCCATAGATAGGGGGTAGGGCAGTGAAAGCCCTGATAGACACAGGAGCGTCTGTTTCATTGCTGAGAGAGGAAGCATACAGGCAGGTGAAACGGAAGAATGGGTTACAGGAAGCGGGCATAGAGGTCACGCAGGCAGATGGAGCCCTCTGGAGATAAAAGGGATGGCGAGGCTCCCTGTGAGGATTGGGAAATTAAGAAGTACCCAGAGATTCTACGTAACCCCCAACCTGTGTACGGAAGCAATCTTGGGAGAAGATTAGCTTCAGAGCCAGAGGGCTCGGATAGAGTTCAACCCCACTGTGCTGGTAGTGAATGGCGAGAGAACGACATTGGGATGCCCAACGGAAGAAGATATAACAATAGTGGTGGAAGAAGATGTAAAGCTAACCCCCAGAACGGCGGTGTCGGGAAAGGGTAGGCTAATGACAGGGAAGAAAATAGGAAAAGGAACCCTGCAATTGGTCCCTGTAGAAGGGAAGGGCCTAGAAGAAAATGAGGTAACTCTGTGTGAGGCAGTAGTGGGGGCAGTTGAATTAGTGCCCATTATGATGGTGAATCAGGCCCAAAAGACGATAAAGGTTAAGAGAGGGGAAGAGATAGGAAAAGCACTACCCTTACGAACTCTGAATCGAGTGAGATTTAAGGAGAAACGAGGAAAACTCGTAGAGCAAAAAGAAGGAATAAGGGACGAAGATATATTGGCACCTGATCAATTTAGAGCCAGGGTGGGAGGTCTGCTGAGAAATAATCGAGATGTGGTGGCCAAATCAGATAAGGAATTGGGCCAGACCCACACAGTAAAAATGAAAATCGACACCAGCAATCACCCCCCTGTGAAATTGAAGCCCTACCGGACACCTATTCATAAGAGACCCCTTGTGGAAGAGGCAGTAGAAGAGATGTTGGAACCTAGGATGATCGAAAGATCGATCTCCCATTGGAGCTTTCTAATCGTGATAGTAGGTAAGAAAGATGGCGGGCACCGTTTTTGTGTAGATTTTAGGAAACTGAATTCTATATCGAATCCGTTGGTGGCGCTATTGCCACTAATCGATGACATATTGGCATTATTAGGGAAAGCGAAGTACTTCTCTACGTTGGACTTGAGGTCCGGGTATTGGCAGGTAGCCCTTGATGAGGCTGACAAGGAAAAGGCCGCATTTGCGTGTTACCTGGGACTATTTCAGTTCAGGGTGATGCCATTCGGTTTAGCCAATGCCCCGGAAATCTTCCAACAGCTGATGGCAATAGTGTTAGGAGGATACGAGAGCTTTGCCATGGCATATTTAGATGATATTTTTATATTTTCAGAAACAGTAGAACAACATTTTTTCCATCTAAAACAAGTGTTGGTAAGACTAAGAAAGCACGGCTTAAAATTGAAATTGTCGAAGTGTCAGTTTCTGAAGGAGGAGACTAGATATTTGGGCTTTGTTATAAACGGAGACGGTATTAAACCCGACATGGATCAGGTGAAAGTCATAAGGGAAATGCCAGAACCTAAGACAGTGAGACAAGTAAGAGGCTTTATAGGAGCTATAGGGTACTACCGACGATTCGTCCCGGCATTCTCGAGAATTGCCATACCCTTAGTAGCCCTGACGAAGAAATACACTAGGTTCAAGTGGCCAGAAGACTGTCAACGGGCATTTAATACCTTAAAAGAACAGTTGACAGCCGTTCCACTGCTGACGTACCCAGACCTCAGCAAGACCATGGTACTATACACTGATGCCAGTGAACAGTGTGTAGAAGCAGTTCTTACCCAGCCGTGTCCCGATAAAGAAAGACCAGTGCTTAGGCATACCAGAGGAAGTACCGATATACTTTCTCTCTCATAAGCTCTCAGAGATACAACAGAGATGGCCAGTAATAGAAAGAGAAGCATATGATATCATGTATGCTCTCCAAAAACTGGACTACTACTTGAATGGTGCGGTTTTTACTCTAAAGACAGACCACAAGCCTCTGCAGTACCTATGAATGGACAAATAAGAAGATTCAACAGTGGGCGCTAAAGTTAAGTGGCTACCACTGTAAGATAGAGTATTTGGCAGGGAAGGAAAACCCGTGTGCAGATTTACTCTCAAGAATACCGAAACAACTGGAAGAAAGATCTGTAAAAGTAGAGCAGGGAGTAGATGATAAAGCCTATAGAATCGGAGTAATTAACTCTAATAAGCTAAAAGATCGCCCTATGTTAGAATCGGACGAGGAAGGGGACGCACAGATAATAACCGATCACTACTGGACAGAAGGAATTGAGAAGGAGCAGGCAGACAGTGAAATAGCTGCCCTTAGAGAAAAGGTGGAGGCAGGAGAGATCACCAAGTATGCCATAATAGAGGAAAGGCTGTATTATCTCTCAGGCAGGGATGAAGAAGTCAAGCCCAAGTTGTATGTGCCCAAAAGTTTAAGAACAGAGGTATTGGAACAGTGCCACGAGAGGTTGAGTCACATGGGAATTGATAGAACATATGATCTAATTGGGAGAAATTACTATTGGCCCAAACTGTACGGAGAGGTCACTAACTATGTTCGGAGCTGTGTAGTGTGCCAGTCGCAGAGAAGAAGGCAGGAAATGGCACCATTTGAGGAGATGGACGTGCCGAACTTCCCCTTCGCGTAAGTGAGTATGGATGTATCAGGACCAAATGGGGAAACTGCACAAGGAAACAACTATATAGTGAGTTTTGTCGATTGGAGAACAAATTGGCCTGAGGCATTTGCAGTACCAGACAAGAAGGCGAAAACTGTAGCCGATTTGATAATAAGTGAAATCTTCCCTAGGTATGACGCCCCTGTGCAACTTGTCACTGATAATGGCACAGAGAATATAAACAGCATAATGAGAAAAGTGCTGACAGGTTTGAATATAGAGCACGTAAAAACATCTCCATATCAGTGGAAAGGTTTCATAGAACCTTGGGAGATATGCTGGCCAAGCTGGCCAGAGAGAATACAGGAAATTGGGATTTGTATTTGACGCAGGCTCTGGCGGCCGTGAGGTTTACGATAAACGAAACCTCCAGATATTCTCTTTACTTTATGTTGTTTGTTCAGAGACGTGGTCCTGCCTGTGGATAACCTGTTGAAGCCCCGAAGAAAGTATATGGGAGAAGATCATCATCAGTTGTTGCTGGAACAGCAACATATAAATATTTGTACAGGCCAGAAGAAGAATAAAGAGGGCACAGAAGAGACGAAATTAGAGAGTCAATGCTGAAAGAAAGGTAGTAGAATTCAAGGTTGGAGACCCTGTCTACTATAAAATCCAACAGAGAGAAGGAAAGCTGGACCAGATATGGGAACCGTACTACCGGATAGTAGAGCAGACGGGTCCAGTATCATATGTAATATGGGATCAAGTGGCAGGACGAGCAAGGAGGGTCCATGTCAACAATCTGAAGAAGGCTGAAATAGCTAACCTGGAAATGAGCGAGCCGAGGCCTAAAAAGACAAGGACAAGGAAGGTAACTCTGGTTGAGCCGGGAGAAATGGAGACGGAAGAAGATTCCGAGGAAAATGAAGAGATAGATCGACTTGGCCAGATAGACGAAGCGATTCGAGTGACGGAGTTGGAACCCTCGGCGGGGATCAGCGGCGTTCAGTCGTCGCCTGAATCGGTGCAGAGAAGACCCTGTGATGTCAACGTGGCACCCCAATGCCCAAAGAAAAGGGAGAGAAAAACTAAGAGATCCAATCAAGCGGTCAAGATGAAGAGTTCAACGAGTGGGAGGAAGAGGATCAAATACCCCTTTCCCAGCTCAAGGAAAGACTAAGAAACAGGAGAGATTTAGGCATCGCGTCAAGAAATAATGAAGACGTTCAGGGCGCGGACTCGAAGCAGAAGGAAGAATCAGGAGAGGAAGAAGAGGACAAAACACTTCCTGAACGGGAATTAAACACCGAGAGAAGGTTAGATGTCGAGCAGGAACTACCTCTGAAGATGAGATTGAGAAGGGTGGAGAACCCCAAGTCTCAGTAGAACAAAGAAGGCTGTGCAGAATAGAAGCATTCGGTATCGGCAGATAACGACACTGGCTCATCCAAAAACCTACTGGCTGACTGTGGTGGATGTGGATGGAGGGGATGGAGTCGCGGCTGCACTTCACGAAGGACGGAAGAAGATTATTGGCATTGCTAACTGGCCAGCAATGGTGTCGTGAAGTACGACCTTTGAAAGGGGAGCCCCACGCACCTGTCTGGGCCATTCTGTCTGCTAGGAGTTAGTTAGGGGAGGGAAGAGCTGAAGGATTACAAAATTAGTAAGAAATTATGGAATAATTGAATGAAGAATTGAACAAGACCGAATGGTTATGAAGAATAAAAACAAGAGAATTTTTTTGCCTTGCAGGAATGAGCAAAATGAAAGGGCTGATGATGATGATGGTAGCCACACTGATGGTGACGATGGCGGAAGCTTGGAAGCACAGCCGAAATACCATTTTTAAAAAGACGAGTGAAGTAATAATTACCAGGTCAAAATGGTTGATCACATTCGTGATAGATTTAAAACCATACGAGTCGCTGCTAAATAAACTAAGAAATGAGCTAAGGTAGCTGGATGCAGCCCGGTTGAGGGTAGGGCAAGATTATTCCAAGGAGAAAGGATATCTCAGATTATTACACTCCCTAGAATCGAAGGCCACTATGATAGAGGCTCAATGGGGGGACATGCAAAATTACCTGAAGGGAATAGAGTTACTGCAGACGCGGGAAAAGAGATCGGTAGTTCCGATTGTGAGAAAAGCGTTAAATGTCCTGTTTGGAACAGTGACTGAAGATGACGTTAAATTCATAAGAAGGAAACTGGGAGAAGTGGAAATAAACCAGAGGACGATAGCTCAAGTGGCAAGGGAGAGTGTGACAATATTAAATGTGACAAGGTTGGAAGTGGCCAAGAATAGAGCCAGAATTAATTGGTTAATAAATAACCTGGCAGGGTTGAGACAAGAGGTAATTAATGATACAGAAACTGTAATGATAGAATTACAGGAAATGAGTGGATTCATGCAAATATATTTTCAACTAATGGCAATTACGAATAAGGTACGACAAACTAGTCAGTCGTTGACGACCTTGCTGGAACATGTGAGAGCGCAATTAGATATGTTGTCATTGGGACACCTCTCCCCAAGCATAGTAAACCCGAGTCACCCACGGGAAGTGCTACTCGGGATACAAGCCGAGTTACCCCATCATTTAAGACTGCCAGTGGATCCCACCAAAGAATTGTGGAAATATTATAATGCGCTAGAATGTGTGACCTTGTTGGAAAATAGACGACTGTTGGTTATGATGTCTGTTCCGTTGTTAGATAGAGAGAGTATATTCGAGATATACCAGGTTATAAATTTACCTATTCCCTACCCCAGAAGAGATCAAGGTTTGGGAATTGTAGCAAGGCACAAGATGGAAACAGAATAAATAGCTTTAAATTCGGGGAGAACAAAATTCATGTTGCTAACAGCTGAAGAAGCTAGAAAATGTAGAAATGATGCTCTAGGGATTGTACATCGTTAAGCCCTATCTATATAGCTGGTAACCACAAAATGTGCATACTAGAATTGTTTGAAGGGAAGAGAGAGGGAATTAAGAGAACTTGTCAAGTAGAGGTATTAGCAAACACGGCATTACCACAAGCTATCAGTGTTTCAGACGGGGTGTGGGCAGTGGCCACACAGAAAACCATCAGCTTGTCTAGGGTATGTGGGGGAGAGTCCACAAGGACATTAAGAGTAAGGCCACCATTATCCCTGTTAAAGTTACCCATGGGATGTTCAACATTTGGGATATCTATTTCCTTACCCCCTATTACCAGGAAGAAGAAAGATATGAAGAGAAAGATTCAATCATAGAAATGATTGGCAGAAGCTTAGTCAATTGTAGAGAGTTGTGGGAGCCAATAGTGAGGGGATTCTCCAATGTTACCTTGAGTAAAATGCCAGTACTAATGAAGCCGATAGAAAAGATAGATATGGATCAATTGAGGGACAAGTTAAGTGCGTTGGGAAATGAAGGTATGGCTTATGAAGACGATGAGCAGATCACGATAAGTTGTTCGGTAGTGATGGATACATTCATAATTATAGCCATAGGGAGTATAGTAATATGGAAGATTAGGAGTAAGAGGAAATTAACTAGCGATAATCAAATGATCATACAGAATCGGCGAAGAAATTGCAGAAGTACCGGCGGAGGAGGCTGGCGTGAGACCCACACGTGCAGCGGAAAAAAACCCTACAGCAGAGAGAAAAACATTGACCAAGAAAGACAAGCCATAATAACCACACACATGCACCCACAGGCACACGCACACATTACATTTGCATGTAGAACAAAGAGGATGAAAAGAACATTACATTTGCATGTAGAACAGAAGAAGATGAAAAGGACATTACATTTGCATGTAGAACAGAAGAAGATGAAAAGAACAATACATTTGCATGTAGAACAAAAGAAGATGAAAAGAACATTACATTTGCATGTAGAACAGAAGAAGATGAAAAGTACATCAACTTGCATGTAAAACCGAAAAAAAAGAGAAGAATAGAATTTCATGGGACAGATGCATGATGCATGATGCATCATGCTAAATAGTGTATTTGGGTTTAGGTGTCATTTACGAGTAAAAGACAAATAGGTTAGGGGAGGATTGTGAGACTATTTGGCTTGCTAAAAGGGGAAAAGAAAGAAAAAGTATGGCGAGAATGAAATTTAGGTGATAAGAAGCCATCATGAAAAGGGCATTAAACGGTGTTATTTTTCTGACAAAGAAAAGTGGTAAATTTTTTTATTCTAATTGTCGAGAAGGTAAAAAGGAAGATACTGGAATTAATCTGATTTAGGTTACGGGGCTGGTGGAAATTCAAGGTTGGCCAAGTAACCTCAGAGACAGAATTCTAAATAGATAAAAATTAACTGTGTCGCAGAATTACAAAAACAAAAGTGTCCAATGACCACCATGAAGTAAAGGTTAAGCCTTTGTCTATATGTAGAAATCACTGAGAGGAGCATCTGTTTATCGTCAGGCTGGCTATATTAGCAAAATTATTTTATCGGGACGAAAAATTGTCTGTTTCGCCAGATGGCCACCCACTTGATAATAGGCGATAATCTCGTTGACGAATTCCATATGAAGTCCGGTTATAATAGCGAAACTGTTTTATCGGATCAGTGGTTGGCGCCAGGAGTGCAGGTACATCTGGGTGGCCACACGCTTGGTGATGGCGCAAAGCTAATTGAAGAATTCCAAGTAATTCGGTTAAAAGATAAAAGAGTCTAGGGTGTGATGTCTCCTCGAAGAGAAGAAGGAAAAGTAAAAGTGAAAAAAAAAAAGGAAAAATTTTCTTTTTCTTTGAGCAATTTTTTTAAACCAAGGTTAGTCTGGCTACACCCACGCCGCTGAGCGCCCACTGGCTGAATGAGAGCAGGAGTATTGGGCGGAGGTAATCATCTGAAGAAGGAGGGGAGGCCTGTTACGTCCCCTTGAAGGGATAGGTGTGAGATGCCACTGTGAGAGAGAGGGGAAACCCGTTGACACCCTCTGAGGGCATGGTGAGATACCAATATGAGAACAGAAGAAGGTGGGAAGACGAAAGACCTCCAAAAATGGAAAATAATAAAATTTTCCTGACCGAAACCAAATAAGTGGATTGTGGGTTGAGAATTATCAAGGGACCTCAAACCCCGACAAGCCACCCCGGTTTTGGTCGGCGTCCATATAAGCAAAGTCGCAGCGAGTGAAAATCAGTTCGAGTTACGTTGCAATTGGGGTTGGAGACAGAGAGGCAAGCAGTTGCAGTTGGGGTTGGAGACAGAGAGGCAAGCAGTTGCAGTGAGATGAGAGCTCTGAAGACCCGCCTCGCAGAAGCTGACAAAGATTCACGTAAAATTCAAACTCAATTTCTAACCAAGAACAATTTATTTTTGAAGAACGACTTAGACTCACACCACCAAAACAAGTTTTACGAATATCACCTGAAGATACACCAAGAACCAGTTTCTTAAAGAACAAACAACTTAAGATGTTAAGACTCGCCTAACAAACACACAGTGTCACGAATCCATATAGCGGGTTGGGAAGCAGACGCAGTCCTGTATTCAGCAACCATATATAAAATATTGTTATCCTTTTTTAAACATTTGAACTTTTCGAGTTATTATTTTCTTTTCTTTTACATATACTTGTGCGATATCACCCTTGTTCGAACTCGACTTGCATTACGGCCCAGCGACTGATTGATTTCGTCCGCCTAAGATCAATTCACAGCGTGGGTAGGTAACCAGACGTTGGAGGCGAGCTGGGAACGACAAGGCTGATACCGAATCTCTCATCCGAATCACCAAAATGTTAGAACGTCACATTTGGTGCCGCAACCAATACCCAAGCCAGTTGGTCGTCACAGGACAGGATAGCACGACGGACGCAACCGGACAGACGTCACATTTGGCGCAACGACACAGGGGGGACGTCACAGATTATCTCTGGGTGTATTTCTTTCTTAATTACGAATATGATGGAGA
>OZ010587.1:13843678-13893678 GCA_963932145.1 Acanthosepion lycidas
GCTACGAATATTATGGAGATCATATCAGGCAGTAGATTATCTCGAGGATTATCTAATTCTTAATTGCGAATATCATGGAGATCACACGAGGAAGTAGATTATCTCGGTGTGTATCTCTTTCTTAATTACGAATATTATGCAGATCATATCAGGCAGTAAATTATCTCGAGATATATTTACTTGTTAATTACGAAAATCATCTAATTTCCAGTTTTATGTTTTTTGTGTGCTTCGAATGACAATGTAGCTGTCCTTTTTTCAAATAAGAATAGAAATATATAATTCTTCACTGATATCGGTTTCTACACCTGCGGCAGAAGTAAATTTACAACGTGCGAAGAATGAAGATTCATAATTAGTGAATCTATCATTCGTCGTGTGCCAATCAGTGAGAATGGCATCGTTTTCGTCCTCTGAAGAGAAACCGTTATCAATTTGGCTTAGTGAATGCCAGAGATTGATCTTAATGTCGCTCTTTGTCTCTCTAACACGAAACGGTATCTAACAAAAGCGATGAATTAGTTTTTTTACCTTATTTAGTCATTTCAAATCACAATTTCTTTGACAATAATTATCAGTGAAGGAAAAATATAGTTTTCGAATTACGGTTAATGAAAATTCAAATGCCGAATAGTAAATTATCACACCGTCTCATAAAGTTAGCATAAAATTCTTGGAAATATAAAAGATAAATGAAAGGAAATTCGTTGCTAAACGCCTAAAAAATAACAAGAATTAATGCGAAAACATTTGTTTTTCACAAATTCTGTATTCTTAGATAATTTACACACTTTAAAAAAAAAGGGAAGATTCATCTTAACGACTCTTAAAGGGTTTTTCTTTTTCTATATAGCGTGTTGACATTGGCGATCATGGCTCTCCACAATTTCCAGCCTTTGTAGCTCTTAATAAATTTTGTCTTTTTGTTAACTTTCCTAAACCCTTTTCTGCCGTTTATTTGCACAAGCTCGTTTTTCTTCTTCTATCAGCTGTGTCTCTTCATGAATCTACAGATCGTGACTCTCCACACTTTCCTGTTCTTTGCAGCTCTTAATAAATGTTGTCCTTTTACGATCTCCCCTGCAGCTTGTTTCGTTTTCCATTTACACAAGCTTGCTAGGTAGTACACCTCTTGTCTTTAGTCTATCCTGTGTGTATCAAATTTTCCAAGCTCTCTTTTCTTATTATATGACCTAGAAATTTCAACTGTTTCTTCCTGATGTTTGGCATAGGAGTCCTTTTTGTTTCCATTTTCTCTAAAAATTCGTCGTTCCTCACATTTTCGGTTCATTTCTGTAGAACCACAGAAGATAAGCAATGTCGAACCTGGCCACTACCTCTATGGGTGACCGCTTAGGAATACCTGGTGCTATAAGCTTGAATGTGCGGATGGTGCAATGGATAATGAGTCGGAATTGTGAATATATTCACTTGATAAAGGCATGAATTCACTCCCAGCTATGGGTTAATTAGTAAGATTTGTATCACTAAAAGCATTATTATCTCCAAAAATATTACAAATCTAAAAATAGTTTCTGGCTTTAAATAACCTACAAAAGTATGATAAGCCGTAGAAAACAAATCAATCAGTTATATTACTGATTAGTTATACAAGTATGTCTTTTAGATGCATTTACATTATCGGGAATATAAATAAATACAGACTATCTAGGCCACAAATTGAGGGATCGGTTTATGTATTGATTTTAAAATAGAATTGATCCCCCATTTTATATAGGCATTATAATTTCTCACATTCTGATTAGGTATGAATTCAGCCCTTCTTCCTCAAGCTATGTGTTAATAAGACATTGAATCTCTAATAACCATGTTATCTCCAAAAATAAATTCTTACAACCTAAAAATATTTTCTGGCTTTAAATAATATGGGTTGATAAACGGTAAAAAACGAATCAATCAATCAATCTTCTTCATCGGTGCTGAAATTGTTCAGCATTTTCTCCATCGTATTCTCATAATACCTCTGTAGAACCATATTTCTGTTGCCTGAAGTGTCCTCTTCATTTTTGAGGAAATTGTCATTGTCACATATGAGGACTGATATTACGTAACAGTTCTGTATTCTTTCCTTTTTTTTTTAACGAAATATTTCTGTTTCTTAATAATCTGCTTAGGTTTTGAAAGACATTTTTCGCTATCACAATGCGCCTTCGAAGTATCCAAACATAAACGTGATATAATGTTTGCTAAATTTTCTCTGTGAAGCAAGATTTAAAACTTGGGAAACTGTGACTAACTGAAACAGCTAATGGCCTTCATAAAGATAATTTACACATCCAATCACGCAATTTTCTAATGTCGGGAAATGACACAATTATTATTGTCATCGAAATGACATGCTATCTTTCCCTGAGCTTTTTATTGCTATGCGGGAGGCTATCTTGGAGACGGATGACATGAAGCGGACATCGATGATATTTGACTGTTTCGTCTTCTGTACAAAATTCGGAACTGGTAATAGTCGAAGAATAAGATGTTTGGCAGCCCCGACTATATGGAAATTAGAGAGCAAATTGTCGCCACAATTAAGTCACATTCAAAAGACTGCCGATATATTTTATTGAACAGGTAAAGAGATAACGATGGAAATGTCTAAGATGTGTTTATATCTAATTCATGCAATTCGATCTATAGGTAATTACGTCAGTAATTTCTTGTTCGGGATTTTCGGGAAAATAGTGTGTTTGATGCAAACGAAAAGTTTGCTACTATTGTTTGTTCGAACTGGAAATATTAAATTAGGACCCTAGATAAAGATAAAAGAAATAGTTAAGAGTAAAAAAATAAATAAAAAATGTTAAATATATTCAATCCTGAAAAGAATAAGTGACGATGTTGACTAAGCAAGATTTGGTTGAAAAGAAATCTGCCCCAGTATAGGCAAAAGTGTTATACCAGAAAATGAAGAAATAAAAGAATTCATACAGGAAGAGTAAATATATATATATATATATATATATATATATATATATATATATATATATATATATATATATATATATATATATATAAAGAGAGAAACCGCAAACGTTTTTGGATATAATGTGCATTTGTTTTAGTGTATATATTATATTTTATTCTTATAATTTTTATGGCCATTACAGTAGTTTTTTTTTTTAATTTATTTCACCTCAAGCAAGTCTACAAAGCCACTAAAACGGAATAGTTTACTTAGGGTAAGAGAATATAAGAGAAAAATAATATTAAGAAAAAAATGATTTTACAAACTCCAGAGGTGTGTTCCTGACAACAAAACGAGGGAAAATGTCCATATATCCAAAAGGCCACCGTGCTACCTCAACACAACAACTCATAACAAATCTTTAAAAGTAGTTAGCGCTGTGGACTAGGCTACATTTGTCATTCGTGTACATTTGTAGTTAGTCTGTGTTCAACGTTTAACTTGTGCAATAGTGAGTAAACTGAGAAGTTTTTCGTTTAACGATGGCAAGATATTCATATCGTGAGCAGGTATATACGATTTTTACATACGACCGCGCGTATGGCAAGACTGCACGGCTGTATAATATTGCGTTTTCGGGCCGAAAGCAGTTTAATGTTTCTATATTTGCAGCTGTTTATCGACGCGTTACTGGGACAGGAACTGTGGCACCACAAACAATGGATCGAGAACCGCTCGTACTCCTGACCACGAGGAACACATTCTACGGGCTGTCGGAGTCAATCCAGGTATACGTGAAATAGACCTAGCATTTCGTACATCTCATAGTACCACATGGAGGTACTTCTAGAGCAGCTCTGGTATTCGTATAATTTTCAATGAGTACTGGATCTTTCGAACACACTTCCAGACCTGCTAGAAGATGTAGCCCTGCTAATATGAAGATGCATGTGGTTCATGCATGATTGTTTGCGATGCAATGGTTAACATCTACCATAAAAGATGTATAGGTAGGGGAGGACCGGTTGCATGGTCTGCATGTTCCTCCGGACTCATTCCTTTGTATTTTTTATGTGTGGTGCCACCTAAAACAATTGATTTATGCAGCAGACATCAATAATGCAGAGACGCTTCATCAAAGACTGGAGAGGAGTGTAAACCGGAATATAGGGGAACCTATCGATTGCTATTTAGAAAAAAAATGAATATTATATAAAATATTTGTGGTTAGGCGGAAATGTTAGAAATACAGAGATGAAGTAGAATTTAGAAGGAACCGGAGACCGAATCCTAAGCAGGAATCAAAGTTTCCACCCATGTTGAAAGAGCCGGGGAAATAGGGTAGCTATAAAATTAGCCATAAAAAAAAACCCGGACGAGTTATACCTGAATGTATTTGGCGATTCGATTGGCTTTGAGCGCTGACCTAATATTGAGTAATGCGAGTTATGTATCAAGCGAAATCCGTTAATGCTTAACGTAAGTTATTAATCGATAATTTTCGGCAAATGGAATATCTGTTACCATCTGCATTCCAACGAAAGGTATCGGTACATAAAAAAGAAACTCGCTTTCTTAAGTAATACGTATTCTTTCCGTTTAAGTTGCAAGCCATGAGTGAAGCGCTAAATGAGAAAAATAAATACATATTTAGTTTCGATTTCCAATGCAAACACTTTTACTTCCGGACAAACAATTATCAGTCCTTTGTAAATGTTAGACAGCCTGATTTTTACGCTATTGTTCAGCCGATGCAAGGCTCAAGAAGTATGCAAGGTAGAGCGATAGGAATTTGGGCTGTTTTATGGATGTAAACGCATTTAGATTTTGTGGATAGTAAAGGTTAAGATTGTAGTGATCGAGGAAGTATTCATACCGGACCCTATTGTACAAATTAACGGAGTGTTGCTGCCATATATGGTCCGGTGCCCATTCTGTTTGTCTCAAGGTTCTTGATAAGATCCAGAAACGGATATGATATGTAATTGGTCCTGATATGGCATCTCGTTTGCAGTCTCTCTCTCGCAGACGTGCCGTTGCCTCCCTCTGTCTTTTTTACAAATACTTTGCTTCCGCTGGTTTCCAAACTTTGTGAATTTAAGCGTTCTACTAGGCTGTCATCTCGCTCACACCCTTTTATTGTCGAAACTGTTAAATGTAGCCGTCTCTTTTACTCCAATAGCTTCATGTCTTGCACTTCTCGCCTGTGGAACTCCCTCCCTGTTTCCCTGATAGCTATAATCTCCAACTATTCAAATGTAATTTCAATCGACGTCTCTAGATGCCATGATCTATCCCCTATCCTTCTCTTCATCCTTTTCTTTATCACTCCTATTTGATCTCGCTCCAAATTTCTGTAACCCCTTGCGTGCTAGTGACTCCTTGCCTTGCTTGGGGTGAAAGGCTAAAAAAAACCAAAAAAAAAAAACCCCAAAAAAAACAAAGAAGTTTTCCGAACAGCAATTCCTTCTAAGCAATGGAATACGACTGGAATACATAGTTGGAATGATTTATGAAAGGGGATTGTAGGGTTAAAATACCGTTATACTTCGTTCCTATGAACACTAATGGGTATGTCCCAATCCTCATAAATACGTTGGGCAGTGTTGTAAGTGGTGGCAATATACTGTCTATGTAGTCAACCACTAGCAGTGGTTTACCTATTTGACGCCGGTGGCGAGTATTATATTTTGTTGATGCTATAAAGATTACCATTTCATTTCCAACCTCTGTTTTGGTCATTCCTCATTCAGTAACCATTTCTAGATGACAATAAATACTTAATCAGCAACGAGGCTCTGTAAACGCTTTTGAACTGTGTCGACTGCAGGAGTTAGTGGATTCAGTAACTCCAGCCGAATTCTTAATTTCTTGGTGTAATCTGACTCTTGTAAAGATGGGGCATCGCAGGAGGATCCGATACAGTTTTGGGCGTTACATTTTTTTCTTTAGCGATGGATCGTAAGTTCCACGTGCGGACAAGGGTGAATGTGTGCCTTGATACAAACTGAAAACAAAGAGTCGCTTTCAGTGTGCTGCGCTTTATCTTTATTTTGGTGTCATACAGATTCTATTGGTTGACCCATTTCAATAAAGTCCAAGAACACACTGCCATATATATAAGGACTCTGAAATAAAAACCTATGATAACTCCGGATTTTATATATAAAAAGTTAATTAATTTGTCGGTTGCTGCTATCAACGCTATAAGCTCTTCGCTGTGAATTGCGTATTCTGCTAGGCGGTAATGCTTATATATCGTATATAAAGTGTTAAATTTCACTTTCCCCGCTGCGTGACCTGATGACCCAAGTGTCCAACTGATGTCAAATCGGTCGTGTTACAATCGCATGTCTAGCCACACTGATGAGCTACAGCGAAAACAGTCTGTCCGGGTATATATATATATATATATATATATATATATATATATATATATATATATATATAATTCGACGTATGAGGGTCAAGCAGATCGGTTTCTAGAAAATTGACAGCCCGACACCAGCACATGTGATTTGATTACAGTGGTGAAGGTTTTGTGAAGAACGATCCACACTTTTTGAAGGGCCGAATACAGAGACTTGGTGCAATACGTGCCATAAGGTCCCCAAACGACCCTCCGCAGGTTTTGAATTCACAGTTATCCTTCTCCTAAACCAGTTGTCCTCCAAGGCTATAGAACCCAGTCTGTCCTGTCATAGCTGGAGGGAGAAGAAAAAGATTCACACCTTTCCAAAGGGCATTAGCACGTAAATGAATGTAATGGATTTGACTGGAATTTGAACTCGGCTCTCCGATATATATATATATATATATATATATATATATATATATATATATATATATATTAATACAGGGTTATTCAAAAAGAATGAACTGATAATATTTTAATAAGGAAAAGCAATAGAAACCTCCAGCCAAGTCACAAGTATTATACTCATGATCGCCTTTTATTTCCTGTCTTACAAGTGTTCAATGTGGCCATCACCTGCAGCACGGGCACCATCAATCCAAGAGAATTCCTCCCAGACGCGTATCAGCATAACACGATCCACTGAATTGATGGTTGTCGTTATTCGAGGTCTAGTTGTCGTTATTCGAGGTTAGTGTAATAGCGATGGAACATAAACGCAACCTTTCACATATCCCTTCAAGAAAAAAATCACACACGATGAGGTCTGTGGATCTCACAGGACATGTACATGATGAAGGTCTTCGGCCCCCTTTCGACCAATCCATCGCTGGGGCACTTCTTATCACACACTAAATAGTGGATCGAGAGATCGCAAGCTTACTGCTAGCTGGATATGTAGATTCCTCTCAAACGCAGCACGGATTCTCGTCACTTGTTCCTCCGAAACTCGTGGACATCCTGGGCTTTTTTCTTTACACAGACACCAACTCTATTGAAACTTTTAAACACCGTCGAATGTTCTTGGGAGAAGGCGGATTAATAACGAATTGCCTTCGAAAACACGCTCTACCGTGACAACCATATTAATTTTCGCGAACTCGAGAACGCAGAATGTTTTTTCCTGAAGACTCGCCATTCTGGGCGTAAACAAACAATTGAACGTTGCCGTAGTTGTGACAGCCATTGAAAACCTAGAAAATGCCTCTTTCAAATGGTCACTGACTCATTCCATGACGATGCTTGAGAACGGAAGCAATGCGTCATGAAATCGGTTCATTCTTTTTTTATTAACCCTGTATATTTTCTGTTTATACGTTATTTTTATGGATACAACTTATTCGAATAAACGCTCTGTTTTCAATTAAACATTATTTATTACATTTACTAGCCTGAATGTTCGAGAAATTTCGTAGAAAACATGCGTTCTCCTACAGGAATCGAACCTGTACCCGATACGGAAAACGTCATTTCGGCCTCACGTGCTATTAACCATTCTATTTCGGAGAACTTCCGGTTAACAAAATTCAAATTGCTGTTTATAACATATTTGTCTGATTTAATCCATTTCATATATATATATATATATATATATATATATATATATATATATATATATATATTGTTATGGGACCTTACCCATAATAACATAATGGACTATTGCATACGTAATAAATACTGCGCCTCAAGAGGAAGCAAGGAGTTCAGTCCGCAGTCGGGCGACCGGCTGACTGGCTGATCGGTTGAACTCTGTCTTCGAGCGGGGAGGAACCCGAACGAGGCTACGCCGAAGGGCGGAGTATCTTTTGTGGGTGGGGGGGTAAACTACTGACCCTGAACCCGTTTATACGGGTTCAAAGGGCATATTTTTGGCCGAGCCCACGGGCTCAGAGATCCCACGTAAAATCGGCCTTGTGCCACATGATGCCCTCGTGGGGGGTAACTAAATACTGTTCCGTCCGAAGTCAGACGACCGGCTGACCGGCCGATCGGTTGAACTCTCTGTCTTCGGGCGGGGAGGAACACGAACGAGGCTACGCTGAAGGGCGGAGTCTCTTTCGGGGAGGTAAACCGACCCTGAACCTGTTTATACGGGTTCAAAAGGCATATTTTTCGCCGAGCCCACGGGCTCGGAGGTCCCACGGGCTCGGAGGTCCCACGGGCTCGGAGGTCCCACGGGCTCGGAGGTCCCACGTTAAACCGGCCTTGTGCTACATGATGCCCTCGTGGGGAGGTAACTAAATACTGTTCCGTCTGAAGTCTAGAGTTCAGTCTGAAGTCTGGAGTGAAGTCCGTCAGGAGTCTGTCAGTTCAGTCAGAGCGAGCGAGTCAGTCGAGTCAGAGGCAGTCCAAAACAGAGTCGCGTTCAGACAATTACTACTAAACCTGATTGTTCTTACTAACAGATCTACTTCTCTGTATATATTCCTGTTTGTAATATATCTGTGTTATGCCATATCCGTATTCGAGTTCTTCTTTATTGGTTCTACCTTGGACTATCACCGGAACCGGACCATAACATATATATATATATATATATATATATATATATATATATTGGTGTGTGTGTGTATTTGTATGTATGTGTGTGTTCGAGGGAAAGAGCTTTTGTTGAGTTTCTTAACGTGATGTACTATCAAGTGGAAACGTGATAAAATACATATAAAAATCTATCAGTCTAACTGAAAATGGACAAACAAATCCCAGATGCCTTTTACACCAAAGGGCAACAATACACTAAAATTAAATTTGTGCGAATCTTGGCGTGTATCTATTAAAAATACGTTAGAATAGTAATCTTTTTTTTTTTAACCAGGTGACGGTGTAATATGGTCAAATGAACTCGGAAGGTTACATAAAGCCGGGAAGAATTTTCACATTTGGCATCCAACCATTTATTCGATAATTGAAAAAAATCACCATCGTCCTTTACGCTACATTGTTTTTCCTTTCAATACATTACCTTTTTTGTGTGTTTTATATGCCATTCCCCTTCAGAAGGTGGGCGATCATGGTTCTTCACAATTCTTGATACATGATGGCGGCAAATCGATTTTGTGCAATGTCATCCCATGATCCATTATCAAATATGGGCAGTGCGGATGTAGCTTTTTTTTGTCTTGCTAGGGCAGGGATTCACAGCATTCTTTCGTCATCGCCCACATTCACATGAAATATTTTCCACCGCCCACCTGTATAGTCAATATTCAAAAGTATACCAAAATTGTTTGGTAAAGGTTTGTTACTGGTTCCTAAACAGAGTTTATGATGTAGTAAAACATATCAAATGGAGATAACAAATAAAGCTGACATGCGGCAACTGCAGCTACTACTACCGTATTAAAGAAGAAACGAAAGCAACTTGGCCATTGAATACTATATATATAATTTAGTTTTATAGTAAACGGTAATTTTAGGATTAGGGTTAGCGTTGTAAGTGTTGACAAAAAATTTATCGATTTTTGTTCATAATTGTAAAATTAAAACAATTTTTAGCAATTAATAAATTTTCGGCGAAATTTTGTTTTTCTTGATCTCCCATTTTGTGATTTATATCCGAAAAAATGTTTCGTCTGAAGAATTATTTGAATGTTAATGACCCTTCTGAAAATTATAGAAAATAAAAATATTTGTTGTTTGCGACGGATATTCATAGCTTATCTAGGAATGTGACCAACTTATTACCATTGAATCTCCTGTTTGTTTGTTTTTATATTTTTTGTGTTTTTTTTTTGTACAGTTTCTTTGCACATCACGTATGAATATTTTTTTCGAGTGGCATATTTTGAAATATATTTTTAATACTCATTATGCTATATTGACCACCACAAGTTCTAATTGTTCCCCAATTTTTATTCCGTTGGACATCACCCACCCAACAGATGAAACCTTCCACCGGTGGAAAACCTTGTGCTAAGGTAATAAAGTATGTAACAATGAACTGTTATTAAGCGTGATTTATTTTTGAAGGGGATTAGAATCAGGTAAGACTGGGAGCAAAATGCCTTCATTGTGTCATCGAAATCCGAAGAGGCAATGGCAATTTTTTAATCACCACAAACAAGGAATTAAACCCAATAACGCTCAAGAAGTAAATGATCGTTCGAAATTATGAGAAAAAAGCACTATTAAGGAGAAAGAACAATAAAATAATTTATATCATTAAATTGATACAATTTGTTGTCTAATTGTTGCTGAATTGTTGATTCTTCATATTCATATATAACCTATAAACATTATTTATCCTTTATTTAAAAGATTTGATAATAAATGGTAAAAAATTACAATTAGAGCCGTTTAACGTGTCCAAGCATAGTATCAGAATAAATCAATGGCCCCAAGGGCACGGCAATTGTCAACGAACGTGTGGCATAAAATTAGTTCAGATATTTTTCAGTTAAGGTGACACGAGCCTCGACGGCAAATTAAGGTCAGGGACATCTCATCTGGAAGACGAGGCCTTGCTTGGAATGGCTGGACAACAGTTAAGCACAAGCACTCGTAAATTGTCCGCAGAATTTGGTCCTTCAGAAAGAATCATCAATCGACATCTTCATAATTTCTGCTTCGTGAACAATGCGCTGATAAGCCCTAGAAAACGAATCAATCAACTAGCCAAATCTCGCATATAGACATATCGAGAAGTTTCCCGTGAGCTGACTAATGACCAGGCTCATTGACGTGTGAACATTTGCGAACAACTCCTGCCAAATCCTCTAGGTTCCCTTTTTCATGTCAAATTTTAACTGGGGGTGGAAAATGGATCTATTTTCATAATCCTATTAAGAGAAATCAGTGGATTCGTTCTGGAAATACTTCAGAACCTGTTGTCAAAGAAGGACAGTTTCAACAGAAGGTTTTCTTATATGTTTGGTAGAATTTCGAGGAGGTGTTGAACTATGAGGTTTTCCCAGATGGTCATGGTCAACTTTGGTCAATCAAAGACGCACAATCCGACAGCATGACGATGAGCCAGCCCACACTGCTAATGGGACTAAGGGCCAACCTGAGGAATTTGAATGTCTGAAAGTGCAGACTTATCATGCTTAAAGTTCTGATTTTGCAACATCGAATTACCACCTTATCCAAGCCATGGCTTATTTCTTGCGTGGATGAAGTTTCATAATATGGATGAGGTTTTCTTGCCTCGAAATCAGCCAAATGGCAGAAGCCTGGTATTGAGCGTCTGGCACAACGATGCCAACAGACAATAAAATATTTTGGGATATATTTTGACGAATAAACATTTTAGTATGCAATTTCTTTGAACTACTAATAAAAGTTTGAAATACAGAAAAAAACCTATGACTCAAGCTAGAATTAAAAGTGTACCACCCGACAGAGCTTACAGCAATTTAGGGTTGGTACCGGATTGTATGATCACCGAAGTTAAGCACTTCTGAACCTTGGTCAGTTCCTAGATGGGTGGCCGCTTGTTATTACCAAGTGCTGTAAGCTTGACTATGTGGTAATGGTTCGGAATTTTTAGTCCAAGAGCTGAGTTTCAGTTCCAGTTAGGTTTGTTAATTTTATTTGCGCTCAAATAATCTTGGATAAACTATGACTCCACTACTTTTCCCCCACCTATGGATTAAATAGTAAGACGTGTATCACTAAAGGATTTTTATTTCCCAAAAAGAATTATTTCAATCTAAAAATATTTTATGGCTTTATATATACTGCAAACCAATCAATCAATAAAAAAATAATCAATCAACAAAAAATCGGTAAATAAATATATCCCTCATTGAGCTAACGTCAAAAAAAAAAAATAATAATGGTGATGTCGTAAAATTTATAGAATGAAATAGATATGTACCAAAGAAAGAATTTTAGATTACAACTTTGCCAATATCTTGTATTTCACGTCAGAGAAATCTCCTTGTGAAATAAAAACAAATATTTTCTTAAATATTTAAGAAATATTCAAAGAAGATGTGGAAGTTAGGGCAATGTCATTTTTTTAAAAAAAATTTCCAGCTTGAAAGTGTTGAATAAATATATTAGAACGCTCTACTTACTTTCAAGCGATTTTCACCTGAAAAAACTGACAAACTTAATAATATTACTCGCAAAATTTGTTTTTCTGTTAGCAGCTTCCGTTTTCTTTTTCTTTTTGCCCTGATATATCGGTTAAAACCATTCATGGTATATAAAACGAATAAAGGTTCATGAAATTGAGCTATTATAAAAGTTAATCCATGTCGTCACAAATAGAACTACATCTATAATAGCCCCCATTCGCACATGTAAAAAAACAAACAAACAAAAAAACAATGGGAAGAAATAATGGAATCATTAATAATACAAATAAAAATAAAAGCAACACCCAATAATATCAACTATGAACAAGACCACAATGTGCTGACGGTGTTTAGAAAATAAAAAGATATTCCCATCAATATAGATAAACATATATGAAAATCTACGTATTCAGTTAAAAATATTGATAATTGTTAGTAGAATAGCTGAAAGCGCTCTGATATGTAGAACATTCGCATAATTTTTACGCACTTAATATCAAGTAAATAAAACACTTATACGAACGTAATAAAATGGAATAAATTGTTTAAACGCAGTAGCTTTTCAGTTGCCTTTAATGAAACTTCTAGAAAAGAGGGATTGCTGCCCAAATACACGCAATATATATATATATATATATATATATATATATATACCACTCGTCAGAACAGCGTTAAACTGTTGATATTTCTCGATATTTTGTACTTTTATTGTGTTAGCGTATGTGAATTTTTCCTTTTCGCTTGATGGGTGTTGAATGGTTGTTGACTTCTCTTTCGCTCCTTTATTTTTTCTTATATTCTTTCCTTACCTTCTCCGTTGATCTCTGGTTTATTGCTTTTGTTTTGACTGTTTAAATTTGCTAATGGCTGGATTTTTGTGAGTGTATGTAGGTTTGTACTGGTGTATATTTATGTGTGTGCCTATGTATGTGCACGCATGTAGGCACGCACGCACAAACCCACCTCCACCCGCACGTGTATGTTTGTATGTTCGTGCATGCCTGATACTGTACTCCTTAACCGATAAATATAGATTATCTTAAAATTATATTTTATCACACAAACACACACACACACACACACACACATACACATATACATATTTTAAGACATTTTGATGTTTATACATTCTTTTTATAGATGCAAATATGTAAGTAAATGTTCTGTTTATAATAAACAGTATTAATAACATTTACCGGCCTGAATGTCCGAGAAATTGTCATAGAATATATTCATCCTCCAACAGGAATCGAAC
Organism: Acanthosepion lycidas; assembly: GCA_963932145.1. NCBI lineage: Eukaryota > Metazoa > Mollusca > Cephalopoda > Sepiida > Sepiidae > Acanthosepion > Acanthosepion lycidas. The sequence continues at coordinate 13,857,295 of OZ010587.1, forward strand.
CTGTATCCTATACAGAACCGTCATATAGTCTGACGTATCTTAACAGATTGGCCCACAGAGAACGAAAATTTTGTATGAAAATTTCTCGGACATTCAGGACGGTAAATGTTATTAATACTGTTTATTATAAATAGAGCATTTACTTAAATATTTGTATCTGTAAAAAGAATCTATAAGCATAAAAATGTATTAAAATAATTGTCGGACTTTGTCCATTTCATTATATATATATATATATATATATATATATATATATATATATATATATATATATATATATATATATATATATATATATATATATTGTGTGTGTATTTAGGCAGCATCTTTTCATTCATACACGTTTCATTAAATAATATAGACAAGTGTTGTCTATTTATTTTATGTAAATTATTTTCGTAACGTCTGATAAGTTTAATAACATTATCATTGAACGGAGAAAGAAATTCACAATGTTGATCCATATTTTTTTAATACAATCTAAGCTTCCGGCTTACATAAGCCATTATCAAAGATGTCAATTACAACATAGGCAATATACGTTCAAGACAGTGATGATAGTCTGTGATTGTTTACATAGATGATTTCTAAGCAACGATAAACACGTGCATATCAGACGCTGGAAGCGAAAATCGCAGCGCATCTCATGACGTCACACATGACCACACGAGAGTGAATTGGAGAAGTATGAAGTATGGGAGGCCGTTTGTATAAACCAATGGCTTCTGTTACCAATTATTGACATTTAAGAATATTTGTAATGATGCTATAGTTGATTTTGTTTAGGTTGGGTTTCAACTGTTTGATGTATAATGCTTCAAGGATTTTTAGTTTTTGTCTATTGTTTTCATGTCGAAGTATAATTGTGTTTTCGACAAGTATTTTATGACATTGGGCAGGCATGTTGTTTTAAATGCCTAAAAATGTTAGCGTTTTCATTGAAATGTAGTGTCAAGCGTCGTGAAAGCGAGTTTTTGGTGTGACCAACATAAATATTATTTAATTCGTTGGAGATACACTCTCCCAAAGGGCACTTGAATTTATAAACTATGTTAGTTTTTTGCAAATAGCTAACCGGGGAAGAAGAATCATTGTGAAGAATTAAGTTGGATGTACTAGATTTAGTGTAGTATAAAAAAATACATAAAATAAATAGACAACACTTGTCTATATTATTTAATGAAACGTATATATACATATACATATATATATATATATATATATATATATATATATATATACTAATGTTCATATACTAATGTTCATATACTATCATCAAGGGCATCGAAAGGAAACACCTTCTGATCCGTTGTTTTTTCAAGCATCCTGCCAGAGTCTTCTTTGATAGTGTAAGTCTTTCTCATCGCATATGGGGACATTTACATGCTGTTGACGACATCTTTGACGCTCTGACGACGGTTTCTGATGACTTCCCTATTCAGTGCCCTTCTCGTTCGTTCAGTTCACGATGCTTGGTCTTCCTGAACGTTGCTCCACACGATACCTTCTTCATTAAAATTCTTGACAAATATCATTAACTAATGATTGACCCAGTAAAACCAAAGCAATTTCTCACTCTGATAGCATCCTATTATTTACTCTTATTGAAATTCATTGGTTTCCTTACTTTCACGAACTTTCATTGCAAGATATAAGTCAACTATTGTTCGTAGATGAGAGTAGCTTGATAGTAACATGGTATTGTCTGAAAAAAAAAGAAGAAAAGAAGAAACGTTAAACAATAATAATAAACAAAGTCGAACACACAATGGAGTTTACATAAGAAATGGAATGACAATTTCTTACCCTTCATAGATATCAAGCTACACCGCGTTAACAACCGTTTAAAACTCTGTGTCCACCAGAAATACACCAACAAAAACGACCTGATAAATTTCTACTGCTATCATAACAGCAAAATAAAATTAGGCATAATCATGGAATTCTACTTAAGAGCACTAAGAATATGCAGCTCGGATTATTTACATGAAGAGTAGAAATACATTGAAAACACTTTCAATCTTCTCCAGTGACCCAACTGTTTTATATTCAATGCGAAACAAAAGCCCATAAAATATTCCAAAACCCTGAGAAACACAATGAATCAAAATTATATTATCCTACCAACTAAATCTATCACATCGACAATAAAAAGAATCTGTCTAAACTCAACTTAAAAGTTGTTACTTCTATATCTAAAACAATAAAAAGTCAAATATTAAACAAAACAATAAACTAAAACCTGAAGGAGTTTACTCCATCGCCTGTAACAATTGTCCCAAAAATTACATAGGAGAAACTTCAAGGAATCTAAATAAAAGATTATATGAACGCAAAAAGGACGTTTTGCAAAATAATAGATCAAATGTGTTGGTTGCCCACAAAACAAGACTGACCACAATTTTGACATAAAATAATGCTACTCTGATCAAAGGAGAAAACAACTTACTACGACGAAAATGTCTAGAGGGTGTCTTGATCGCATAGTGATCTGCAGTAAATTTGCGCCTTGGTTCTTACAATATTTCACCATTTCTGGCAGATCGTCTAAAACAGTGACCGTGTAAATACCTACTTACAAAGGTGATGGAAAAAAATGAAAAAGACTATAAATGAATTCGGCTTATATATTAGCCGCATTTATTTTTTTTGCCAAACCTACTTCCATACATTATTTTGCCACCAGTTTTATAGAACCTACTATTCCCAAGAAAAAAAAATTAAAAGGAATTTTTCCTCTATATAATCCTCTCACCTAAAAAAATTGGTGAAGCAAGCTTGGGATAATACCAGACCAGAAATTGTTGCGAAATCCTTTAAAAAGTGTGGCACGAGTCTCTATAATGAACCTTATAATCTTTCATTTTCGTAGGGATGCGAAACTGCCACGAATTATCATATTTGACGGTATATAAGGCACAGTTTTTTTTTTACTAAAATTATCTTTGAAAATTCCCCTGCGTCTTATATGACATATATAGGTTTAAAATTCGCGATATTCGGCCGAAATTAGCTACCCAGCAATTCCTATTAGTTTAGACTTAAACATGAAGGAACACATGGATGATAATTCCTGATCATGACCTTACACTTACAGAAACAGTAAAAAGACCCAGCATTGCACAAGTCTATGAATGGTTGAAGCAAGCTTAATATTAGACCAGAAATTATGAAATCTTTTAAAAAGTGTGGCATTAACAATGCTCGCAATGGAATGGAAGATAACGCATTATTTAACGACGATGATAGTAGTACTGAAAATGAGTATCAGAGTTTTGATAATGAAGATGTATTAATAATAATTGCTTGATTTTTATTTTTTCTTACCTTTGGATATAATAAAGTTTTTATAGGATCGTGTTCTTTTTTTTTTACTGTTTTTTTGTTTAATTGTAATGATGGCTTGTTTAACCAAAATAATACCTGATAAATATAGCCTACGCTGTACTATTTACTAATAATTTTACTAATTACTAATTTTTTTCTTGATTTTCCCTGCTGAAATTGTGTTGTGTCTTATATGCCGTCAAATACGGTAAGTAACTTTAAAGATGTTTTGGTATAAATCTATTCTTTTTTAATGTAGGATAATATGTTGATGGCTTAAGTATTTTCCAAATATATTTTTGCGTTTATGTATTACACATTAATAAGAGAACTGATGGAAAGATAAAGAAAAAGAAAGCAAATAAAATCAGTAGATTATCTTCCGAAATCATATATTCAAAAAATAATTTAAATGAAAAATAATCAACGTCCCCTCTCCTTCCGGCGTATATTTATTCGCATCAAATTAAACAACATAATTTGATGAAATCCTGAAGGTTTAAATTCGTTACATGAGAATCTATTTACCACTTTGTCATAGTTTTCCCCTAACATCATAATTGTACAATTCAACTGAAAACGTACATCGCCAATAAATGATCCACCTCGGTTGATGTGTCGTAAAACAGATTAATGAATCTTTCAATCATTTCGATACAAATGTATTTGAATACCTTTACAACAATGGTAAGAGCTTAGGAATATATGCTGTCATTTTCGAAGTTATAATTGATAATTTATAATATCATTTTTTTCGGACAAGGTGCATCCTCTTTTCTTTTTATTATTACATTTCGACTTTCCGCTTCTCAAGGATTCCGCTGCATACAGAAATATTAAAAGAATGTCGAATGAAACTGATTATCAAATTCTTGGATGCATTCTGTTCCCAGATCTCTATCTTTTGCCTTCAGTGCCTTTCTTATAGAATTTCAGAGCAGAAAATCGCCAATTGTCCCATATGCTTACAATCTGTCTCCACAGGAAGCCGAAATATATTTCACCCACCTCTGGACTCGAGGTTAAATGCCGTAGGAAAATGGAACGAGACTAAATTTAACTGTGCTAACATTGTCTCCCATGAGTCGCTTCTTCTCAGCCAAGTATTGAAATAATGATAAAAGAAAGAAAGAAAGAAGAAAAGGCAACGTATCTGTTTTATAGTGTTCTATTTCCTTTAGCAATTATTATATAAACACATACGGGCCTACAATAATTAAATGGATAGTTACACTTAACCTGTACTTATATTTACGATTGGCTTTTATCACTACGCCATGGGTGTTCTATTTTGAGAACTGCTATATTTATTGGTTGGCAGAAATTAGGTTCTTTTCTCCCAAATGTATGTAATTTTCGATTTCTTTTTTTCATTTAAATATGGCGTACTTATTTGAAGTTGAGTCATGCTTTTGAGACACTGAGAAGTTATGCCCACAACGCCGAATTGTTGAAGATGTCACTCGTTCGGAACAACAATTTGTTTTACAATTTTATGGTTGAGTTTGATATTTCCTCGACGATATAAATAAATAGGATGCAAGACACTGTCTCAGTCGATCAGATCGATATTTTTCCAACTTCTGGAACAGATATTAAATCACATATTCAATGCCGGGATACAAAACAAATTTTAACAGTGGTTTCAATATAAAATTATGATCTTAGGGAAATCTATAACAAAGTGGTAAATAGATTCTCATATAACGCATTTAAACCTTTAGATATTTTTAATCCCCCCCCCCGCAAAAAAAAAAACAAAACAAACTGCGCCTTATATGCCGTCAAAGACGGTAATTTATGGCAGTTTTACATCCCTACGAAAATGAAAGATTATAAGGTGTATTATAGACAGTTGATGATTATTTTATCGTAAAGGCAAAAATGCCTCGCAAGCAAGAAAACATTATGTGTTGTGTATGCTGAAGGTTCTTTAGCTGACAGAACTGTACAGAAGTGGTTCGCTAAGTTTATGTTTGGTGATTGTAGCCTTATTGAGGCAGAACGCTCAGGCAGATACCCCCCACTACAGATGACGACTAAATCAAGACATTGATTGAGAATAACCCACATTACACAACACGGGAATTAGCAGAAACACTGAATTTATCAAAATCCACTATCTCTGAGCAATTTTAACATTAACCATTGCGGTTATGATGCTTTGTAAACAAGCGTTCCCAATGTAAGGGAGATTTACCAGAGATGGTAAATTGCAACATGGTATTAAATGTTAGTAACTCAAATGCAGTCTAAAACATTGCTACTAAACTCGTAATAAATTTTGTTCAGTGTTGCTTGGTTGCTTTTGATATAAATGGCCTCGAGAATTTGAAGTTTTTGTTGCCCACTCTCTCTTTCCTTGTCTCTCTCTGTCTCTTTATATATATATATATATATATATATATATATATATATATATATATATATATATAGTACAGTTCAAATGTTTGAAGCCACCCTCAGAATTAGCCTGTGATGAACTTGACAGAAGAGTGAAAAAAATAGATGAGAATGAACTCTTACAGTCATTGAAGCTGGGGTACTCAAATCGCTACGATGTTTTCGTACCACATAATCTGCGTGAAAGAATCACATATGACACCTATTTCAATTGTTGTACTTGTCTGATTTTGGTCTCTCGGATTTTCAGTTGGCAGTTTGGGTTCATCCATTTGCTATCAACTATGATTTCTATCTTCTTGCAGTTGATATTTAGTCCTTTCTTCTCGTTTTCTCTCACCTTCGATATCTTTGTAGTTTTTCTATGTCTGTTAACAACACTGTGGCATCTGCATATATTATGTTTTTGAGATTGTAGCCGGCATTAATGAATCCTGACAGGACTTTTAATTCTTTCAGAACCGCTCTTCTATATAGGTTGAAGAGGTCCAGTGAGGAGACACATTCTTTTTATATTTGAAATCATTTTCTTTTCTTATCCAGGCGCGCTGAGATTGAATACCCTGCATGCTGATCTTCACAGACAAAATATATGAGGAAGAAAGAACTTTAAAGCAATTCAGGCACAACAAGTAAACGTAAGTTACAACCAAGTTACAAGCGCCAATTGAGATTTTTGGCACGAGGAATGTGGCTTCAAGTATTTAGCAGTCACAGAGAAGAGAAGCTGGTGAAAAAGCAAGTGTCATACTTAACAGCTCTAGGAACGGTAAGTCGTGTAGAACCATGGACGTCTGAGATTCTGAAAAAGATTTGAGGCAAAAATATCTACACCTGAACTATGAAATTTTATTCACTATTTATTTCATTTTTTCTCTCCTTTCTCCACCAATAGAAGCAGATAGATTCACCTATCGCCCGATTCCCACTCCATTTCGGTCTTTTGAACAGAATTTGATGTTTATTTTTTGTTTTCTGTTTAGGATTGGCTTCCCGGTTTTTTCTAAAGTCTTTGCATTCTCTCCCAGTAGCCTATTTACATTATTCCGACTATTGTCCTCATCTTTGTCGCCATATTTATTACAACATTTCGGACGTTGTACGCTCCGGCCTTCTTCAGGTGGATGGAATGTCGCACTGAACCCTTTATTTTGCTCACTAGAGTAGACTGTTCTGGTTCCACATGCCACGTTTAATGGATGTCACTTATCAGTTATCTCCTGTTAATTTCCCTCTGAAAGTTCTCCACTGCCTTAACCCACACTCCTTTGGTCCTGTCACTGGATCTAACTAACGCTTTTATCCACTGTGCCATGTGTCCTTAAGTTCCTTTCATTTTACTGGCTATTTTCGCATTGCTTGGTGTGCGTCGATAAAAAAAAATTACGTGCAAAAGCTTGATAATCCATAAAAAAGTCAAATCAATCATTTACTACCACTTGCATATTTAGGAAAATAGTATCAGTCGATTAGGCAGATATTATAAGAGATGCTCTGTGTGGTAGCCAAGTCATCTGTTTGTCGCCAAAATCAGTCTGTAATTTCGGGTATTTTAAGATTTTGCATTTATTTGATACAAAGAATTACTGCCGGGCCACTGCGCTGTTTAAAGTCAATCCACTGAATTGTTGTTGAGGTCACTCGTTCTTGGCATTGATTTAGCAACTTATAGGTTACCTCGAAAAGCCCCTTCATGATATCAATAGATACGATGCCAGTATGTCTGTCACTCTATCTGATAATATATTTCCACACCTTCTGCACCAGACTCCCAGAGAATAAGACGAACTTTAACAATGCATTCAATTACTCCTTGTTACACCCAACTGCCTCATCGTTTAGTCGATTTACATTTCTACAAAATCTCATCCAAGGATTGAAATCATTGCAAAAGAAAGAAAGATAGAAAGAAAGATAGAAAGAAAGAAAGAAAAAAGAAAAGAAAAGAAAGAAAGAAAAAAAGAAAAGAAAGAAAGAAACGAGTAAATTGTTATATCATTCAATTTTCCTCATCACTAATTGTTATATCGGCGAATCCTAGCAGCCTACGGTTCGGTGATCACTAATACGAAGTAAGTTATATGTTAATATTTATATCTGTGACTAGATGTTATATCCACGGAATTGGCGGTTTTATTCTAAGACCTGCTGTGTTTTTGAATGGTAAAAACTAGTTCTTTGTTTACACAATAATGTTTGTAGTTTCAGATTTCTTTCCGAATGTATGTTCTTTGATACTAAAACTCGTTACTGGTTTACTGACAATTATAATCGGTACAGCGAATGTTGCATGTTCTTAAATTTGAAGTAATCCCAATTCTATGGCAGTTAATCCTTAACTCGTGATTATCGTAGGCAAGCATGAAGTTTTCATAAAACGTATTTCTTACGCTAGTTCTATCATTCTTATATGTATTAAGTCTCATAATAGGAAGGGTAGATGCAGGATAACGACAACAATTGCCTCTGTCGGAGAGTACTCACTCAAATTACAAAAAGAAATGATTCTCTTAAGTATGCCTCGAAATATTGTCACGGTATATATATATATATATATATATATATATATAATTAATTCATCGAGTCTAGAAGAAACCTCAACAGAAAGCACTGGACGGCCGTTTCGTCCTATATTGGGGACTGCATCAGCAGTGCGCATCCACTACCGAGAATTGAAACCCGGACAATTACATTATCATGCAAACGTCATACCAACTGCTCCAACGGGCCGCGGAGGCAGCAAATAAGACTCGATATACCGCCGCTCGCTCACATATTCCGTGCTGGAACTCATCTGAATTTCTCTATACCCATAAGACTGTGCCCACAAGATCCACGACGACGATCACCAAGCCGCTCCATCCAGAGCATTAGAAGTCGATTCAAGCAATGATATACAAGTGATAGAAATTATTAGGAGAATTTGATAATTATATAGCCTGGTATGGGGATCTTCTGTGCTCGGAACCAGAGAGTTTGACCAGCACAAGTGGAAACGAATCTCCAACTACAGACCAACATACAGTATTTACTACTATATTTATGTGAATGGGGACATACCCATTATCATTCGTAGGTATGCTACAACTGAGTTTTATTGAAATTTTCTACTTATTATGTGAATTAGTTTTCTCAACATTAAATAATATAAATAAAAAGAATCGTGTAAGACTACGCTCAACTTCAATTAGATAAATTGGGAGTGATGGAAGACGCTATAATATTTTTTTGTCCATTAGATAGGCAAATATTTATTCATACTTAATTAGTTATGTTAATTTACAAGAGTAATTTTACAATATTATTCAAACGATATTACAAAGAAAATAACCAACTAGGGTCAATTTTGCAAGACATTTTTTTGGGTTTTAGAAGTGGCGAGCCACCAAAAAATAATTTAAAAAAAATCCCATTCTTCATCTCTAAAGCGACACACTGGTCAGATTTAACCTCTCACAAAATGGACTTTTGAACCTCCGCTTGCAGTATTTTTTTTTAATAACGAACTCACAGGGGGTCTAATGAAAAAAATAACTTTGGAGTTGCCGAATTTACCTGCACATTCGCAGTGTGCAAGTAGCACTTAAATGAACTACTGAAGCTTCAAAAATTGAATATAAACACGACGTGCTTTTACCGATTGAGCCACAGAGGGGCGTTTCGGTTAGCAAGGTCGATTTTACTGTTTTTAAACTACAAAAAGCACGTCAGGCTATATGATGGTTCCGTATAGGATACAGGTTCGATTCCTGTCGGAGGAAGAATATTTTCTATGAAAATTCCTCGGACATTCAGGCCTGTAAGTGTTGTTTAATACTGTTTATTATAAAACAGAGCATTTACTTAAATATTTGTATCTATAAAAAGAATGTATAAATCTTAATATATGTATGTGTGTGTATGTATATTATGCAGTACACAATTTATATGTATTTTAACCAAATCTTATTTTTGGAGAATTTATGATTTTGAAAACATTTGCAAAATATCCAAAAATATTTTCTGACTTGATCTGTCGGTAATGTTTTTACAATGTTTATAAAAACGTACTGACATTTTAATCTTAGTGCAAAACCCAGAAATCTCGGCTGTGTTGAAACTCATAAATATTTCTCTTGCAAGGTGTTAGTTTTCAAATCCGGTAACAAAACACATTTGCTTAAAAAATGCATCGAACAAATTGCGACTTCAAACCAATTATATTTCCTTTTGCGTCTATTTCCTTTATTTCTTTAATTAAAATTTCACACCATGTTTTCCCCCTTTTTTTTCTGTTTTTCGTCCGATACTATTATTCAAACACCTACTACTGCTGTTATAATTCAAGTCATTAGAGATGGTGTAAGAACCGCACTCAGAAAAATAATAGATCGCCCGTGCTTAGAATATTTCTGTCACATATGGTCCCGAGTTCCTTGATAAAATAGAAAGAATAATCAGCAATATTACTAGCACCCATCTGGTGTCTCGGCCTCAATCACTTTCCCACTGCTGTAAGGTTACCTCCCTTTGCCATTTCTATTAATTTCCATGGTAATTATTGGGATCATCTCTTCGCTGTGGTGTCTAAACTCTTCGAAAATAAGGGCAGTACTAGACTGGAAACGAGGTCTCACCAATTTCCAGTTGAGGTGGCTAGAGTTTTTTTGCGAACTTCTCGCTTGTGGAACGCCTTTCAGGCTCCTTGCTTTCCAGCCAATTTTAATCTGTAAAAATTTAAATGCAATGTCAATCGTTATCCATTGTCTTCCTGATTTCGCTACCTATGTTCTCGCTCCTTAGCAATGTTCCTGTAGCATCTTGCGTCTCGGTAGCTTCATGGCATTGTTTGTGTTGAACGCGATTAAAAAAATCGTTTGCCTGTATTTACAGACCCCAAGTAAAAAGATATCCGTTTTCAATAGTAGAATTGAAAATGTCATCAATCGCCTATATATATATATATATATATATTGGACAAAGAGAGCAACATTAGAACAGATACATTGTTGCCAATGATTGGACAGTGAATTTATTGCATCCCTCCCCCTCCCCAAAAAACTATGGTGCTGGAAGACAATAAAGCGCCAGAAGTTATTTTCGATTTTTGTTTCAGGTTGGTGTATACTTGTATACTTTTGACGCTTAAATACACCCTTGTGCAAATTAATTGAATCAAACAAATAATTCTGTTATTATTTACTTGTTTTGTATTTTCCTAATGAAACATGACCCAGTACACATGTTAGTACCTCGTATGTTCATTCCGCGAAGTCGTTCCTTGCAGATTGACCACAGATTCTCGATTGAATTTAAATCAGGAGAGATTCCAGTATAGTACTTTGATTTGCTCACTGGTAAGACTTGCTAGTGTATTCATGCGATTTTTGTACGCTTCCTTGAAGTAACGTCCATCGCAGTGGCCGCAGGACAACTAATCAACAGTCGAGACAATAGTGTCTGGGCGTGAGGAAAATCTGATGCAATCACGGAAGACGTAATATTTTTCAAGGCCAAAAAGATTTTATCACACAACCCCGAAAATAGATTCATAATATTGCACATCACAGCAAATGGCCTAATCTGAGGGAAAAAATAGGAAGCGATTACCCCCTGTCACTCCAGTGGGTCTAAAACTGACCGTATGGTGAAAGAAAGGAATCTAATGCGGTTGTTCAATTAATTTGCACACGTGTGTATACCTTTAATGTCGCAAAGTAATAATCAGGAAGAGACAAGTTCGATGAATGTTCATTCACCTCGTTAGAGAATATGCCTCGCCCAAATCTCACTTACACATTTATAAGTCTAACATTCGCCCTTCGTTTGGTGCTTCTGCTATGTATTAAGAGATGCATGATGATGTTCAAAAAAAAAAAAGGATCAGCAATCTTATCGATGTTGACCTGGCATCTCGGCTTCGGCCACTTTCACATCACTGAATACTTTCGTGGGAATTGTTCCGATCATTACTCTTTCATATCTCGATTTCGCGAATTTAAACGCATTATTAGATTGGCAGGTAGGTCTCAGCAGTTGAAATGGCTACATATAACAATAACGCGTCATCATATTCAGGAGAGTATGACCTAAAATTGATAGCCTTAACTAACGCATGTTCAGGAAATATTTTAAATATTATTAAAGTTGAGTCATCGTTCTGTGCAAGACAATTTTTTGTCGACAGAGTCTATATTACGCCTTTATATGTCTACTCCTCTTTCATACATAAAATATTGTTGCTACAAATGGTCTCTCTGGTCCTCCTGCTACGTATTTGGAGATTTTTGATAAAATCCCAAGAAGAATGTGCATTGTTATTGGTCCTAACCTGGCATCTCGGTTTCAGTCGTTTTTCCCACCGTTCCACATTTGACCGCAGTTCTTCTTGACCAATCGTCAATTTGCTATGGGCGGAAACATTTATGTTAGCGCCTGCTTTCACCAATGTCAATAAAAGACTTTTGATTTTTTGTGTGCCTTTGTAGGTGAAATAGTCAAAATTGAACTCAGATTAGCAAGAGGGGAGTTAAATTGCGTTTCTTCATACTGCTGATTTGCGATCAACATCAGATCCATCTTGAAGAGACAGATTACAAGATATCAACTTTGAGAATCAGAGGTTTGCGTTTCTTTGTTTTTAAAGTAAATGCTGCTGATTTTGTGGTTGTCCTTGATTGGTCAATGTTTGAGTTTGAACTCATGAGGCATAATAACACTATTATTCATCAAGTGTGCTTTTGGATCCTATAAAAAAGCTGAAAAGACTTAATAAATATTCAACAACATTTATATAAAAAAAACAGAGCTTACAATGATGAGCACACAGGGAAAGTGAGATGAAAGAAATTTGAATAATGCAACGCAAAACAGCCATTTATTTTACAACAGGCAGGTATTATATACGTAAACATCACATGAGCGTGAAAGTTGAGTAGTGACTCTAGCAGTACCTTGTTGACACAATGAGATGTCTGGTTCTGTCTTATATATTACTCATATAGGTGTTTCCCGTTTGATCGTTTTTCTTTCTAGTTTTGATTTTTTTTCTTGTCTAAAGGCTTTCTTGTTTTTTTATAGTCCGTTTGGCAGATAGGTTTTTGGTAATACCGCATTTCTGGAGTTTATTTAAATGAACACGGGGGATGTAACAGTCATGGCACTTGCGAAGTACACTTTACTTAGCTGATAATAATCAGTAAAATAAATGTTTGAAAACATTTTTGTGACAGGTCAGCTGTTCTTCATTTAACAAGATATCGACTGACACTTATGTTAAAATTTTAAAATGCTATTTGAGTTCTGGGGTGAGCAAGGGTCCTCTTTGAAGGTATGGCTACTTCTCAGAACTGGAGAAACTTTAGAGACTGCTCGATAGTGATGAAACATTACTAGCTTCGCTTTGAAGATATTAAATGGGACATACCCGTCTTACCCCATTTGAACTACGAGAAGAAGATCAGCGGAGTGATCAGCTGCTAAACAACCCGATTTTTAGCGGTGAACTCCTGCACCATCCCACAACTATATAGTTACTAGATATCAGAAAATATTCTTAAGTAGGTCGTTATTATATTTTCTACTAATTTTCACTTTATACAAAACTCAGGAACCACTCAAGGCAGAGGTTTAGTGAAGGAGGTATTAAGGATAACGAGAACAGTTTATGAGAATATATAAAAAAGATAACGGTTAATCCAAGACTTGAAAAAGTTTAAGACTTTAATAGACGGAAAGCATCCCCGTGGGAGTCATTCCAGCAAAATAGCGTTCTTACTAATAGAATAGGAAGGGAATAAGGATGGTTCGCCTCAGTCTAGGTGGCAGGGCGGATCTTGGCTGTGAGGTTTGGAGTTGAAAGAAACATGGTAGAATCAATGGGTTGATATAGTGTAAAACAAACGAAACCAGGGTAGAACTGAGGACAGATCCGTGTGTAATATCAGCGTTGATCTCATGTATCCTGAGGACTGGTTATTAACAAAGACATTCATAGACCTAGCTGATAGGAAAGACTTGGTGACTTGGTAACTTGATGATTCTTTCTATAAAGCCCATATCTGTAGAAACCGCCCAAGACATCTTTTCAAAAGCCTTCGATATATATGAAGCGATCGCTCTCGAGAATGTACATGTTATCCAGTGTTTCCCTGATTCTATGCAGAGTGATAGTTAAATCTTCAATCGTGGACCTAGAGGAGCAGAAATAAGATGATGTTTCAGCCACATAGCAACGAAAGCCAATAGTAATAGAATCTCATAAGGTAAATAATGAAAATTGTCTATTAGTTTTGGGATTGGCGCCGCCTGATATCATTCAAAGAAATTAACGAATTAATAATAATAGCATGAATTCATATGAATAAAAGATTTTACCTTTTCGTTCAAGTCGACAGTGAATGACATGCCGAAAATAAATTAAAACAGAAAATGCATCATGAAAAATAAATAAAAATGGAAAAAATATCCCTACCAAAGAAATTCTGAAAATTGGGGATTCAAGAGAAGCGAATAAAATTAATTCAAGAAATAAATTATTCATTATATGTTTAGTTAATTGATTGCGAGATTTATTTGAGATCACACTGGTGAAGTAAAATTACTTTGCCTTGTTAAATTAATTTATACAAAACCTAGTGTACCCGTAGGAAAGGAAAACTATAGACAGTCTAACATCAGTTATAAGAAAATAGAAAGGATGGTTCCAGAAAAAATGAAAAGCCCAGCGTAGATACCAAAATCCAAAAAATCCAAAAAATTAAATATCTGGAAGTTTTTATAACAGCAGATGGAAAATGCGATACCGTGATACGAAGGCGCAGTATGAAGACGAAAAATGCCTACTTAAAATGCCTACGAAAAAATTCTTAATACTTTGCTTACTTTTTAGTAAGCAAAGTATGATATTTCTTGTAAAGGTTTTCTTTTGATTAATTACTCAGCTCGTTCAGCCAATCAAACTCAACTGTTTTTTTACGACTGTTCGGGCTTCTGTTCATTTTCAGATCTGTCGTATACATCTCAATTTTATATGTGTATCACCTGGTCAGAAATTAAAACAGACATCTGAATCAGTTCTTTTCTAGTTTTATAAGAAGTTGTAGTGTGTTGCCACACCAAAAATGCTCGGCTACGTCTCTTCTTTCTGCGTGAATCTGTTTGAACGTCCCTCGTACACCCTTCACGCCACCAAAATGTACGCAGCCCTTACTCACAAATTCCTTGGACTTCTTTAACCATCCCACCTTCAATGCAAAATTAAGGATACTGATATTGGAGTATCTTACTTGTAGCCTGCCTCGAAAACTCCATCCACAGTACAGTCCCGTATGCTTAGCTTGAGAAGCACCAAAAATAACCTCCATAGAAATTAGCAAATTTAGCTTCGTTGTCTTGGGTTTGACTCAAACCCCTAAAATCAAGACATAGTTACTGTGTCCGATTTGTTCACGTTCCTTTACAGACAAGCAACCTCAGTACCTATGTGTAGACATTAGCACCTAGCACAAATTATTAACCTTTATTCATATGAGTACAATCGGCAGGTTGTCCGAATATAATATAATGCCTGCATACGGATCGAAAATGAATTCAGCAGAAATAGAAAGGTGTGTAAGACGTCTGCAAGCGTCTTCTAATCAGATTTATTCAACATATAGCCTGGTATTGAACTCACAACTCTTTGAGTCTCGTCACTGGATCTAACCAACGACTTTATCCACTGGGCCATGTGTCCTCAAAGCCACAGCAGTGGTAGACCAAAACTTGCAGAGTTGAGTTAAAGGGAAATAACTGAGACATCCAGAGAGGCATGGCATGTGGAACTAAAACACTATACCCAGTGGACGAAATAAAGAGTTCATTTTGAAATTCTAATCACCCGAAGAAGGCCGGAGCGCACAGCGGCCGAAACGTTGTGCATATGGCAATGAAGATGAGGATAACTGTTCGAATAATGTAAATAATACAAGTAAAAACATATATATATATATATATATATATATATATATATATATATATATATATATATATATATATATATAGGTACCTCCACGAAAATGTAAACAAACAGAGATAGCATGATGAAAAAGACGCCGAATTTGACGAAAACAATTTTTTATCGTCTAATGTTCATATTATTATTAAAGAGGAAAGATCAAAGTATTTTTGGGGTATTTTTTTACATTTTTTAATCGTTCCTAGCACGTCCGAAATTTTCGTTAAAAATTTTGTTTTTTTTTGTCAAAAAAAAAAGGACAGATAATCAATCATTTTCAATCATTTTCAATCATTTGATAAAAAGATGAAAATCTGACTTTGATATTCTTTTAAAAATCAATTATCATTTTTTCAAAACTGATTTTAATAAAATCAGAAATTATAATGTTTATTTAAAATATTTTGAACCAAGCTTAACTTAGCTTCTGCGCCGAAAAAATGTAATTTGAAAATAAAACAAAGCAGGTCATAACCTTTCGCGTCGTTGACAGCTGATGACAGCTATGATTCATGACGTTTAGATAACTTACGGGAGGATAATTCTTTCTATGGATGGAAGGAAGTGAAATTATTTAGATTTAAATGAACAAATTATTTACCTCGTTACTTTTAAGAAAAACTTTCAGCGCTCTAATTTTTCATTTTTTTTTTTGTACTTAGCTTTCATCTTTACGTTTACGATGCTTTATGGAAAATATAAAGAAATTAAAAAATTAGACTGTTAAGAGTGAGATTAAATTTCATAAGAAAGAGGTATCTAATTAATTTATACGTACCTTATGAATTTTTATCAGAAGTGTACATAAAATACTATAATTTTATGTACATTTATTACATTTTACTGTGTTATTTGTATTTCCATTTATTTTGTTATTAATTTTGATATTTCATTTATGGAAAAATGACATAACTGAGATTAAAATCAAAATAAGATCATATAAATTAAAGTTTAGCAGTAGTTAAATTTCATAAGATGATACTGATACTTATAGGTACCCCTCTCAGTGGAAATTGAAAAATCAAATTAACTTCTCCATACGTGTTTCGCAAAAGTAAAGGCCTTAAGAGCGGAGAACAATGCTGAACTCAAATAATGCAACTAAATTGTATCCTGGTTGATCTTCCGTACTTTATAATTACCTCTCTATTATAAGCACAAAAGTTACATTTTTTAATTACGTTGGCTAATCCGATTGGTCCAAACGATACAATTTTCGAAGGGCTAGACAATGGCGGTCTCATCTGGACAGAATTGAAAGCTCGGTGCTTGCTTTTAACTAATTTTATAATATTTTTAAATACTTAATGTAAAAATCTATTATAATTAAAAGAAATAACAAATAATTGTATTAAAAATTCAATTTTCATTGAAAAATTTTTTTGCTATCAGAAAATATTGTCCATATTCATAAAAAACAAATAAAAAGAAATAAAAGCATTTGAAATTAAATAATATATTTGTTTTATTGAGTTTTGTATGTTACAATTCAGAGCTGATTTTCAGGTACGTTGGCCACAATTAAAAAAAAAATATATGATTTGCATTCTTCAAAGCCTTGTGCTTTTAACTATTGCAATCTGTAAGGGGAGGCGCGATCTAATTTCTAGAGTTTTTCATAAAATTAGTTATGGGGTGTTAATAAAAATGAAAAAAAAATATTTCTGCCATGACTTTTATAAAAACATCTGCTGACAATTATTTTTATTTTTGCAAGATTTTCCAAATTAATGTGTGTAAATACAAAAAAACGCGCTAAAAATTATCTATGTTATTTATTACCCCTTGTTGCAACAAAGATAAACAAAGTTTTTAAATCAAAATTTAGAATATTCTAGAAAGATGGAAAAATTTTTTTAAAATAATTAAAAAAGAATTTGGTCTATCCTCTTCATAAAAACATAAGCATTTAGACGATAAAATTTTGTTTTCATAAAGTTTGGCGTCTTTTTCATCAGACTATGCTCTTTTTTTTAGCGATTTCGTAGAGGTACCTATATATATATAGGTCTATATAACACCATAATACTGCTTGGCACAAAATATACGACAAAATGTTTTAAATTTGCGTTGTTTATTGAAAATCGTGCTAAATCTACTGCATTGCATAAAATATTGCATCATAATATAGCTATATTGATTAAGTATAATTTATCTTTGAAGTAAATGAAGGTATTATTTGATGGTACAAGGATTTAGTATTAATATGCTTATGTATACATGTTGTCTTTATAAATTTGTAAAGCTTCGATTAATTATACATTTTATCAGGGTTTATTGATCACCTATACGAAATTTTAACGCAACAATTTTGAACCTAAACTTAAACTACAAACTGGTTCTATCAAAAATCATAACAATTTGCTAAGAAATATTTTCTGTCATTATTTATCATATCAAACCCTAAAATTGAGTACAATACACCCCTCTCTTCGAAAATCGACTTGTCCTATTTTGTATTTGGATACGGCTATCGGCATACAACATGAAAACGAGATACCGAATTCAAATTTAAGAAGAATCTGGTTCGGTCACTTCAAGCCATAGATTTTAGGGGAGGTACAGACGTTTCTCTTTTCTACTTGCCTATGAGTAAAATGATATATCGGAGAGCTCACTCTCATCCTCAATAACATTCACTCACGGACAAGAAGAAAATGAATTCAAACAAATTGAGCGTAATTACTTTGTCGATGATGGAGTAGCATCTATTCGACTATCAATCTTTGGCTTCTCATTATGGATGCAACGCCTTCATGAAAAGCTTCTACGCTTCAAACTTAAAGGATTTGGACAACAAATACGGGGGAAAGGAATTAGAAATTCAAATCAATAGCGTATACTGTAACTAAGAATTCAAGAAAATTTGTCACAATGACATAGTTGATTGGTGCCTGTTGACACTTCGACTATTAACCTTTAGCTTCTCATCAGGGATAAATCTACATCGTGTGTAGAGATTACTGTCTTACCTTAAATAACCATGACAGCCAGACAAAAGCAAGGATAACTATAAATTCAAAGGAACGTGACCGGTTGCAAAATGGCAGACCATCGACCATGTCCACCTTTAGTTTCCAAGTGCTTTATCTCCATTATGTGAAATTATCATCATCATAATCATCGTCATCGTCATCGTCATCGTCATCATCATCGTCGTCGTCGTCGTCGTTATCATCAATTATAATGAGATTTATATTGATATACAATGTTGGCCTTTTTCAAGATGCTAGTTGGTGGAGAGGAATTTTTTTGGACACGTAGGATAGTTGTATTAAATTTAGTATAGTAATTAACTAATTTTATTTGTTTAAATGCCCTTTGGTAAAATGTCAATATGTTAACAAAAAAGGCTTACATTTCATTTGGCTGAACATGGTTCAATATCTCAGAATTTAAAGGAACACTCATGCCCACACTGACAGATTAAACGGATATTAGTTGAATGCATCTATATTACATAAAAACAATAATAAGCAAAAACTAAAAATCATTGAAGTCTTTTATATAAGAGAATTAAAGTCCAAAATAAATAAACTCAACTATGAGTATAGCATGAAAGTTCTTAAATGCTTATAAAAAAAACTGTATGAGCAAAAATGGAAAAGTTACCTTCCTTATATTAAAGAAAAACAGGTGAACTTTGAAATCTAGAACGCAGCATAAACAGTGAAAAAGAATAGTTGAAATGTTTCACAATTGATTACATGGTAGATGATACTCAATTTTTGTGCATGTTTGTGTGGACATACTTAATGGAGGCCGTAAATAATACAATTATCTATTTCAGCGCTCTGTCGGATACTATCGAAGAGAGAATTTCACATGAACGATACCAGAATACCCATCATTTTTATAATTTCAATAAAATATGATATACGTTATTCTGATTTCACAGTTGAATACATGGTAGATGATACTCAGCTTTTGTGCGTATACATGTTTCTGTGGCCATGATTACAAGAGGCGGTGGTATGTGGGTTTTATGTTGTAGTTTTGTTGAAGTTATATTTTGGAATACAGTTTGATTTACATTATGGAGTAATGCCATGAACTTTTTTTATGTTGCTTGTCTAGTAGTATTTTATACGGATTTGTGTGAAGTCGCTACAATCTGTTAGTATGTGCTTATTGTGGGTAATTTTATATAAATAGGTATTGTTAGCATTTTTTTTATATAAGAATATATTGCCTTGACCGCCTTTCAGGACTCAGATGCATCCCGAGACCTAAAGTTGAAGTGATATAAACGATCCATTGCTAAAAAGTCTTGAAAAAGAATGTTCGATTCTTTGTTGATTTGATTGGATTTGTTTGTTTAACGGCATATCAACTTCTTATGGGTCATTCAATACCGCAGTTTAATTTCCTTGGGTGCTTTGAAGTAATAAAAATATGATATATGTTATTCTGCTTTCACAGTTGAATACATGTTAGATGATACTCAGCTTTTCTGCCTATACATGTGTGTGCAGACTGATTACTAGAGGCGGTGATAAGTGTGTTTTATGCTGTAGATTTGTTATATTTAGTTATATTTTGAAATATAGTTAGAAATTGTAGGATATTATTATTATTATTATTATTATTATTATTATTATTATTATTATTATTATCAGTTTTTAACAGTGGAATGAGCTTCGAAACTTACAATGATGATTAAATTGTTTAATTCCAAAAGCCAATATCGTTAACAAAATAAATGAAGAAGAAAATCCTGCTGCTTCTTCTTTGTTGATTTTTTTTTGTTTAACGGCACATCAACTACTTCATGGGCCATTCAATGCCGCAATTTTCTTGAGTGCTTTGAATTAATACAAATATGATATACGTTATTATGCTATTATAGTAGATGATACTCAGCTTTCGTGCATATACAATGTTTGTGTAGACATTATTGGAAGAGGTGGTGGATATGTGGGTTGTATGTTGTAGTTTTGTTGAGGTTATATTTTGGAATAGTTTCATTTTCTTTGAGAAATTGTAGGATATTATGTGGAGAACCACAGCAATTAAAATGTCTCTCCACACTCCTCAAACCTGCAATCTCGCTATCAAAGACATTTTCTGCCAGAATTAGCTTAGTTTATAAATAATTACAATGTTAGATAATCTGAAATATATAACGGGGATTCACTGGTACTCGATCCAAAACACCAACTGTTCAAATGACTAAACGTTAGATATTCTTTGTTTACTTGGTTGTGTAAAAAAATGTAGCTCCCTCTATTTAAATATGAATAACTGTTCAATTGGATATCACTAAGTTCTCTTTGTTAAATGTCCCTGACGAATCACAGTTACTTTTTATACCCCCACTTATGCAGCCGAAAATTGAAGGCAAAACTCTCTGCTTGCCGTTTTAATCAGAACAAATAAGATATATACCAATTTCGAAAACAGTGAACATATTTTTTTGTTTGCCGAATTATTTTTTTTTCGAATAGATTTCACATCAAGTGCGTCGATAAAGCCACTACGGCGTTTGTAAAAACGATATTAAGGACAATAAAAAAGTGGTTTCCAAAGACAGTAGATGCATTTAAGTTTTTGAAGTAGTTAACTGGTGTCATATAGGGGGAAAAAGTAACTATCGATACTGAGGTTCGAGCGTGACACAATAGACTTACGAATATATGTCTTCCGCCAGGTATACAAATAGCGGTGTCAGGCTACTGACTGCTGTGATTATTTATCGGCTATTTAGTGGAACTATCCAGTCGAATTAGTGTGAATTATTGGGCGCCGATGATTTGGGTTTTGATTTAGTATTTACCAGATGTTAAGCCGAGCCGCGCTACTAACAAGGTATTCACTGAAATGGTTTATTATCTTTGGTTGGCTTAAACTTCTTTGTTCTTGTTAAGTATTTATTTTCGGTTGTAGTTAAATACTGTTTTATCTTAACATTGAAGTCTTGAGTTATACTTAATTATTAAAAGCCACCATACGTCACAAAAGCGAGAAATCTGGAAGCCGAGACGTGCCAGAGAAGAAAGCTACGGCGAGAGGGTTCTGGAATTTTCTGGAAAATTCATGTTCACTTCTCGCGAGATCTCTGCCAATAACGAAAAATTTGTGAAAACCTCGAATAAACCATTGCTTCAAAATATAGACACATTTGTTGCTCTTGTTAGTGAAATGTTAACATAACTTACTAAGGTCTTGAATGTTGTCCCCTCTTCTTTCTTCTTTTTGGGATATACGGTAGATGTTCATGGCTGATACAAAAGGATATGAATAGGTTTATTCCTAGTGATTTTATCAATGAACTAACGAAAAATTCGTTGTTTATTACTAGGAATCATGAAGACTCACTCGTAAAAATTAGTATTTTTCTGCAATACAGGATACAGAAGCATATGTGAAATGCTAAACACACCTGTTCTTTAATCTTTAAAGATTGAAAAGTTTTCTCCTATTGCAATTCAAGTTTTAAATGTTATATTACTAAGTTTCTCTTTTTCTTCTTGCCAATCGAAAACTTATTTCCTATTTGCAAATTCTAAATATCTTTTTTTTTACAATAAATATGGAAATTAATTTCCCAGCGGAAACATGCTATGCTGATCGGAACATTTTCAGAAAAACATACATAATTCGGGTTCAAATTCAAAAGTATGTCTAAAAGTTTTACTTCTCTTGATCAATGTTTGTTTGATTGTATTTTTTTACTTACTTCACACCAAGGAAGGCATGAAAGTCACTAACACACAGGGGGGGGGTTACTGATTGCGAAAGAACATGAAAAGGAAAAACATTATTAAGAAGCGAGAGCAATAAAAGAAGAGAAATTAGAAAACAGAAAATCAAACTTGACTGGAAAGAAAGAAGCCAGAAGAGAATTCCACAAGCGAGAAGTGCGATAGAAGAAGAAGCTTATAACTTACATCTAGAAATTTCAACTGAAAAATAATGAGACCTAGCAGCCAATCTAGTATTGCGCTTAGGTTCATAAAGTCTAGGTACCGTGAGAAAATGACTGAAGCTGAGATGCCAGGTCAGGACCGATAACATTGCTGATTTTTCTTTAGATTTTATAAAGGATCTTTAAATATATAGTGAGAACACCAGACCTTATGTGGCAGCAATATTCAAATCATGGATGAATAGTAGACATAAAAATGTAAAATATATTCGGTCGAGAAAAATTATGCATCCCCAAATATTGAACCAACATTCCTAGCAGAAGACTTAGTAATCGAATCGATATATTTTTTCTATTTCTTCTCAGAGGACAGCGTTAGCCCAAGAAGGAGCAACAAGTCAATCTCCTGGAAGTTAGCGTTAGTCATTCTGATGAAAAGCAAAAAAGCGTTCCTTTCCTCAGATAAAAAAAAATATAGATCATTTTTATATTAGCTGCAGGTTGGAACTTTTAAAAGCGATCTAACTTACTATGAAGACTAGTTATATTTTTATTGTGAAAATGTATCACTGGATAATAAAAGCTGGCAAAGATGAAACACAATGTAAATTTTCAGGAGGGACATATTTTTAGAGTAATATTTTATAACTAGAATTTATAGATGGCCAGAGGATATGACCAGAAACGTTGTTTCTGTAATAAACCTTTTAACAATTTAAGATGAAATAGTTTGAATAAAACTAAAAGGTCAAGTATAGTGGTAATTCTTCATCTCAAAAATCAAAATATATAAAGGAAATTGAGGATGACCAGGCAGTACCTGGTCGAAACTATAAGATTTAAAGGTGAAGCGAACAATTTGAATAAATACATTTTTTTTCAAGAAAAGGTGTACATCTTATATATTGTAATTCATATAACATCCGGACAAAGAAGAATGAATTTACCAATTATTCTTTTTTCGTCTCACAAAATAACTGTGATGAAGGCTGAAGAACTGATCGGTTAAATGTTTTCTTAACAACAGCAAGGTATCAACCGTTCGAATTTCTCTTCTCTCGTTTATAACAATTTTACTTTATGTTTTTTTTCGTTTAACACGATCCTCATATTCAGATATTTTTAACAATTTTTTAAATTCGGTGTACCCTCGGTCTGGTCGGGAAAAACCTCAACCACTGTTGAATAAGTTAAAGCCATTTACCGTTTGGGTTTGGTGACACAATTTTTACCAGATATACACAAAATGCATTTCCAGAAGCTAAGGTAAAAATATTGAGAGGTTTCCAGTTACACAATAAACAAAACGGGGTTTCTATGTTGTATACTGTTATTAAATTTTGAAGGCTAAAACATTAAATAAAACGTCAACGCGAGATTGGCTGTTTAGAACTCGTTAGCCTGGAAAGGCAATCCATGTACGATGGGTCGTTCAAAAAGTTCTAATCAACAACCAAAGGAATTTTCAGAAATAAAACAGTTTTTCACTATTTTTCAATATAGTCCCCCACAAAGACAACGAAGAATGAATTTAACAATAATTCTTTTTCATCTCACAATATAACTGTGATGAAGGGTGAAGAACTGATCGGTTAAACGTTTCGTTAACAACAGCAAGTTATTACCCGTTCGAATTTCTCTTCTCGCCTTTACAACAATTGTAATTTCTTCTTTCGTTTAACACAATCCCCTATTTTTAGCTATTTTTATTCATTCGGTGTACTGATTATTGCATGAGTTTCTAATTGTATTCCTTCTGTTGCAGCTAAAAAAAAACAACGTTTCTACGCCGTTTCTGCACCGTTCCTTAGAGGTTTGAAAACGTTTTTGTTTTTGCAGCCTCTCCAATACTTTTTCACAACGAGTATGCATTCTTACCTTGTAACGTTACAAATAAGATGCCTTATAATGTGTCAAGTACACCGCAGAAAATGGATACCAAATTTCAGAAAAATATTACAACGGGCATGCAACATCAAAATGAGTTATTTCAAATTATGAAAATACGAAAAAAATTACTTCTATACATTTATTTAAGTGAAGAAAAAGTATTTTGGTGTTAAAATTGATCATTACGAAATTTTCAGCTACAGATCCTGGCAATGTTACCAAAATAATTTGACAATGTTCAGATTGATCGACAACGTTCAGATTGATTGACATCATATCAATGCCTCTGGGCTTATTTCATGTTGAAATCTAAATATTTTAAACGCATTTGTAAACCTCCAAATGTAGATAAAATATAGTTTTGTTAATTTTATAGTAAGTTTATTAGAAATAGGTTTTGCTGGGAATTTTATTAGCAATGGTGCACTTTGTCTAACGATGCTTAAGATCGCACCAATACCCATCATGGAAGAAGGTGGCATTCTCGTCTGACAACAAAACTCCATGAAATACAATATCATCATTGTTTCAAAAAGGTCGACCACGCATGCATTTGAGTTTAGGAAACAGGAGGAAGTTACATGGAGCACAACGATTCACTTTCCTGGAAGTTACCATCATCCATGCTGATGGAAGGCAGAGATGGGTCCTTCAGCTGATTAATTGAGAGTAGCTTAGTTTTAGAGGCGTTAAAATTAACAAACCATCTTTTGACCCGGTTAACGATGAATTTGAGTTTTTTTTGGGTACAGCGGGTATTGAGGAAAAAAAAAAGAAAGATGAACGGGATTCAAGTACATAGAAGATGTCGATTGAAGTTGCATTCAAATGTTTGAAGATTGTAGTTTTCCAGGAAGCAAGTAAACGGAAAGGAGTTTTTGCACACGTGGGAAGTGTGAGAAAATAAACCGTTGGAGTAGAAGTAACGGTTACATTAAGCTATTTCACCAGTAAAAGGGTGGGGCTTAGATGACAATTCAGTAGCGCACCTAAATTAACGTAGCCATGGCACCAGGGAGAAACTTGTCAGAGTAGTTGCTATAAAATATTTGTAGAAAAGCAGGAGGTAAGTCACGTCACGTCAGTAAGAAAGGGAGATGCCAAGACAGGATCTATTATATTGATGAGAGTCAGTATTTCATGGGAGTTAGAGGAAGGGTAGAGAAAGAAAATATAGCTGAGTTTAGAAGAGTAAGACGGAGACACATGTAAGAATGAACTGGAGATTCTAAAGTGGGTTACCTAGACAGCGGGAGATGTTCGCTGACATAAATTCCAAGACCAATTTCCTAAGGAAAGAAAGATAGCCAGGTTTGGTTTGGTTTGGTTTATTTTGTTTTACGGCATATCAACCTCAGTGGGTTATTTAATGGCGACAAAATTTTTATTGCTGGTAATATGTTTTTGTTCAAAAATCTATTTCTGGGAATATTTTTCCTTGAAGAAATCTATAGCTGGTCATATTTTTTTGAAAGAATATATAATTGTTTGTATTGCTGGTACTTTTTTTAGTATTGATGATAATTTTTCCTTCAAAAATTATTGCCGGCAATAATTTTATTTATTACAAAGTATTTCCGGTATTAAAACCTATTTTTACACAAGTTTGGGTGTTAACTATTTGCCCATAGCTGGGACCCTAACTGGTGCTACCTCCCCGGGTCAGGGTGGACCTGGGAACACCAGCAATTAAGAGGTGGTTCCACGCTCCTCAAAACCTGCTGATCAGAGACCTTGCTGTTGGATGTAGTTTATCGTCTTATCCTGGACCCAGATGTAGTTTATCGTCTTACCCTGGACCCAGATGTAGTTTATCGTCTTACCCTGAACCCAGATGTAGTTTATCGTCTTACCCTGAACCCAGATGTAGTTTATCGTCTTACCCTGAACCCAGATGTAGTTTATCGTCTTACCCTAGACCCAGATGTAGTTTATCGTCTTACCCTAGACCCAGATGTAGTTTATCGTCTTACCCTGAACCCAGATGTAGTTTATCGTCTTACCCTGGACGAGATAGCCAGGAATCGAGAAATCAGAGAAAGGAATTGAAGAGTTAGATTAGATTTTAGATTAGTTTCGAAGAGAGCTAGGATACCCGGAAACTTTTTCCAAGAGTAACGATTCCACACTGCAGAAGTTGGTACGAATGATGGGGAAAGTTTGAGGGGTTTAAGTTTATTTTTTCTGAACTGGTTTAGTTTTATATCTTAGGTTGCTTATATTAATGGTGTTTTATTTTTGTAGGGAAAGGACGCGGAGAGTAGAAGCAGTCGGCTGTCTAATGTAACATGTGCGAGAAGGGAACTGGCGCAAACCGTAACATAGTGTGGCATTAGGATTGCCCACAAGAGGTGCTTACAGCGATACCTTTCCATGCGTGACACGGCACTGTAAGAACCCCGATACTATGCGTCTGTTGATCAGAGCAGCCTCTCAAGACGCTAGGGCAAGAGTTCAGACTCCTAACAGTCGGAAACAGCAGCTAGAAACTGTTAACCCACTAAACTCGGCATGAAGAGCCGTTGACACTATCCATACATAGAACTCATAAGGAGTAATTGTCCCATATTTCATTCTAACTCCAACACTGACTGCAAATTCTTACTTACAAATGCGAGAGTTTGCAATTGATAACATACACCTACAAATCAAACAAGCAGGGTATTTCCAACAGGATGGGGGAGCGCCTCATTTTGCCTGTACTGTTCGTGCTTGTCTTCATCAAAGTTTCCCAAATCGTTGTATAGGTCCCGATGCACCATTGGTATGGCAACCATACTCCCCTGATCTGACACTCTGTGACTGTTGGAGGTACAGACTGTTCAGCAAACTCTGATGAATGATTCCTCTCATACTAGTGTTAACATAATTTTGACTCACCCTATATATATATATATATATATATATATATATATATATATATATATATATATATATATATATATTGTTATATGTTATTTATATAGACACAAATATATAAGTAAACCAGAAACTAACCCGCTACCTCGGTATGAAGAGACGTTGATCCTATCCACACATAGAACTCATAGGGAGTAACTGACCCATATTTCTTTACAACTCCAGCGGTGACTACAAATACTTACTTACAAATGCTGCAAGAGTTTGCCATTGATAACATATACCCCTACAAATCAGATAAGCAGGCTATTTCCAACAGGATGGGGGACCGCCTCATTTTGACCATACTGTTCGCGCTTGTCTTCATCAAAGTTTCCCAAGTGGTAAGATAGGTGGCGGCGGACTGTTGGCATGGTCACTACACTCCCTTGACCTGACACCCTCTAGCTTCTGTTTATGGGGTATGGTAAAGGATCGTGTGTATAGCAAAAAATGTGAGAGACATCGAAGAATTCAAGGACAGAATAAAATGTGCAATATCAAACATTCCACGTGAAATGTGTGTCAAGGCACTAAATTGTACTGTTGCTCACTGGTTTTTGTGCATCAATCGTGCTGGTGTACAGGTGGAGACTGTTCGGTAAACTCTGATTCCTCTAATACTAGTGTTAACATAATTTTGACTCACCCTATATATATATATATATATATATATATATATATATATATATGTGCATGTGTGTGTGTGTGTGTGTGTGTGCGTGTGCGTGTACAGAGAGAGAGGGAGAGTGCGATAGATGGATATATATGCGTGCGTGAAATAATATTAATAGAAAGTAAATCATTATTATTATTATCAAAGGTAGCAAAAATGTTATCATGTACCGTAGGTTTAATAACACAGCGTTCTCTGTCAACCAAGCAAAGCTACAATAATTATATTCGCAAAATTTGAAGAAACGTAAGGCGGGGGCCTACCAGTTTCAATCTTAAACGATCAGCAGGTGGATATTAAATCGAGTAACATACGTACGCTCTTTCACATTCAGCGGTGTTTTTAATTTAAATAGACGGTACCTGACACCCAAATTGTTGTGATCATTGATAAAGTTTTCGTCTTATTCACTGTTAGAATTGTCATACTAAGACACTATTATCTTAGCGTAGATAACAATAGATAATAATATCATATCAACGGAAAAATAGATCTAAAATATATTCTTATACAACAAGGGTGTGTAATGGTAAATCACTTTTATTCAGAAACTGGAACATTTTCTGAATTTTCTTGAAACAGACAGCATCGCCATTGTTTCCAACAGTGAATAAAGATACGAATTTAGTACACGCAAATTCCCAGCGAAGTCGTTTGAATAATTCAGAGAAAGACATGCTTAACATGGTGAATACATTGAATTCTGGAATGTAGGCTGCAATTTTCCGAAGAAGCTGAAAGAATACCGTTAAATTTTCTAAAATGTATTTGTCCCGGTTGACAAATTTCGGAAGATACATACACATTGTATGACAACAAATTCATTAATAATGAGATATGTAAAAGTTATAGAATGTTACCAAATGCTATGTGTTCTATAATGAAATTGGAGACAAAGAACTTAGAAACAAATCTAAAAGTGAATGAAACTAAAGTATTTGAATTTTTGTTACTAATTGACGTTAAGGAAACATTTTAAAGCACCCTTTCATTTATGCTATTAAATTTCGCCAAAAGGCTTTTATAAAAGCAATCAATAAAAAATGATATTAGACAATGTATGCGTTGCATTATGGAGAGCGCTAGAAATCAGGCAAATAGCAAACCTAATATTGGTTGTCTCAGACGCACCACAAAAAAAAGTAGCACGCACATTTGCGCAGTTTTATATCAAATATTTCTACCAGTGTAAAATCATTCGAGATAATTGCCAAACTATATACGTATGCAAATAATTTTTAATGAGAAATCTTAAAAGAAGCCGATATCAGTTCTTAAAGAGGACGTGTTTATCAAGATATGCGAACGTGTTAGATTTGATGTCACTGTGGGCGGTTTCGATGTTTAATTTTATTAATATCATTTTTTATGTTTCAGACCGCAATTAAATAATTATCAGATGTTCTCCCTTAAAGTGGATGATAATGGCTACACCACAAGAATGGAAACAATGCGTGTCTTAGTTTATTGAAAGACAGTCGGATATTCACAAATTAATCAGGTAAATCTGGAGAACAAGCTCCGGCATTTCATTCGAGTCTAATAACTTATTGGACATCCTGTGTATCAGTTAGGTCTGACTGGTTCCTGAAACATCGGTAGGGAATGTGTTTTTTATTGATAATGATTGAAGGGGGCATAATGTTTGTATCTTCTTCGTCAGAAACTAGTTTCAGTTTATTTTTTTAAGAAAAACTAAAGCTGACAGTCAACTGAGTGACGGAAAACGTAAAAAGTATGAGAGAAACTGGGATATTTTTTATTTTGCTGTATAGAAAGCATAATGTGATTTCTTTTTCCTATTTCCATTAAAGCAAGCCAAAACACATTTTCTGTTCCTGCGTTTTTGAAAAGGGGACAGGTCTAGAAGGTTCCACAGTTGTCGCATTTACACAAACCGAAGCATATATAAAGCTCAGTAAAGAAAAAAAATATCCGTATTTAAAGTGACAAAAGTAATAAAAATATTTTTAAAAAAGCGTGCAGAAATTATATTTTCTGATGAATTTCCCCCATAGAATTTCGTAATTCAGGAGGGATCATTTCAACATCTTCTCGTCTATCAATATTCTCTCTTTCCTTCTGTCTCTATCTTTCCACCACTTGCCATAAACCCCAGTACCCTAAGTATATAGAAAACGCTAATGGAATAGTGACACTTGGCCTAGAGATCGCTCGAGGCGTCAAACTGGCAGTACTGATGCGGTGTTGATTCTTGTGTTCAAGGTGTTACTTACATTCTTTATCACGCCATATATATGTATGTATGTATGTGTGTGTAAAACATTAATATACTTAACTTAAATCCTGTTCTGTTGTGATAATGTATATTTTTTTGAAATATTATCCATTAATCTGACGAGGTTATTTGGTCGTCGAAACAGGTCAAGATAAATTCTTTTTCCAGATTGTAACACAGGCACGTACATTCATATGCGTGTTTTGGCCATATGCGTGTGTGTCATTCATATATATATATATATATATATATATATATATATATATATATATAATATTAGAGGTCAATATATATAAATATACATTTTTTTCCAAAAGGATAGAATCCAGTTAGTGCTCAATGTCCAGGACAGAGCAAGAATATAATATAAAAGGCTCAAACATTATTATTCCATGGCTATAACTTGTAACCATGATTCAATTCATCAAAAAGAAATTGGACCATTTACATCCGGGTATAAAGCAAAATTTCAGAGAGAGTGTATGTGTGCGAGTGGGAAACAAGGATGAGAGGGAAATATATAAAAGCTTTAGAGAGAGCAGTAACGGAAGAAAGAGGAATAGGAGACGCATAATGGTGAAGGTGGGGCTTTAAATTTAAAAGAGAGAAGTTTTAAAGAAAGAAGTTAACGGTTTATATTTTGAATTTTAATCACCACCTTAGATTTGGATAGTGATTACTGTTGTGAAATCCGCTCTAAAATGAATGACACACGCAGGAATGAAATATAGCAAATAAATGTATTGACGTAATAATACAATTGGTAATACGGTTAATAGATCCAGAAATGCGGTTAGTAGTAATAATAATATATATACAGTCTGGGAAATTCAGTATCGAAGTAGGACTTCCTTCTGAGTCTACGTGCTCGCATCTGTGACTCCTACAAAGGGGTTACCTCACACTCTTACTCTCTCTATTACTCTACCTCTCGGGTATTCACCGGCAGCAGTACAAATACGCACTGGTCGAGTCCTTTTGTATGAAAAAGGGGTGGACCCCATAACAATTACGATGTCAATATAATAAATTATAACCATGGAATATTAGTTTTTGAGCCTTATATATATATATATATATATATATATATATATATATATATATATATATATATATATATATACTGCACCCAAAATTCTTGGCACCACACTGCATTTCTTTAAAAACATCTTAAAATGAGATATTTTCGTATTTTTAAAGTAAAAGATAAAATTTCAGTAACTACATTGTACTTGCTTTTCTTTTGACAAAAATAGTATGAAACTAACCATAAAAAAATGTATCATACAATAGCAAGCATCCTATTTTGATTCCGTCAATAAAACCGCCACCCCCTTAATGACTGATTTAAAAATTCTGGCATTATAAAGTAAAAAAGATGCTAGACCTTCCCAAGCATTCTCCAAACACGGAAAAAGCTTACTCTCACGCTTTAAGTATTCTCTTCGAAGTTTCTTATCAAATTCATTCCAAATGAAGTCAGTACGAGAGATATCAGAAGATTGACTACAGTGTATTTGTTTTATTTGTTCCAGTTTTTCTTCGAGCTCATCTTACGACTTCTTACTATCAAAAAGTTCAAATTTTGATTCAAGTCTATTTATAGCGTAAGTATGTTATTTGAAGGATATTATAATTTATATGTATTACTGAAATATGCATATGGATACCAGCTTCTTTATTAGATTTCTAAATATTAGAAAACTGGCTAATAATGACTGTCCCAGTACATATACAGGGTGTATCAAAAATAATTTTTTAAAATTTAGTATCTAGTTCCTCACACCAAAACAAGGACACAAATCCATATAAACATATGTACGTAAATCTTTCATTTTTGAGTTATTAAGTTTTAAGGAAGTTTACGGTAGATGACGCTGTGTCGTCATATCGACTAGGTTGCATTTGTCATTCGAGTACATAGTTAGTCTGTCTTCAAAGTAGAACTGAGAAGTGATCCATTTAACAATGGCAGGATATTCATAACATGAGCAGGCAGATATGAATTTTACATATGACCGCGCAAGTGGTAATGGACACGAAGCTGCACGGCCGTATCAGATTGCGTTTCCAGACCAAAGGCAACCGAGTAATCTAACCTTTGCTGCTATTTATCCTCGCGTTGCGGAAACAGTATATGTGGCACCACAAACTATGGATCGAGGAAGACTGACCACGAAGAATACATTCTACAGGCCGTCGGAGACGATCCAGGTATCAGCATACATCAAGTGTCCTTAGCATTTCGAAGATTTGATAGTACCGCATGGAGGTTAATTCAAGAGTAGCTCCGGTATTCGTATCAATTGTAACGTACATGTTGCCTTCCGTAAACAAAACTGAGAGGATAAACAACAATGGATGGGCAGTTTGGTGAATAAACCATCGACAAAAGTTCTCCTGTGGTGAGTGATCAGAGAACGAAACACGCTGCGTACGTATTCATTCAATGTTTCCCGTGTCTCGTCGAACATTTTTAAGTCTTTCAAAATCGCTACATAAACAAATAAAGAACATTGTTTTCTATCAATTCTTCTTTCTTCTGGAAAACCAATTGGATTTTCTGTGCTATGTCCATTCAGAACATTGACGATTATGGCTCTCCACAAGTTCCACAAATAATGAACGCTATATTATTTAAAAATCAGGAAACCAAAATCGCCAGAGGATACCGAAATGTTGAAACCAAATTAGCGAAATCAGATGATTTTCGTTTGATAATTAAATGCTCTACATGTTAAATTTTTATTTTTTTTATACGTGTATTGAGCACTTTTTAATACTATAGATTCCGCGTCTAATTCAACACTGATCATCCAAACTTGCCCTAACCTGGATAGCTTAAGGCTGCAACAGACCAAGAGGTCGTTCAAAATTAACATGGCGTACGACAGTTGGAGAAGAACTTTGAAAAAGTAACACCAACTGATTCCAGGTTCCGAAACACACCCAAGTTCGATCGAAGTAGAGGAAAAATGACGCCCTTTGTACATTGCCTATACGATGGCTCGATTAACAAAGTAGCAAGTCATATATATATATATATATATATATATATATATATATATATATATATATGTGTGTGTGTGTGTGTGTTATGAAATGGACAAAGTCCGACAATTATTTTAAGACATTTTATATTTATACATTCTTTTTATGTCGGAGGACGAATATTTTCTGTGAAAATTTCTCGGACATTCAGGCCGGTAAATGTTTAATACTGTTTATTGTAAACAGAGCATTTACTTAAATATTTGTATCTATAAAAAGAATGTATAAATATAAAATGTATTAATATATATATATATATATATATATATATATACTATGTATTTAGGCAGCAATCCTTCTTTGATGCAAGCGTCATTAAATATGAGAGACAATTGTTTTGATTAAGTTTTTATATAATTTCTCATGTGGTAGATAGACAAAAACTGCCCAAATGTTTTATTTTTCCAGGCGTTTTATTTTTCCAGTCTACATATTGTGTCCATATTCAAAGTTGATATTATTGTGTGTTTTTTTGGTTATTATTAATAATGCTTCCATTATTTTTAACCTCTTTAGATGTAGACGGAGCTATTATATTTGCATTATCAACAAGTATGTTACAAATAGGGTCGGGTAGGAAATAACATTTTTTTCTTCAAATCATTTCCGCAATATTTCATTCATTCTTTTTCGTTCTTACTTTTTTCATTATTTCTTTTTCTATTTCTTTCGTCTCTCAGTTTTCTGATCTTACTTTCCCCATTCGGTTTCCTCTTTCTTTTTCTTTCTTTTCTTTCTTTCTGTCTTTCTTTCTTTCTTTCTTTTGGTGTTTCATTATTTATTTATTCATTTATTACGTTTCTCGGCCTACTGACTTTTTCCTTCCCCATTCCTTTTTCTTTTTTTCAATTCGTTTTTCTAAAACATCATTTCTTCTCTCAAACTTTTGATCAATATTTTATTCTTTCTTTCTTACTTTCTTTCTTCAGTATTTTTTTCTCTTTTTCTTTCGTCGCTGGGATTTCTGATTTTTCTTTCCCTTTGTTTTTCTGCGTTCTTTATTTTTTCTTGTGATTTCCTTTGTTTCTATTTTTCCCGCCTTTCGGCTTTCTGATTTTTTTCCCTTTTCTTTTCTTCTTTTCTTCTTTCAATACCATTTTTCTTTCCTTCTTTCTTTTGTTTCTTGGCCGTCTGATCTTATCCCCTTTTCTTTCCCCTTTTTTGCATTTTCTTTCTTTCTTTTTTTCTTTTCTCCATTTTCGCTTTCGAAACATCATTTCTTCATTTTTTCTTTATTTCCTTCCTAAAATTATTTTGGAAATCTTTCTTTCTTTCATTTTTCCCCAACCCAATTTTCTTCTTTTTTCCTTCTTTCCTATCTTTCTTTCGTTCTTTTTTTCTAACGCATATTCTTTCTTTCTTTCTTTCTTTCTTTCTTTCTTTCTTTCTTTTTCACACCTAATTTCCTTCTTTCTTGATTTTCCCATACACCCCTTCCTTCGTTTCTTTTTCTTTCTGTTTCTACCCCACTTTCGTACTTTCTTTCTTTTCTCCTTCCTTCCTTCCTTCCTTCCTTCCTTCCTTCCTTCCTTCCTTCCTTCCTTCCTTCCTTTTGATTTATCGTTCGACCTTCTTTTGTTTCTCCAGTAGCTTACTTAGAGAATTTTCTCGTTGAAATAACTCTTTTTTCTTCAGAAATGACATATACTCTGAGTTTTTCTTGTCTCGGATGACATTCAAAATGGCGAGCCAAGAAGACAAACTTATGTTCAAATCTTCTTTTTGATTTTCAAAATAGCGAATCCTACTAGCAGCGAAGAATTATTCTTTATTCTTAAGCCTCTTTCTCTGTGACGTAACGTACCAAGAATATCGGTACTTTAGTGTTATTCCCATGTCAGTTGTTCTGATGAGTTCTATTCTTCAGTTCCACAAACCTTACAGCCAGGAGAGGCAATATAACTTCCACAATCTCAATTCCAATCACCTGAAGAAGGCCGGAGATTACAAAAACCCAAACGTCGTGAATTCGGCTACGAAGATGAGCACAACAGTCCAAATAGTAAATAATTAAAATACCTCATCTCAGAAATATAGACAAACAGAATGCGTCTACATAGAAGGATGTGTGTGACACGGATTTACGTTGTTTTATAAATGCGTATAAATTGTAGCAGTCGGCAGCTGGATAAGCAGTGATCTGTCTCAATACTAATGCTTATATCTGTTCTTGACAAATAAAAGACAGGAAATTGTGGAGAATCATGTTCGCCAATGTCCTGAAGGGACATATTACAAAGAAGTACGAGTAAGAACAGATATGACTTGTTCGTCAAGATCTCTAGATTATTTTTCAATGTTCCTTGCGCGTTGACCTGTTGACACGTGTAAACACATTGTCTTTCTTAATAGAGTGCAAGTTTATTATAATTGATATGAAGAGCGTGAACTGTAAAGGCAAGGAATTGATTCTCAAACCTTCTTCAAAATACGCGTGCAAATGTTTTCGAGATATAAACAAATGTTAAATAATAGTTTCAGACTATTATTTTTTAGTGGCGGTGTATTTGGCCTCAGAACTTCTGAGGCTAACCTTATGGTCAGATGGTAGACAAAATAAGGATTTTGATTTTAACTGGCTGAGCCGAACATGGGAATGTTAAAGAGATATAAAGCGTTTTCGTAGAGTTAAGTTTTACGCGTCAAAGAATGCAGACGTGTTAATTTCGTGTGCGGAAACTGCACCCCAGTGTAGTGAGATAGCAACCCTATTGGCTAATTGAAAAATATACACGTCGACGTGTTTAATGAAATAGATGAGTTCAAAAATCCCTTCTGTTGAAGTTCTCATTTTACCTCCGAACAAACCAACAATCACCCGTCCGTGAGCAGAAAAAGAGAGAGAGAAAAAAGAGGGGAAGACAACTTTATTATGATCAACTCAAGACCGTCAACCAAAAAAAGATCCCCAGAGGAGAAGGTACGTATGCAACAAAAAGCTGTATTGTGTTCATTTCGTGTAAACTGATGAGTGATGTGTACTCCGAATCTGTATCCTATATCGAACCGAACGATGCTCTGTGGCTCAATCGGCTAAGGCACGTCAGGCTATATGA
>OZ010587.1:13898678-13908678 GCA_963932145.1 Acanthosepion lycidas
GCGCCCATATAGTGGTCGCCTACCTCTGTCTTTTTTACAAAAACTTTCATGGTAACCGTTCCGATGAGCTGCTTTCGCTGGTTCCCAAACTTCATGAATTTAAGCGATCTACTAGGCTGGCATCTCGCTCTCACCCTTTCACGGTCGAAACTGTTAAATGTAGTCGTCTCTTCTACTCCAATAGCTTCATGTCTCGCACTTCTCACCTGTGGAACTCCCTTCCCTTTTCCTGTTCCTTGATAGCTATAATCTCCAACTATTCAAATGTTATGTCAATCGACGTCCCCAGATGCCCTGATCTATCCCTTTTCCTTCTCTTCATCCTTTCCTCTATCACTCCTCTTTGCTCTCGCTCCAACTCTCTGTAACACTTGCGTGCTAGTGGCTTCCCGCTTTGCTTGGGGTGAAACGCTTAAAAAAAAAGATGAAATTCTTTGGAAATATAAGGACGAAAAAGGGCTTGGAAAACTTCAGTCTGACACGCCATATTTAAGACAAACGAGATGGAGAAGGGCAGAAAGACACCTTTCTGAAGATCTTGTAGAATGAACGGCGGAACGGAAGCCATGGCAAAGGAAAAAAGACTACTAAGGTTCCCAAGAGATAGAGTGTTTTTGAGAGCTATAATCTTCCATGGCCTGAAAGCACGCAGCACAGAGAAGAAATATATATTTACACGAACTTAAAGTGTCTCTATTTCTGAGATGAAGTATTATGCACACTATTTACATTATTCGGTCTATTGTCCTCATCTTGTCCGCAAGGACACATGGGACAGTGGATAAAGGCGTTAATTAGATCCAGTGACAGGACCTAAAGAGTGTGAGTTCAATACCCGGTTAAGGCAGTTGAGAACCTTCAGAGGGGTTTTAACAGGAGATAACTGATAACTGGCGTCCATTTAAGATATTTTTATGTTTATACATTCTTTTTATAGATAAAAATAGATGCATCTGGAACTGTCTACCACTATGAGCGAAATAATGGGTTCAGTTCAACATTCCAACTGCTTGAAGAAGGCCGGAGCGTACGACGGCCGAAAGGTTGTAATAAATATGACGACCATGATGAGGACAATAGTCCGAATAATATAAATGGTGCACATAATACCTCATCTCAGAAATATAGACACATACTGAAAGGCCGAAACGTTGTAATAAATATGGCGACAAAAATGAGGATATTAGTCTGAATAATGTAAATAATGTACATAATACCTCATCTCAGAAATATAGACAGATAGTAAAAGACCGAGACGTTATAATAAATATGGCAACAAAGATGAGGAAAATAGTCCGAATATTGTAAATAGTGTAAATAATACCTCATCTCAGAAATATAGACAGATACTGAAGGGCCAAAACGTTATTATTAATATGGCAACGAAGATGGGGACAATAGTCCGAAAAATCTAAATAGTGTAGATAATACCTCATCTTAGAAATATAGACATATACTGAAGGGCCAAAACGTTATTATTAATATGGCAACGAAGATGGGGACAATAGTCCGAAAAATCTAAATAGTGTAGATAATACCTCATCTTAGAAATATAGACAGATATTGAAGGGCCAAAAAGTTGTAATAAATATGTCAACAAAGGTGAGGACAATAATCCGAATAATGTAACTAGTGTACCTAATACCTCATCTCAGAAATATAGACTGATAGTGAATGGCCGAAACGTTATAATAAATATGGCAACTAAGGTGAGGACAATAGTCCGAATAATGGAAATAGTGGACAACATTTCTATTGAAATTTTTGTTGTGCATTTCCAATTTTCGAATGAGTAGATGTACCACAGAAGCTTGTAGATAATGTGTCGAAAATTGACGTTTCCCTCCCAGTACTATTGTCCGTTGCGTGCTTTGTTAGGAAGAAAACACTAAAAGCATTACAGTCAAGTATCTGTAGTTATTTCCTGCCATTTTCAGGAATGTTACCTTGACGGTATATACTGTCTTAATAGTCGCACCATGTATAGAATCGTTTCACAGAGTTTGAAAACACCGGACACAAGACTATTATATATTTTATGTGTCTCACACGTTATTTTATTGGCATTTTAAATTCCCGTCTCCTGTGGTCAATGGCGTCATAAATACGATACATATGAATTTCAATTAGACATGTAACGCTGCGACAGATGCACGAATTCGCTAACAATTCTTGTCTCCAACTTTTACTTCCTGATAATGACATAGAATCGAAAGAAAACATTAATATTTAATACAAACACGAACCGATAGATAGATAAATTTTAGCTGTTAGGTAATTAACGTCACCTTCATTTGAAGTTTAAGTTAAAAGAACAACCCCCCCCACCAAAAAAAAAAACCGCTGTTTAATACCAAGCACTGACGAAAAATGCAGGTTCAACCGAAAACGTGTGATTTGCAAAATTCTTGATGGTCCTACCACAAAAAAAAAAAAAAAAAAAAAAAAAAAACCTCAAGAGACTCAGCTGCTCTGCGAGTAGCGGACGTGGCACTTTCCTTCCGAAGCCTATCCTGTTTTTGATCGTCAGCGTTATTTTATATCAAATCGATATTTTCTTTTTTTCCTAGGGTCCACGGATAATTCCTGTAAAAAACAAACAAACAAATAAACAAACAAAAAAAAAAAACAAACCCCAAAGTTTCCATTTGTCCAAAGAAAATTTCACATAAACTCGCGAATTTCTTTTGTCTTTTTCTTCGGCTCGCCGGCCAATAACTTTGAACTCAATATTTTCTTTTGTCTAAGACGAGCGTATTTCTTTCCGTATTTTTCCACAACTTTAAAACAGTGGGTAAATCGAGTTATTATAAAAAGACGTGTGTTCGGTCATCACAGAAAGAAAAATACAGACACAATCTTGTTTATATATATATATATATATATATATATATATATATATATATATATATATATCTTTTATATGTAATTTTAAGGTATGGTATATTCTAACACTAACCCCGGCCCCTCAAACTCGGGCGTCTTACTCTCGGGGTTGAGCTGTCTACTCGGTCCTAACCCAACTTAAGGGAGTGGCCGTAGGTCCCCTGAGCATCCTTAGATTATTCAACCGCTCCGCTGGTTTAATCCTGCTTCCTGCCCACGTTGTGATTCGTTTCATCCAGAAAGCAGAAGTGATGTCCGTCCATTCACGGCCGACTGAAGATGTAGACACGGCTGGGGAGTCTGCGCTAATAAATTTAGAATACCGCAAAAAAAAAAAAAAAAAAAAAAAATGATATCTGCAGAAAGCCAGACAAACATTGATTCAATGTTTGAATTAGTAATGTCTTTTATATAGCGGAAAAGAATAGTAGAGAAGAGAAACGGGTTACAGAAAAACAAACAAAACAAAAACAAAAAAAAACTCATACACTGGATTCTAGACACAGAGAGAGTGTGTGTGTGATTATCTTGTTGTTAAATCGTCTCAAAACGAGATATGACTCTTGCGATGGAGGGATAAAGATTTCTGTAAGGGGCTTAAAGTTATAGTAGCGTTTCTCCTCTCAACGCTCGCGCGGGACAATTCTCTCTTCCCTCTTCAAGAATTTTCTCCAGTTTGCCTTTTTCAGCATAACTACGCGTTTATATAGATAAACCCGGCTGATTATGACTGACCCTCGGCCCTACTACTTCGCACGCAATTATCACAGGGATCTGGCTGCTTCAGCCAAAATCAGGTGAATACCAAAGTTCCTTCTAGCTTACTCAGCTCTATTTCAATTTCTAATAGATAAAAATTATTTCGACAATTTCCATTGTCTCTGATGACACAGATTCAATAGGTACAACTTCTGCCTTAGATCAAATTTCCCCATCAGTAAACAAAATGCTCTGATTTAATTTCGCTGTTCAAATCTACTCCAATTTCACTATATATATATATATATATATATATATATATATATATATATATATATATATATATATATATATTAATACATTTTTATGTTTATGCATTGTTTTTATAGATACAAATATTTAAGTAAATGTTCTTTTTATTATAAACAGTATTAATAACATTTACCGGCCTGAATGCCCGAGAAATTTTCATAGAAAATATTCGTCCCCCAACAGGAATCTAAACTTTATCCTATACGGAACCGTCATATAGCCTGACGTGCCTTAACCAATTGCGCCACAGAGGAGCGTTCGGTTAGCAAAGACGATTTTACTGCTTTTAAACTAAAATCTCCTATGAATCTCTCAGGCACATTCATATTTGCTCAATGCGTATCCAAATGTAACCAAATGGCGTCATATATATATATATATATATATATATATATATATATGGGAAGATAGATAGATAGATGAATATCTTGCGTATATTTTGGCAGCATGTTTTCAATAAAATATGTCTCATTAAATAATTTAGACAAGTTTTGTCTACTGATTTTTTTAATAGGATCCTCTGGTAACTACGGTCAAGTTTCTTAGTATCCTTATTGCAGGAAGAAAGAAAATTTAAGAAACTCGTCCGTAATTACGAGAGGATTCTATTAAAAATAATTAGACAAAATTCGTCTAAACTTTTTAATGAGACGTGTTTACATACATATATATATATATATATATATATATATATATATATATATATATATATGCATTTAGTCAGAAAATTCTATTTTAAGTATGTCTGATTAAATAAATTAATTTTTCTTTGCATCCCTGATGATGATCTCAGAAAGTGATGAAAAGTATTAGGTTGGTGCAAAAATAATGACGTAATAATGTCGTTTTTTGACGTTAAAAATGCGTCAAAAAACGACATTATTACGTCATTATTTTTGCACCAACCTAATACTTGGAAAATAAAAGTGGTTTTCACTGTTATATTGTTGCATCATTTGATTGTAAAACACGGAAATATATCCATGAATATGAACGGATTATGCTAAAAATAATGTTCGTAATTTAATTAATCAGGCGTATATATATATATATATATATATATATATATATATGTGTGTGTGTGTGTGTGTGTGTGTGTGTGTGTGTATATTAATGCATGTTTCATTAAATAATATCAACAGGTCTATTTATTTTAGGCAAGTTCCTTTCATATTGTTTTATAAGCTTAATAACATTATCATTGAAAGACGAAAGGAAATCACCATATTGATACATGTTTAAATCCAATCTATGCAGGTTCGAATCCTGTTAAAGGACGAATATTTCCTTTGACAATTTCTCGGACATTCAGGCCGGTAAATGTTATTTAATACTGTTTATTATAAACACAGCATTTACTTAAATACTTGTATCAATAAAAAGAACGTTAAACATAAAAAATGTCTTTAATAAATAAATTGTCGGACTTTGTCCATTTCTTAATGTATATATATATATATATATATGCTTAAAACAAAAAGTGATCACCGTGTGTTTCGTATAAAAGGTAATATAAAGAGGTTGGTCGAGAAAACAAGGACAAATAAAAGAAAAGTGTACCAATATAATCTGTTTGATGAACGTCTATTAAATATTAATCATATGACAGAAATGTAGCACGGAGAGAAAGGTTATATGTTCGAAATTTTCGGACATGCCTGTGCCCTTCATCAACGGTACAAGGAACAAACAGAGCAATGGGAATTACAGTTTATATTAAATAAATGTTTATCGTACTGATTGCATTGGTACCCTTCCGTTTGTGCTAGTTTTATTAAACGACTTATTTGTTTTACACACACACACACACACACACACACACATTGCCGTCTCTTTCTCTATGTGTGCATGTGTGATTTTTATATGTTCTCTGTGTATACGTGGAATGATGCTGCAAATGTATTAGGATGGTGTCTGTTGTTTATTTTAATGTGTGCGTCTGTATGTGTGTCTATATGTGTGCTGTGATAATGTGCGTCTGATAGTTTTTGTTTTTGTGCGTGTTTATCCGTCTCTTTCTGCCTTATTGTGTTTTTGTGTGGTCTACTCTTTATGTAAATTTCTCTCAATTGTCAGATGTGTTGGAATGTTCGGTATATGATATATTAGGTTGGTGCAAAAATAATGACGTAATAATGTCGTTTTTTGACGTTAAAAATACGTCAAAAAACGACATTATTACGTCATTATTTTTGCACCAACCTAATATATGTGAATGTTAGGTACGCGGTTGTGTATGTATACGCTACGTTGGAGGCTTCAATCGGAAAGCCGAGTTCGAATTCCAGTCGAATCCATACCCTTGGGAAAGGTGTGAATCCTCTTCTTCTCTCTCCAGCTATGGGTAAATAGCACGACAGTTCTATAGCCTTGGATGGCAACTGGTCTAGAAGGACAACTCTGAATTCAAAACCCGGAGTAGAGCCCCTAAGGCGGATGGACGGCACTTTGTGCTACCTTCCGGCAACTCCTGTAGTCGCGCTGGTACCAAACTGTATTGGTTCATCCTCTCCTTTGGAATCTGCTAGCAAGGCCGAGAGGGAGAAATATACGTCTGGGCAGCCCTAGTTCTCCATATAACCCGCCCAGGCTCGTAGCGCACGGCGCTACTCCATCGTCTCTTGAGACCTACGGATGCCGACGACGATGTATGCGCTAATAATCGATACCAAATCAATACAGAATTATCTAAATGTCCATAGACTTCTAATATCTATTTTTTCCTGCGTTTCCCTTTTCTGTTTGACTAAGTATTCTGGGTAAATAAAATACTCTTCACGGTAACGAAAAAGGTTAATACGAAAGGTACGATCTTAAGCCAGAGGCGTTGAAGTCAGTCGCAACTCGAAATTTTATTCTTATATCTGGTATTGTCCTACCCGTAAACAGATTGGTATTTCCCGGGTCTATTTATAATATTCTACTATGGAATATTTTTTTATTTTACATTTTCTTGGGTTCATTTCGTGAACAAAAATCTAAGATGAAGGCTGTTCGCCTCTTTCTGTTGTTGCTTGCTGATCTGTTGAATGCAAGTCATGTAATTCTGTCCACAACGTCTCCAGAAGAAGGTATCGTTTATGGTTTGCTCCTGTAGTGACACGGTTGCCATGTTTTTATTTCTCTCTCCCTCTCTTTATCCACTTGTCAATAAAATCAGTTTATCCTCCAAGAGAAAACACGACTCGATTGGCTGTGAGTCACCAGATTTCCCGCTTGGTGGTTAGGTCAGAGCACCGATGATTCGAGATTTCAAAAATAGAGAATTTTCTTTGTTTTTTTTTAGTGTTTTTGGGTGATAATTGCCATAGGGTATAGTGAAAAACGTCACATTACAACACAATCATTGATCAGAGCGTCGTATATTAAATCAATTGCTAGTTCAGTGTTTCGTTACCCACAATCTTGTAAATTTATACATTTATCATTAGTACGTGCATCGAGTATTTCGGCCACGTCTTGTCTGTTGCTTCTACAAGATCCCAAAAAGAATCTAAAACTTTATCGGTCCTCACCTGGCATCTCGGCATCAGTCTCTTTCCCACCTCCGTAATATTGATTCCCTGTGTCTTTTCTATATGTTTTTACGTTAATTGTTGTGATGGTTTTCACACTTTGGTACATTGATTTCACGAACTGAATCGCAGTACTGGATTGGCGGTTAGGTCAAATAATTCTATGGAGAAATTGCTAGTTTTATGCTAACAGTTTCTTCTACCACACTTCTAACTTGTTGAACTTTTTGAATGCTTCTTGCTTTCTTGTGAACTATAATCTTAAAATTAAATGCAATGCCAATCGTCTTTTTCTGTTTCCTTGAACCCTGTCCTTTTATTGTACTTCTTCCTGTTTTTCTTCCTTTTCAGTAACCCTTCATGTCTTTGTTACCTTTTATGACTTGGCTTGGAATGAAATGATTAAAAG
The DNA here is from genome assembly GCA_963932145.1 of Acanthosepion lycidas. NCBI lineage: Eukaryota > Metazoa > Mollusca > Cephalopoda > Sepiida > Sepiidae > Acanthosepion > Acanthosepion lycidas. The sequence continues at coordinate 13,906,500 of OZ010587.1, forward strand.
AAATATATTGTCAATCATTTTTATAGTTTGGATGATTCGTTTTCTACTGCTGATCAATCAGGTTATTTAAAGCCAGAAATTATTTTTCGATTGTAATTTTTTTTCCTTTTTAAAAGAATCAAGGACACATGTCACAGTGGATAAAGGCGTTGGTTAGATCCAGTAACAGGACCCAAAGAGTGTGATTTCAATACCCGTTTAAAGTAGTGGAGAAATTTCAGAGGGAAATTAGCAGGAGATAACTGATAACTGACATCCATCAAACATGCCACGTGGAACTAGAACAGTCTACCCCAGTGAGCGAAATATAGGGTTCAGTTCGAAATTCCAACCACCTGAAGAAGGCCGGAGCGTAGAACGGCCGAAACGTTGTGATAAATATGGTGACAAAGATGAGGACAATAGTCCGAATAATGTAAATAATGAACTGCTTTGTTTCTTTCCAGGTACGAGGGTGGGCTGTAAAGGTCAAAGGCTTACTATGAAGGGGTGATGCTAGAGCTGTGAAATCCTGCATGCATTAATTTCAACTCTTATCAAGGTATTAGTAAAAAAAAATCTCACAATCTAAAAATATTTTTGGCACTTGTGACCCCCAAGAAGTCACTCATCAAAAGTTCACTAATCGAGATTAGATATTATATAAGATTTCAACACTGGTGTCTTTGTTTCTAACAAAATGTTCATATCGCACTATAAATTGCTCCGCTTCTGAAAGGCAAATTTCGAAATTTGTATGCTTGGGCAAATTTCTGTCATATATTCCATTGTCTGTTACTAAACTACCCAGATAGATTAACTTGTTTAACCACGAGGGTGGGCTGAAAAATTCAGACGTTGACAACGAAGGTGTGATGCAAAAGCCGTGAAATATTGCATGTATTATTTCTAAGTCTTATTAATAACTGCATTGTTTCTTTCCAGGTACGAGGGTGGGCTGAAAAGTTCATAGGCTGACTATGAAGGAGTGATGCTCGAGCTGTGAAATCTTGCATGTATTAATTTCAACTCTTCTTATTAATAACTGCATTGTCACTTTCCATGTACGTAGGTAGGCTGAAAAGTTCATAGGCTAACTATGAAGGAGTAATGCTAGATCTGTGAAATCTTGCATGCGTTCATTTCAACTCTTCTTATTATTGACTGCATTGTTTCTTTCTAGGTAGACTTACATCTGAATGTTCAAAGAAGACTTTAAGAGTAACTAATAGCGACTTCATTTAAAAATGGACAAGTGCTTACAGAAAAGGGTTTAGCTCGCAAGGTCATTCATACTGACATGGTTGCTACGTTAGGGGATAAAGCTCCAGTTTTATCAAATGTTGGCAGGAGAATTTAGGAAGTGAAAGGAGTGTCTTAAAGGAGATCCAAAATGTGGACGTTCTGCAAGTGTCACCACCGATCGTGTTTATCACATGGTAATAGATGACAGGCGATTGATTATGATTCAAACGACCGAATGCAAATAGCAGACCACATGAAAGAGTTTAAATGAACTTGGCATGGAGAAGATTTAGGGTCGGTGGGTACCACATCTTTTGACAACTGATCAAAAACAACGCCAGTTTGATCGCATCACCAGAAAATATGACATTGTTTGAGGCAGATCAAGCTTTCTTTTCTTGAACTTTTTCTAATCTAGGTTGAGTTTAGGTTCATCACTTTGAGCCAGGGACAATCCATATAGTGGAAATACCCATCCTCGCCTGCTCCAAAGAAGGCTTAGGATGTCTCATCATCAGAAAAACTGATGGCTTCAATTTCTTGGGATGCAAAAGGCATTATATTTATTGACTATCTTCAAAAGGGTCACACCATCAATGGAGAGTACTATTCCAACTTTCTACAATAGTTACATTAGACATATAATGACCAAACGTTCAAGAAAACTGGGGATGTTGTTTCATCAGGACAATTCTTCATTATAAAAATCCTTCATTGTTGTGCATGACTGTGTCTTTGAACTCGTTTATCACCCCACCTAAGGATTGTTCTAAAAGAAAGAAAGAAAGAAATAAAGATTATAACATGATTGTTCTGAAAGAAAGAATGAATGAATGAATAAGAAGAAAGATTATAACAGAACTGTTCTGAAAGAAAGCAAAGAAGAAAGAAGCATGAAAAAAAGAAAGAAAAATTATAACAGGTTTGTTCTAAAAGAAAGAATGAAAGAAATAAA
>OZ010587.1:13911178-13916178 GCA_963932145.1 Acanthosepion lycidas
GCTCACAAAGTCGATGCAATAAATAGCCCAATATATGATACACATTACAAATGGAGCAATATCTCGAACACTTTGTGAATTTTAGAAAGTTATTCTTTTTCTTTTTCATAGACAGAATGTGCGATTGGATACCGAGTGATGAAAAGTGTCTGCTTCTGAAAATAGAGAAACCTGGGAGAAGTCGTAATCTTATAAACACACGTGTCGTAAATAAGCTAGTTTGAAAGAAAGGTTCGCTAGAAATTACATTTAACGTCAGTACCGCGAGATGATCAGCTGACTTCCAAACAATGGCGCCAGCGTTACAAAATGGCGTTCATCTTCACCTGTATGCTGCTTCGAAATTCAATTACTGAAGAGAGAATGCGCCGAAAGAAATGGACTCATCGACTGACGATTGGCTTTGTGTGTGCCTTCGAAAGATTTATTGTTATATTTAGTAGATTTCACTCATCGGCCAAACGTTTGGTCAATAAATATTCTGTTTTTTTCCATGGGAGACAAACAAATGTACATTTCTTGCACTTATCTGTATTAAACTTACTTTAGTGGGTCACTGCGGAAGACATTGAGAAATCGTCTTCTATGTGTGACATACGTTCAGGACACAGGCAAATATGGTTCTCCGCAACTTTCAATCTCGTGTGGCTCTTAGCAGTCTTTCTCCCTATGCTAAATCTCACGAACCCAGTTCCTCCACCCATTCGTCATGCAAGTGGTTCGCAGCCTTCCTTTGTCTCTTTTGCCTCAAGATGCCCTCGGGGTGTTAAATTTTCCAAGCTACATTCCTCTTTATGTGACCAAAGAATTTCATTTGTATTTTCCTTATTCTATACTTAAGCGATCTATCTTTCTGAAGCCATTTTCATTAAGACTTCTGTGTTGCTTACTCTCTCCGTCCATGGAATTTTCAGTATCCTTCTGTAGAATCACATTTCTGCTATCTAGTTTTTTTCCCGTCCTGGGTATGACGATTAACTACATCTGCGTCCAGGATAAGACGATAAAGTACGCCCAACAGCAAGGCCTCTGTCCAGGAGGCTTTGGAGAGCGTGGAACCTCTTCTTAACTGCTGGTGTTCCCAGGTCCACCCTGACCCCGTGTGGTAGTACCTGTTAGGGTCCCAGCTATGGGCAAATAGTTAACTCCGAAACTGAGGTAAAAAGCATTATAAAAGTGTAAAAGTAGGTTTTAATAACAGAAATACTTTGTAAAAAATTATTACAGAAATAAATTTTTGAAGAAAAAAAAAAAAATACCAGCTATACGTTTTCGAAAAAGTAATATTACCAGCTATATATTTTTGGAAAAATAATATTAGCAGCTTATACGTTTTTGAAAAAATAATATTAACAGCTATATATTTTTGAAAAAATAATATTACCAGCTATACGTTTTTGGAAAAATAATATGACCAGCTATACGTTTTTGAAAAAACAATATTACCAACTATACGTTTTGGAAAAATAATATTACCAGCTATACGTTTTTGAAAAAACAATATTACCAACTATACGTTTTTGGAAAAATAATATTACCAGCTATACGTTTTTGAAAAAATATTACCAGCTATACGTTTTTGAAAAAATATTACCAGCTATACGTTTTTGAAAAAATATTACCAGCTATACGTTTTTGAAATAATATTACCAGCTATACGTTTTTGAGGACAAAATGTTAACAGAAATAGATTTTTGAGAAAACAAAAATATTACCGGAAACAAAACGTTGTCGGCATTAAATGATCCATTGAGGTTGAGGTAAAACAAACCAAAGCAAACTCTAGTTTTTTCTTAATCGATGGGAATTTTTCCAGGATCCAGTGCCATATAAGAGGATGGATATCACATAACAATCATCCATTCACCTAGGTTCAGAATATTGCTGTCACTGATGGCCCAGTGTTCCTCCTGCAATTTAGAGACTCTTGATAAAATCCAAAGGAGAATCAGCAATATTATTGATGCTGACCTGGCGCCTCGGCCTCAGTCACTTTCCCATCGTGCTAAAGTTCCTTCTCTGTGATTTTTCTATGAATATTTTTATCGTAATTATTCGGGTGAGGTCTTCGCTAAGGTATCTTGAATTTATGAATCTAAGCGCAGTACTTGATTGGCAGATAGGCTTCATCCTTTTACAGTTGAAATGGGTAGATGTAACCGTAAGTTCTATGCTAGTAGTTGCTTTTCTCACACTTCTCGCTTGTGGAAATCTCATCCGGATCTATGCTTTCCGACCAACTTTGACCTTCAATCATTTAAATGCAATGTCAATCGTTATCGTCTGTCTTTCTGATTATTCTTCTGTTCTTCTCTCTCCTTAGTAATGTTTCTGTTTTCGAATTCTTTCACAGCGAGTTTGTGCCTTATTGGCTTTTCTGCCTTGCTTGGGGTAAGTTCGTTTAAAATAATTGAAATGTTCTATTTTTTTCAAAACTGATCAGTAAAGTCCGACAATTATGATATAAAATGCAGTTGTGAAAGTGTTAGGTAGGTCTGTACATATCATCTGTTCGTAAGGAAATAAAACGTGGTTCCAAGCTTTACGGTGTGTCATGAAACCTTGATACTTGTTCAGCAACTGTTTATATAAGCCTGAAAAACGGATTTCGGCAATTCTGATTAACTAGCACTTGACCACTAAGGTTTTCACTTATTTATTATATTCCATTCAGGTCAAGTGGGTGAAAGTTGAGAAAATCCCTTTTTGTAGATTCCACACCTAGTCATAAATAACACAAAACATTTAAACTGAGGAAGGGCATAAAGCCACTAAAGCGCAAGAGATTACTGAATGGCAGAGGATACGAGAAACAAAAGGAAACATAATTATGGAGAGGAAACAATAAAAGAACAGGAATAAAAACTTACAATGTAAAAATATTATTCGGGCACCTGGAGGTGGCGTAATGGTTAACAAGCTTGTCTCGCTAGAATGATTACCATTGAGTAGTGAATCTGATCCTCACTGGGTGCCCCTAATTTCGGCCTTGTGCTACATCTAAGCCGCGCTTGGAAAATCACTACAAAGTAAAATATTATTACAAAATCAAATGTTCAGACAAATATTTGGAAATTGTAACAAAATGAGGAATAGATATTGAAGTTTGTTAACTAATTTAATTTACCTCTTCATGGGCGCCATTGGTTACACGAAGCACATCAAGACGGTACTCGATTTCTTACAATGTTCGCTGTTCCATAGCCTCATCCATGGTGCCAATGGCATCAGTTATCTTTTGCTCTAGATCAATGAATGTCCCGTATCTTTGTTCGATACAAGATATCTTTAACCTAACCCCATAGAAAGAAGTCCAGGTCAGGGATATATGGTGAACGATGTGGCCAGGGAATTAGGCCATCGCTTCCAACCCACAGCTCTGGAAATGTTAGGGGTTCATTTAACAACACCTCTTTCATCAATAGCATACCTGAAATACACAAATGCAATGTGATTAAAAACTTTCATAAGTACTGCGTACATAGAACAAATCTGATTAAGATATCTCATCAGTTGCCTATGTAATATATTTTGAAATTCTAAAGAGACTTTATGGACACCCTGTATATATATGTGTATGTGCGTCTGTTTGAATAGATATTGAAGTTTTTAACTAATTTAATTTACCTCTATATGGGCGTCATTGGTTACACGAAGCACATCAAGACGGTACTCAATTTGTTCGCTGTTCCATAGCCTCATCCATGGTGGCAATGTCATCAGTTAGCTTTTGCTTTAGATCAATGAATGTCCCGTATGTTTGTTCGATACAATATATACACGACCTCTTTAACCTAACCCTATATAAAAAAAAAGTCCAGGGAAGTGATATCTGATGAACGAGGTAGCCAGAGAATTGGTCCACCGGTCTGGAATTTGATTTAGGAACCCACAAACATGCAGTCCTCAACGTGGGGCTACACCCTCTTGCTGGAAAATGATGGTTGGTTGAAAGTCATCTAGTTGAGGTGCCACAGGAATTATTTTTGTAATATATTCTTTAAATTGTAAAGTGGCTTTATGGTTACCGTGTCTTACTATTGACATTGCATTTAAATTTTTGAAGATGAAACATGACTGGAAAGCAAGAAGCCGGAAGCAGTTCCACAAGCCAGAAGTTCGAGAGAAGAGATCGTTAGCATAGAAATTATGGTTACATCTATCTAATTACACTGTAAATTGATGAGACCTTGTTGCCAATATAGTACTGCGCTTAAACGAATGAAACCACACAGACAAGTAGTATACCCAAATTCATAATGAATAGTTTGTTTTTTACAATCATATTTACCCAGTTCAAGGCCCAAGATCTTCTCTAGGTAGAATATTTCAGAAAAAGGGGCATAGTTTATGGAGACATGTGGGGAAAACTTTAAACATTTAAGATTATAGCGAAAAATTACCATGAAAATATTTATAGAAAAGGCTCGAGTATACTACGTTACGGCGATAGGAAAATGACTGAAACCAAGATGCCAGGTCAGGACCAATATTACTGCATATTCTGTTTTGGATTTTAAGAATTTCTAGATACATAGCAGAAGTATCAGACCAGATGGGGTAGTAATATGCAAGGCATGGACGATTGGTAGACTTATAAATATGTAAGACTTTGTTGAGAAAATTGTCTAACACGACACGAATAACCAGACTTCCTAGTTGCAGACCTAGCAATCTTATGTGTGGGTGTTCTAATAAGAGATTGTAGCAGCATACACTTGTCGGTAATTTGGCGAGGAAAATTGAGAAAATATTCCAAGAAATTTGCAGACCCTCTCCTCCATATGTTTTTATCCAAGTTTCTGGGCTACTCGACATTCAACTACTGAGTTAGTTAAAGAAATTATAAAACTAACTTTTTAATATCACACTATGTTGGTTAGTTCGATTTGGATGTATAGGTTAGCTAAAAACAACCGAATTGTTGAAGAGAGTGTGAAGAAATTCCCAGTTCGACTAACAAGCCATTTAAAGAAAAAAATTCTCATGTTCTGACACAA
>OZ010587.1:13921178-13961178 GCA_963932145.1 Acanthosepion lycidas
TATCTCATCTTAGAAATATAGACCGAAATTATTTTCCTGTCTCTCCTAGTCCCTGTTCTGCCGTCTTTTTACACAAGCTAGAAGATTAATTACATTATTCGGATTATTGTCCTCATCTTTGTCGCCATATTTATTACAACGTTTCGGCCATCTTCAGGTGATTGGAATGTCGAACTGAACCCTTTATTTCAAGTACACATGGCACAGTGGATAAAGGCGTTAGTTAGATCCAGTGACAGGACCCAATGTGAGTGTGAGTTCAATACCTGGTTAAGGCAGTGGAGAACTTTTAGAGGGAAATTAACTGGAGATAACTGATAACTGATATCCATTAAACATGCCACGTGGAACTAGAACAGTCTACCACAATGAGGGAAATAAAGGGTTCAGTCCGACATTCCAACCACCTGAAGAAGTCCGGGGCGTACAACGGCCGAAACGTTGTAATAAATATGGTGACAAAGATGAAGACAATAGTCCGAATAATGTAAATAATGTACATAATATCTCATCTCAGAAATATAGAAAGATACTGTAGCTAGAAGATATATTTGCACAAATGAATATATATTTACGTTCAACTTTAGATTTTAGTTTGAATTAGTAAATATAGGTTATTCGAATATCCGTATCAGCCATACTTAGGTTATGAAGCTAAATAATAAATAGTAGATGGTAACGTCTATATACGGGGTAAAGGAAAGTCATTGACCTAGTGTCATAACATGAGAATTCTTAATGTCACTGGCCTGTGAGTCGGACTGAAAATTTATCAACGCTCCCTTCAACAATATTGTAGTTTATAGGCTAGCCGATAAATCCCCATGAAGCTAACCAAAATACGATGATGTTTATAAAGTTAGTTGCATATGTTATACGCTGTTTATACGTTCTGCTTTCAATACGTCTTGAAAGTGTAAAATTTTCCGAGGATTTTTCCCTATTATACACGTAGAGATTTTATCTAACTTTCCTGATTATAAATATACATGTCTTTTTTTGTTTTACCTTTTAGCCTGAAACTCTTCGTTTCTCATGTTTTCAGTTAATGCTAGTCAGGTTAAGGGGATTTTTTTTTTGCTCTTCCTGGAAATTAAACTTAATTAAATAGTAATTAGTAATTAATTATTCTAAATACATTTCACTGTATATTTAATCTTTTTTTTAATCATTTATATCTCATCTCACCCAAATTCATCTTCGGATAATTCGACGCTGGGGGCTCCTAAGTACTCTTGACTTATTTGGGATGGATATTAAAATAATTCAGACTCTACACCGCCATCAAATTTCTTGTATACGCATAGTAAATGAATTTAGTATATATACAAAAATAGAAAGGGGTGTAAAAGAAATTCAGGATTCATTAGCGGCCACAATATAATATATACTGTGTTGATAGCAAGGCAGAGAAAGAAAACTATAAGAAATCTTACAGAAGGAAAGCAAGAAGCAAGGACTAACATCAATTGAAAGAAGACAGAATGAATGGTTGTTTGCAAAAGGGACCTCCTAACAAAAAATTAAAAATTGGAGATACCAAATCAATAATCTTAATTGCTTTTGTTCCCAAGTACACCCTGGCACGGAGTGGTAGCACCTATTAGGGTCCCAGCTATGTGCAAATAATTAACCCTCCAAAGTGGCGTCAAAATAATATGAAAGTATAAAAACAGATTAAAATACCAGCAATGCATTTTTGAAAAGAAAAAAATATTACCAGCAATAGTTTTGTTTTTTAATTAAATCATATTCTATTCATATTAACCTATGTTAAAAAAAAAATTGTTGGCATTAAAATGTCTTTTTTGAACTGGCAGTGTGAAAGTCCTTCTGCGTAAAGGGTAATAAAACAATTAAGATTGCTCCGAGAAAGGGTGAAGAAAGATATCCGTATTCTTATCTTTTAATGACTCCTATGTGTTCTTAGATCTATTTCCAGTTTTTTGTATGGTATGCGGTTTTTGTATTGAGGTTGATATGCTGTAAAACAAAACAGACCAAACCAAAATCAAAGAGATACAACAATTTAAATAGTTGCGAATTTTTTACCATGTAGTAGATAGCACTTGCATACCAGCCACATAGTGAAAGAAATCCAACAGTAAAAGAACATAGGTAGAAAAAATATTCATTAAAATCATACATAAAAACCCACCTCATCTACAACTCTCCACTAGATATTCAACAAAAATACAATCAAAATCAGCAAGAGTTACAACGAGAACAAAGCAAAGATAATTACAAACTACAAACCGACCTCTCACTGCTGAGTAAAGGAGGAATGTCCCATAAATGACAATTGCGTATAAAACACTCTAATATAACAAACCACTGTAAAATCAGCAGATAACGAAGAAAGAATATACACAGGAAGCAAAGAAACTTTTCTTAGTCGTAAATGCGCCAACCGCACGATTCTTTCTAAATATCTATGTGAAATTAAAAACAAATAATACTAATAATATCATAGAAAATATGCCTATTATAATAAATCCCCAAAACTGTAAAGATCTGCCCGGAGAAGAAAATAGTTATAAGCACCTTCCAAGACTAACATAAATTGATAAATAAACTATCAGAACGTATCTAAAATAGCAGGCAAGAAAACTACATTATTTAAAAATTGTAAGTTAAAAACGAATACCTTGTAAAATGCACCATACGCAAAGCATATTGTAATATAACATACTTTAGACAAAAAAAATAATTTCAACTAAACAAATATGATACCCAACACACAAAAAACATAAAAATAAATAAAATAAAATAAATATATTATAAAAAATATAAATAAAGAAGTAAACAAATTAAGTAAATAATAAACAAGTTAACAAAAAAAATGCACAGATAAACACAGTTAGATATAATATTAATATTAATAATAATAATAATAATAAAAATAACAATAATAATAAAGTAATAGATAAATAAATAATGAGTAACAAAAATACATAACATAAAAAATATAACCGTTAACTCTCATCTAAGATAGACTAATAAAAAGGACCTTGCAACCCATAATGCACCATCGACTACCATATATAAATTACCTAACCAAAATCAAGACACATGACCTGAAGATTCCGTTCAAACATGAATCAGGTTCTCATAGACATATATATATATATATATATATATATATATATATATATATATATATATATATATCGTTCGACGATAGCCTAGGGGTAGGATCTCTGACTGATTGTGGATGACATGTACAAGTACACACACACGCACACAGACACACACACACAAACACACACACACACACACACACATATATATATATATATTTATATATATATACATGGGAGAAAATAATATATGCATTTTTATATAGTAAATCAATGTTAGGAAAATTAATGACAAAGTGGGAAAATATTCTTTTGAATATATGTTTAAATATATACTAGGATATATAATCTCTATATATAGTCAATTTCAGTTAGCTTCTGCTTGTTTATATTTTTATCACTTTTGTTATTATGTGTCTTAACATATCCTATTGTGATAATAGAAGATCCGCAAAGAAAAATAAAATGTTGTAAGAATCTAGATATCTTAGACAGAAAAATTACTGCGTTTGATCTAGCAATTAAGGCACTTTCTATATATTTCCGTCATAGTAGATAGCCAACTCTTAATTAAAGTTGCATTTTTTAAATTGAATTTATGAGTGGAGTTTTTACTGTGAGCAACTAATTCATTGACTCATTTTGAAATCAAGCCTCATATGTGTTCAAGTTTTTGTTTTTGTTTGTTTTTTTTAATTAAAGCCACTATGGCACAAGGGGTTACTGGGTGTGGGAGAATTTGAAAAAAGAAACACTACTAAGGAGCGAGAACAGAAGAGTAATCAGGAGGACAGTATATGGCGATTAGCATTGCTTTTAAATTTTTGAATATTAAAGTTGGCTGGAAAGCCTAGAATCGGAAGAAAGTTCCACAAGTGTTAAGACCGTTAGCATAGAACTTACGTTTATATCTAACCAATTCAGTTCTCGATTCTCGATTAGATTTCGTTGCCTCTCTAGTACTACGGTTATATTCATAAAGTTTAGCTACCATAGCGAAGTGCTCATCCGAACAAACACCATGACAGTATTTATAGAAAAGGCACAGAGAAGCAACTTTACGGCGATGGAAAAGTGACAAAAGATCAAGAGCAATAATATTGCTGATTGTTCTTTGGAGTTTATCACGGATCGCTAAATATATTGCAGAAGCATCGGACCATATCTGGCAGCAATATTCTAAGCATAGAGAAATAGAAGCCATAAATATGTAAAACATGCCTAGCACGATACAGTGAACGAGCATTCTTAGCATCTGACCTAGCAATAGATTCAATATTGTCTTTTTATTTCATGTCAGCCGAGAACGTTAGCCTGAAAGACGAAAAGAGTCATTAACCTGGATGTTGGCAGTAGCCATGTTGATGAAAAGCAGAACGACATCTTAACAGAGAGTAGCTTCTTTTTGAAGACGTTAAAATTAAGAAGCCATTCCTTGCCTCAATAAACAGTAGATTGAAGGTCATTTTTATTCGTTTCATATACCTGCTTAAAATTAGAGCAACAATAAACATTTATATAATGCTTAGTTTACAAGGCACGTTTCCTACATTAAACTTTCACCTTGCTGAGCTTGTTCTTCCAAACGAGCTATCTTGTCCCCCCAGTCATCACAGAGCAAGTATTTATAGAAAAGGCACAGAGAGGCAATTTTATGGTTACGGGAAATTGACTAAAGCCAAGACACAAGATCAGGACAAATATTATTGTTGATTGATCTTTGGATTTTATCAAGGATCTCTATATATTTAGCAGGAGCACCGAACCATATCTGGCAGCAATATTCTAATCATAGACGAATGGCAGACTTAGAGATGCGTAAAAAATGCCTAGTACGATATAGTGAACAAACTTTCTTAGCGGATGCCTAGCAATGAATTCAATATTGTCTTTCCATTTGATGTCAGCCGAGCACGTTAGCCTGAAAGCGAAAGGAATCATTCACCTGGATGTTGGCATTAGCTATGCTGATGAATGGCAGAACGGCGTCTTTCAGATGATTAACATAGTTTCACCGTTCTATTTTAAAATATTTTAAGAATCCTTGTCTCGCGTTGAATCTGAAGTACTTAGGGTATTGGTGGAGCTTCAAAATATGTTAATATATTTCTCCTCTTCATGTAAATACTGAGTGCTACGAATTCTGAGTGCTCGGCCACAAAGGAGCGTTCGGTAGGCAAGGTCGAATTTACTGCTTATAAACTTCAATATTCCATGAATCTCGTACATTCATAACTGCTCATGGCGTATCAAATGTAAACAAATGACGTCATACATTAAGAAATGGACAAAGTCCGACAATTCATTTATTAAAGACTTTTTTATGTTTAACGTTCTTTTTATAGATACAAGTATTTAAGTAAATGCTCTGTTTATAGTAAACAGTATCAAATAACATTTACCGACCTGAATGTCCGAGAAATTTTCATAGAAAATATTCGTCCTTTGACAGGATTCGAACCTGCATCCTATACGGAACCGTCATTTACGCTGACGTGCCTTAACCGACTCGGCCACAAAGGAAGATTGAAGTTTATAAGCAGTAAATTCGACCTATTTAGATGGTTAACAAAACGGAAGTGAAATGTAGAAAATGTATACAAGTGAGTCTTATGGTAGAGAGAGAGATAGGGGGTGGAAAAGAGAGATGGAGTTGTTATAATTTTGTTTTAACAAAATTATGTAAAAGATAGCTTACAATGTTTGACAGAAAATTCGATGTCTGAAAAAAAATTGTTATTAACTTAAATCTTTAATTTTTTAAGTAAATAGTTTCGGGACTAAATATAACTATTATTGTAATAAACATATTTATCTAGGACATAAAGAAATATTTAAAATTTTAATAGTTTATTCACCCGACTAAATGTATTTCCACAATATATAAAGAAAAAACAGTAACAATAACATCTATTTTAATATTTAAAATTAATTTATGAATGTAATTTTTATTTATTATATTGGTAAAATAAATTAAAGATTAGGTTTCATTTCCCTTCCGTTTTGTTAACCATCTAAATAGGTCATGGTTCTGTCACTCCTCCTACTCCAATATAAAACATACTTAAGAGAGATATAAAATTAACCCCTCCCTATACTTTATATTGTCTGTTTAACTGCCACTCTCAACCCCCTCTATTAAATTACAAAAATTACACTACTCACCAATTTTTAATCCCATTTTTCCTCTCAATTCGTTGTTGGAAGTTTTACCTGATGATCCTGAATCCTTAAAAAAGGATTTTGGGTGAAATAAATTATCGTAATGGTACCTTAAAGTGGTTTGTTTTTCATTACATATATATATATATAGATATAGATATATATATATTGATTAGATATGAACATCTGTGTCTGTGCATGTGCGTGCGCCTGTGGAAAATATGTCAAATCAGTTGACTTTGCAGCAAAGCATTTTATGTTCGACCATTGCAGCTGACATCACCTATCATAGATTTACATTCGAATTCCAGGAATCTAAGAACACTGGAAGTTTGTCGAACGGATCTTGCTTAACAGACTGATCTATCACAGTTCTTGACTATGACTGTGCCAATCGAATTTGAACAAAGCTAATTCACTTTGGATAGTTTATTAATAATTGTAATCCCGATGTAAAAATTGGAAACTCGAAAGTTAATATAAAATTGAATGGTCAACTATTTATACCTATGTACCTACCCATCTACTTTAAATATCAGGAGATCAGTTGAATCCGCTACCTTGGTTTCAAACTTAGGGCCTCCTCAGGTGATTTTTATGAAAGGACCTCTTAACGCTTTATTTTATTTTTTTTTTTAAACTAATGAACGCTATCTTATTATTGTCACAAATAAACAAACGCACAACGTTGGGTGTAATAGAAGGGGAGGAGGAGGATGTGAAGAAGAAGAAGAAGAAGAAGAAGAAGAAGAAGAAGAAGAAGAAGAAGAAGAAAAGGAAGGGTATTGTAGCGGTGGGGGTTATTTGAATTGTAAAGCCTCATATATGTTTAAGATGAATTTTCCAATATGTAATCAAGGACATAAGACTTTGGATTTCTGGTTTAAAAAGTTCTTTGAATCCGGAAATGTCATAATAGATCATATTTCCTGCTGGAAGAGGCTGCAAATATTGTTGTGGTTGTTGTTAGGCTTTGCCATTTTGTTTAAAAAAAAATAAATCATCATACAAACGGATCCCTGATGTTTTTTTTTCTTTTAAATTCTACACATAATTCTACACAATAATTAATGCAAATTATCGAATCAAAGGAGAGAGATAGTATTAAAATGTAGACATAAAAGCAGTTTTAAGCTTATATAAGAATATAGAGCTTACCTTATCACTCACAACTACCAAAAAACAACAGCCCCACGACCAATTGATGCAACCACCCCTGTTTAAAGTTTTACTTTAATATATTCCTCTTAAAGAATTTCGGGTACAGCTCGGTATTCCTAATAATATAACCGAACCTTGATATATATCTGTATGTATGTGCGTATGGGTATATATATATATGTATTCGTATGTAGATATATGTGTAAATGGGTATGTAGATATGAGTGTTTGTTGTACGACCTGATTTTTTCCACTGAGTGTCTCGAGGAATCTGTTATTTAGATAATTTATTCTAACTGTAAATTTTCTTATCGTTAAATCCTCCATCATTTAGTAAAATAAGCCACGTTATGAAATGGACAAAGGTCAACAATAATTTTAAGACATTTTTTATGTTTATACATTCTTTTTTATCGATACAAATATTTAAGTAAATCCTCTGTTTATAATAAACAGTATTAATAACATTTACCGGCCTGAATGTCCGAGAAATTTTCATAGAAAATATTCGTCCTCTGACTTTGTCTATTTCATTATGTGACGTCATTTGTTTACATTTAGATACGCATCGAGCAGATATCAATATACGAGAGAAAATCATGGAGAATTGTAGTTTGAAAGCAGTAGAATCGACCTCGTTCACCGAAATGCTCGTTTGTGGCTCTATCGGTAAAGCAAATCAGGCTAATAACGGTTCCGTATAGGATACAGGTTCGATTCCTGTCAGGGGACGCATATTTTTTATGAATATTTCTCGGACATTCAGGCCAGTAAATGTCGTTAAAACTGTTTATTATAAGCAGAGCATTTACTTAAATATTTGTATCATTTCATTTGTGCATTTCATAATATATATATATATATATATATATATATATATTAAGGCATTAAAAACAAGAGCTTTTATATTGTAGGCCATGATAGATTTAAAACAAAAACACAGACCAGTCGACCGGTTTCGTCCCCTCTCATCAGAACTGTTAACGGGGAACTAAAATTATGAGGAAAAGAAAAAGTCTGTTATGAATAAGTGGAACAGGGAGAAAAAAATTAACATTTAACAGTTTTGATGAGAGGGGCGGAAACCGGTCGACTGGTGTGTGCTTTTGTTTTAAATCTATCATGGCCTACAATATAAAATTTCTTGTTTTTAATGCTTTAATACACTTCTGTACTGTTTCAAACGTATTTAAATATATATATATATATATATATATATATATATATATATATATATATATATATATATATATATATATATATATATATACTCATAACATGTATGCATATAAATATAATATATATATATATATATATATATATATATATATATTATATACAGAGTGTTAACTATTTCAGTAAAATCGAGTAAATTAAAAAAAACAACCCCCCCCCCAAAAAAAAACCGATATAATTATATACAAAAGAAATAGATTTATAAATCCTCCGTCGAAACTTTATTGAAAACTTTCGACATGTGCTGCCTGTGAATTTCAAATGTATCGTTAGCGTTGCGAAACATATTTTGAAGCCTTTCAGGAATTTTTTTCTGCGCTGTTCAAGTTCAGCAAAACTATTGATCTTTTGGCGAGAAAAAATTTTTTTTATGAAACCCAAGCAAATAAATCCAGGTGGGTGGACAACAAAGATGTGTATTCATTATTGATAGGGTTCTGATAGGTAAACGAAAATAAAACTATAAAAAAAATATAAAAATTACAAAGTTATAAACAAAATTAGAAATATCTACACTTTTAACTCATATTAAATATGATGAAGAAAATTAAAAGTGAGTTTTGATAAAATTATCCTATTTCTCTGAAATAGATTGCTCATTCTGATACATACATACATACATACATACATAAATATATATATATATATATATATATATATATATATATGCGTGTGTGTGTGTGTGTGTGTGTGTGTATTTTGTCAGCATATTTTCATTCAAACAGGTTTGGTTAAATAATTTAAACATACTATGTCTGTTTATTTTTGTTTTAATTCTTTCGAGTTCACGAATCAATTTCTTGAGAGCCGTACAAGATTGATTAAGAAAAATACCAAATTTCTCTCAAATAATTTTTAATTTCGTAAGTTCTTACAGTCTCATCTGGGATCATCTTCAGGGGATTAAATTTTCTGTGTATGTGTTTACGCATTTCTGCAAATTAAAAACATCTTTACTGTTCGGTTGAAGCAGTATTATATACATAGAAATTAACCGGCATCTAATACTCCGGGTGGAGCGTCTTGGGGATAGAAGACGTGACTCATGGGGGCACAGTCTGTTGGTATAAGTAGACTCGGATGAGTCACGCAACGGCATTTGTGAGAAGCTCGAGCTATATCGAGTCTGGTTTGTTACCTCGCCGTCACCGAGACCCGTTGGCCCAGTGCGGATGAAGATTGTGTCATATGTTAACGGTCCGAGGTTCGATTCTCTGTTGTGGATACGCAATGCGGATGAGTACAAAATAGGACTTAACAGCCGTCCAGGGCATTCTGCTTAGAATTCTTCTAGACTCAATGAATTAATTATGATTATTCAAATACCCCTCTCTCTCTATATATATATATGTTGCTTTTAAACTTCAATCATCTATGAATCTCTCACGTACATTCGTATCTGCTCATGGCGTATCTAATGTAAACAAATGACGTCACACATTACAAAATTTTGACATTTACCGGCCTGAATGTCCGAGAATATTATTTAATACTGTTTATTATAAACAGAGCATTTTCTTAAATATTTTTATCTATAAAAAGAATGTATAAACATAAAAATGTCCTAAAATAATTGTCGGACTTTGTCCATTTCATAATGTGTGACGTCATTTGTTTACATTTGATACGCCATGAGCAGATATGAATGTACGTGAAAGATTCATAGAAGATTGAAGTTTAAAAGCAGTAAATTCGACCTTGCTAACCGAACGATCCTGTGTCAGAATCGGTTAAAAGGCACGTGAGGCTATATAACGGTTCCGTATATATATATATATATATATATATATATATATATATATATATATGAATTTGTTGCTACAAACATTTAAGATCTTTATTGCTTTACTCATTGCAGACTTTATTTAATTTTGGCTTTGATATTTTTATTTTGATACTTTTATATAAAGGCCTTCTAGAATTATATGTTTTTGCTCATTATTATTTTGGTGTAATATACATGGGTTTTCGGCTAATATTTGTGGAAACTGTGAATTGGGACATGAGCTTTCCTTTAAATTCTTCAATATTGAACTATGCTCATCCAAGTGAAATGTAAGTTATCTCGCCAGCATCGTCGTTTCAAAACCAACATAAGTATACCAACATAACTTTTTTTTTTATCAGAGACGCATTCTCCTAAAGGACATTTAAATTGATATACAGCGTTGGGCGTTTGTATTATGTTAGTTGACAAAGTAGACTGTTTTTGGCAACTAGATTGGCTGTGTTAAATTTAGTATCGTATACAACGAAACTTGAAAGACTTAATCGCTGAGAGATTATCCGTACTTTTTAGAGGCGTATAAATACACATAAGACATTTCATTGGCTTTCTTTGTACTGTTTGCGAAAAAAAAACTTTTAAATTCTGTATAAATTAAGATTCAGTAAAACGAACAAATTAAACTGATTCAAGTTATAGCGAGCACATTATTAGAACATATAAGATATATTAATTAATTTCAGACAAAAATGTTGCTATGGATAATTAAGATACGATATTCCGACTGAGTGAATACCAACTGAAAAGAAAATTTAATTAACTCATTTATGGAGAAAGATATTAAACAGCATTTTGAATATACAACAAATTATTAAATTTCAAAATTTCAACTTTGAACCATGTATCGTTATGAGGTTATTGAAGATTTTATACCCGTCAGGTTAAATACATTTTCAAAGAAAGTCGTGCCTTTTTCTGTTAAATATTCGTTCACATTTTGTGTCTATTACCATGTCCGCGCGTCAAGTATAAATAAAATTCAACGTACCAAGTAAACTGTACGAATAATCAACCCTAGGGAAACGTTGAAGTGGTAATAAGAGTTTTAAACATCCGAGACTGCATTGAAGTCAATAGAAATAGAACACGCAGTATAAATTTATTGTAATATTCCAGGAAAAAGAAATTAAAATTCTAAAGACGAGTCATAAAACGGATTTTCAGCTGAAAAGCTTAAACACCTTTCTCTTACTTTTTTTTATTTCGTTATTATATATGCATATATTTACTGATGGGAAACTATTTATCAGTATTCCTTTTAAGTATTGTCTACGCAATAAATGATGCGGTTTTCTAATTAGGGTGACATTTATTAAATCAAAGTTATGACCTGTTCAAGCTTTTTGTGTTACGTAGATCAATCTTATGTACGTAAAACTACCTCAAAAAACTATTCTTGAAAATATATTTCAGTTAAGCACTGTTGAGTGATAGTCTAATTCTATGAACAACAGCCACCTGCGTTAATGCAAAGCTCTTCAATAAAATGAATTAGAGCACTTCGACTGATTTGTTTACATTTGTAAAAAACAATACACCACATTTAGTTGTTTCTCTCTGTCGAATGAAGATAGCTCATTAGTAGAAACTCTGCCTGATCGGTTAGGTTTTTGATCTGGGTTTGAAGTATTAAGATGTCTAGTCGCACTGAGGATCTGTGATACAGCGAAAAAAACTGTCTGCGAATGACATAATATATATATATATATATATATATATATATATATATATATATATATATATATAATGTGTTAAACTATTTCATTGTTGTAAGAAAATAATCTTCAGAATAATCTGGATAAAAAAAAAGAAGAAAGAAACCCTGTCAAAATTGGAAAATGAGGATTCTATAACTCCAGCCCAGATACGGCTGCAGTACCAAATTTTCGACTTGATCAGACGTTGGTAATGGTAGAGCATGTAAAGAGCCATATATTCCCTGGCGCAGTACAATGAAGCGACCATTTATTCCAGATTATTTCCAGTAAAGGAACACATATACTTGTCCACCTCTTCAGCTATTAAATGTGGATCATAGGATACATCGTCTGCAAAGTTCACATTGCTAAAAGGATAGTTCTGCTGCCAGGCTCTAATTGCTGAAAAGATTGCTGTTGGGATTTTGGGGTACCTTTTAGTACTAGTGAGCTAACCAAAATGAGCTGACTCATTTTATAGTCCACTAAGAGAAGAGGTAACCAATCAGAAAGCTCAAAATATTCAATCCGATGTGTATAAAGGCAACCATTTTGTTTTTTCTCCCAAAATATCTTCACTGCCAACCTCTGATATCGAAGTCATAGGATAGATCTGATGTCAGGCGCTGAATGTTCATAGGATGGATCTTCTGCCAGCGAGAATCGAACCCAGTCTGGGTGGTGGATGCGCACTGTTGATGAGTCCCAAATATAGGACGAAACGCCCGTCCAGTGATTTCTGAATTTTATTGAGGATTCTTCTAGACTCAATAAATTACTATATTGATTATTGTAATTCCTCAAAATATATATAAATGCTCCGTCTACTCGAATATGAGTATCCACTAAAAGTAAAGTTTAAAGTGAGAAAATTTGTCAGATTAATAGGCAAAAAATCCATTATTTTTTTAGACCTTTTTTTATATAGTTTGCGATGGGTAAATTGAGGCCATTTTATATTTTTATTTTCGCACATGCGCGTTGGGTTTTTTTTTTGATCGACGTTGGACACCTATTTTGAGAAGAAATTCACTATGACGCAATTCACTTGGCCACAATCTTAGAAATGGCATTTTGTACTGCTTGTTATTTGCGCCAGAAGCTCCAATACCGAACATTTTAGAGTGTTTGTGTGTCAATCTGAGGAGAGTGCAGATGGTTCGAAAAGAGTTGGATGAGTCTAATGGTGATTACAGAAGTACGGTACATCGGAAAATTCACTATGGTAGTTCTGATAAGAAAGAACACCTTAATTTGCTGGTAAGATCAAAGCCATGATTAAAAACTATCTTTCCAAGTAAATCAGTTTTATTTTTTTTTATTATGTGTGGGGTGCGGTTGAGCGAGAAACCAAAAAACTCTTTGTAAAACCATAGAGGAACTGAAGGCAAGAATTATGACAGCATTCATCATCTTAAACAAGGCGACCGTCCAGAAGAGTTGCAGGAGATTCCAAAGTCATCTGGAAGCCGTGGTTGAAGCCAATGGCGATTTTATTAGATAAATTTACTCTTTAATATTTCAATATATTTTGGTAAATATATCTGTTAAAATGAGATGTCAGTGTTATTTTCATTTTTACGCCATTCAGACGATTTCGCCAATTCACCCTGTATATATGACGGAATTGAGTAAATAATGTAAACTTTTCTTAGACCAGTACAAATTAATGTTGGCTGTCACAAAACTAAGAATCACATAGAAAGAAACCGAAGATCCTCTGTCGGGAATCAATGATCAGATTGTTGAGTATTTTGGCTTTCTCATTCTTCGTCTTGGACATTAAGAGTAAAGTGTTTTGTCATGACTGAAGACAATTCGGTCTCCATTGTGATTATAAAACGTTACCAGCTTACGTAAATATTAATTACATATATTACAGATGTCAAACACGCGCCATATTTATTTATTAAACATTATGTATTACGTCTATCGACCTGTGCATACGATAAATCTTGGCAAAGAAAAATGTGCTCCCCGTCTGGGATCGAAAGGGCGTATCCTCTTTGTAGGAGGTAACCACCATGTGATCCAGGGATTTTAACCGCCCGGTTTGCTTTTCCCTTTTTAAGGAAGGCACATCTATTTCACGTAATTTATGTTTTCTCAGAAGCGTCATATCTATTCAATTTCGTAACTGAATCGTAAACAAAACAATTTCTAAAGAATTAATCTGTTTATTTATTTTTAGTCCAGCACTATCATTACTGCGTACATTATATAGTGGTTACTTCGTATTTGAAGCAAACGCCCTATTCTTTTTACAAATACGAAGTATCAACTATAATAACGTTTGAAGTAATAAAATGTCAGATCAAATATATATATATATATATGTGTGTGTGTGTGTGTGTGTGCGTGTGTGGGGGTGGGTGGGTGTGCGTACGTGTGTGTTTGCGTGGAAAGTCAGAAAAGATTTCCCACTCGGAGAAAGTAAATTGAATATTCCAGTGATATTGCAACAAAAGAAAAAGGGGAAGAAAAAATATTGGATTTCGCAAATAAATTTGCCAAAAGGTATTTTCAGAAAAAAATTTAAAATATCTAAATATCAGTGATTTTTTACTTTCGTTTTCATTAGCGCTGTCCTGAAGGAAATTGAAAACTTGACAAATATGCGAAGATAATGGTTCTCGAATCAAAAATGGCGAAAAGACACGATAAAGTCGATGGAATATTGTGGGCAGAAGAAAACGAAATTAATTCACTGAAAGTGAACAGTTAATATGTAATAATGGTTAACAAACCAGATTAGTTGGTAATTATATCGGAATTCGATTATCACCGAGTGACCTTTGATGTGAACGTACTTCAGATTAAGGTTGTACCAATTACGCAAATATGCGAATTTTCTTTTCTGGGAGAGTTATGAAGCGATTAAAATCAAAAGATACGTCTATTCGTTCTTCATTTTTTAAAATCATTTCACCCAACAACAAAGCAGGAATGCTACTAGTAGGCAGTGGAAGTTACAGAGAGAGAAAATGAGAGAAGATATTAGGTATGGTGGGGACTGGGAAAGGATAAAAGATGAACAGAGTTCTAGATGACAGAAGATGGTGATTGAGATTGTATTTCAATTATTGAAGATTTTAGTTATCAGCGAAGCAAGGAAACGGAAGACAGTTCCACTGTTGGGATTGTATAAGTGAAAAACTGCTGGAGTAGTAGTGGCAGTTATATTTAACTATTTCAACAGTAAAAGAGTGGGACCTAAATGCCAATCTAGTAGCACGATTAAATTCATCAGGGCATCAGGGAAGATAGCTTGTCAGAGCAGTTTCCATGAAAATATTTGTAGAAAAGACAGAGGGAAGCCACACCACATCTATGAAATTTAAAAACAATATCTTGCAAAACATGCACCTCAGTGTAAACGTCCACTGGCAAGACCAACTGAAAAGGTCAATTTAGATAATAAATAGATGTCCGTCTTAGCTCAAAGTGTACAGGACTAGATAAACTATGAAAATAAGAAAAACTTACAAAGATACTGAACGGTTTCAATTTAGGACTTTTTTGGTGGGATCTTTCTTAATCATTTCATCCTAAGCAAAGCAGGAATGTCACTAGTACCAGGGTATTACAGAGAGAAAAGACTTGCTATAGGAGGGATTGAGGAAAAGATAAAAGATGAACAGAGTTCAAGATGACAGAAGATGGTGATTGATTCCGCATTTAAATTTTTGAAGATTGTAGTTTTCAGGGAGGCAAATAAATGGAAGGGAGTTCCACAGGCGAGAGGTGCAAGAAAAGAAACTGCTGGAGTAGTCATCGCAGTTGCATTTAATTATTTTAATGGTAAAAAAGATTGGGACCTCAATGCCATTCTAGTAGCACGCTTAAATTCATGTAGTCAGGGCACCAAGATAAAAAGCTTGACAGAACAGTTGCCATGAAAATATAATTTTTTTAAATCGAGTTCACAACGTGTAAGGTAGTAAAGCCCCTGAGGCACGAGAGGTTACTAAGTATAGAAGAATTCGAAAGCGGTATCATTACTAAGCGGGGCGGGGAGAACAGATGAGGAGTAATCAGGAGAAGAGTAGATAGCAAAAAAATCATGCAAGAAATAAAATGGTTTTAGTCCTGCTCGCTGCCTCACATATAACGAAAAACCACGATGAAGTCTTCAAAAAGACATAATTCTCTGGTTTTCATCCGATGCTTTCCAAATTTGCCATGTAAATTACATATGACACGTAAATTGTCTTGCGTAAATGTTTGGTTTGGAGTATTTCAGTTAACAAAATCTATAACAAACTAGGTCTAAAATCGGCTATTACAATTTAGTCAATAGTTTCTTCATATGATTCCATCCTAAACTGGCATCCGAACAACCTTTGATGCAAAGATTGTTTGAGAAAGATTATTGAAGCATTAAAAGGGAAAAATTCCCGATGAACCTCTTATTAACGCCAGCTTTGCAGTAAAACTGCGATGAAGGAGGGGAGCGCTCATGTACTTGCACTTACAGCTGAATCAAGCTCTGACGCTTCATCCCTGAAATTCTTTGAGTATTAGCTTTGTGACCAATGCCATACTATTTGAAAGTTATTACGGCCATAGGAAATTTACTGAATATCTAAAACATTGAAACAATTTAATCCCGAGTAACGACCATACATGAAAGTTTTATCGATGAAATTAATTTCTTAAGAACAATCAAACACTTACAGATACCATAAAAAAGATGAGGTGCGAGGACTAGTTTAGTATAGTAACGGATGATACATGCAAGCAAGGACGCAGGCAGACATTTCTAGATAGTGGGTGAGGGTATACAAATGCAGCCATGTACACCTAGGTACCTCAGCCAGTTATTTCTAAAACCCTAAAATAGAGCTGTCTGGAAAGCATAGATCCAGAGAAAAGAAACTGCTATCATAGAATTTACGGTTACATCTAGCCAGTTCAACTGTAAATTGATGAGATCTCGACGCCATTCTTGTACTGTGCTTAAATTCAAAGAGTCTAGGTACCATTGCGACGAACCCAGCTGAACATTTACCATGAAAATATTTATAGAAAAAGGCGAAGGGTAGATATATGTATTTGTCTGTGTAAAATATATCTGTAAAAAGGAAAAATGTAAGAAGACTAAAGAAAAATTTTGCTTTGCAAATGAATTATTTTATATATATTGTCAAAATTTTTCCTTAAATAATATTTAAAAATAAAATAAAATAAAAATAAAAAAATGGGAGCTGGTAATATACATACTTATATTTGATATGTAATAATAATTTTTAAATAATTTAAGTAATTCTATTATATTTATTTGATTTAAAAAGAAATATTAGTAATTAACAATAGAAATATTTTATAATTGTAGTTCAATGTAACGTATTCTAAACCACAAACACCCCTTTTAGAAAGAATCTTTAAGTATATTGTACGAATTTAACGGAAAAAATACCGGAAAAATTCGTTGAAAAATGCACGCCTACCCTCACTAAAATTAACCTCTTTTTCGAACGTAACTCATAATTAATACAATAATAGTCAGTGAACACGCTACCGCCCCTGTCTAAATGATTAGATTTCTCTGTATCCTTGGAAACAAAAAATTATGAATTGTATGTGCGTTTAAAACTCAGTAACTTTAAAAATAAGTTATTCAAAATTCGCTTGAAGATGAAACAGAACTGATACTTTTAAATTAATTGTATAATTGAATTTGAAGTTTTTAGCTTCGCTTTTTAAAACATGGTAATACCTATGTAGCGAAGAAAACATATTTTAAATCAGTTAGTTTATAATATTTATGCTCTGTAAATTTACATTCAGCACTGTCTTATAAAAATAAAAAAAATATCAATAAGAACACCGGATTATATATCTTACTGTTCTTTCTTTTTATAATATATATATATATATATATATATATATATATATATATATATATATATATATATATGATTAATTTATTTTAAACTGATAAATTACTAATGTATTTATTTATTTAATAGAAGATATTGTGTTAACCGTTATCTGTTAATGTAAAAAAAAATATGTACATATCTGTTGGAGTCGGAAGGGAGTATTTCTTATAGGAAAGGAGATATGTGATCCACAAGGGAGAAAAGAAACTGTTAGCATAGAAATTACGTTTACATCTAGTCACCCTGACTGTAAATTGGTAAGACTTCGTCGCCAGTCTAGTACTCCGCTTAAGCTTAAAGTATCTAGACACCATACCGAAAAGCGATATTTAATTGTAGAAATAACATGTGTCACAATGTCAAGATCAAGAATGTAATGGGGAAGGATGGTCTTCTTCACAATCACTGACCCAAACATGCTACAATATTCCTTACACTAAAACAGTAGTTCTCAAACTTTTTGAAGTCGGAGCGCCCTTGAAATCCTACCGATAATTGTAGGCACACTGTATACAAAATTCGGGTTCCGTCTACAGAATATCATTCACAAGATTTGGTTCAACACTTGGTATGGTTCTGAGGCTCATTCTACGCTGGGTTCGACCCCTTCAGTCCGATAACATTTTATAGAGGAATGACGACTTGAGAATATTAAGTGCTGTAAGCTTGGATGTGAAGATGGTGCAATTGAGAAATCAGAAAAGCGAGTTCAAACCTCCCTATGGGTGATCATGAATCGAAAATGATGACTCAACCGTGTCAAAGTTGTGGGGCAATGGCCCACCCATACCCATAATCCCTGTAAGATCAACGAAGACCTTTGAGCCTGGTTAGTATCTACAGTGAGCTATGATAAGTTTTTAGCCAGCCTTGATTACAACAATTTTGACTTGTGTAATCTCTTCTTCTTTTTTTTAGGCAATACTCTGTTAGTATCAAGGTGCTCTCATCCATGAACGATAAAAGTTTCCAATAAAAGTTCGTAGAAACAAGGATATTAATGAATTTCTTCGAGGTAAAATAATAGGGTACCATCAGTGTGGCAAGTAAAATAGAGAAATTGCTACGTTTTTCTAGGTTAACTTTTTTTAGACCATACCGTGATAGTATCAAGTTACTCTCATCTATGAATGATAGTTGACTTATATTTTGCAATAAAATTCGCAGAAGTAAGGAAATTGGTGAATTTTAACGAGGGCAAATAATAGGATGGCATCAGTGTGGCAAATCAAATAGAGAAATTGCTAGGTTTTTCCAGGTTGGACACCAAGCACTTAATATTGTCAAAAAAAAAAAATTAATAAAGAAGGCCATAATCGTGTGAAACAACGTTCAGGAAAACCAAGCATCGTGTCTGAGTGAACGAAAAGGACGCTGAAGAGGGAAGTCCTCAGAAACCGTCGTTTGAGCACCAAAGATGTTGCCAACAGCATGGAAATGTCGCCATATGCAATGAGAAAGATATATGAATTTTAAATGCCTATTTTGTATGGAACATTTTTAGCAAGTTAGAGCTTATTTGCTTGTACACTGCAAAATAATCCTAGGTATATTTTTGTTTAAGTCAAAAATTTCCATTTGATAAGGACATTTTATTTGCAAAATGGTAAAAGGTAGGTCATGTTGTTTACACATCAGTCTACATCTTTGATAAGAGACCAATTCTTTTTAGAAAATCCAATATAATTTTTGATTCAGTTTTTGAAAATAATTTCTTCATGTTCTTGATTGATTGATTGATTGTTTTGTTTAACGGCATCTCAAACTTAGTGGTCACTTTATGCCGAAAATGATTTTGAGGGAATTTAAAAGTCAAAAACGTATAGCTGGCAACATTATTGTTTCAAAAAAGTATAGTTGGCAACATTATTGTTTCAAAAACGTATAGCTGGCAACATTATTGTTTCAAAAACGTTTGGCTGGCAAAATTATTTTTCCGAAAACATTATCTGAGGCCTTGCTGTTGGATGTAACTTATCACCGTACCCAAGACGTGGATGTAGTTTATCGCCATACCCAGGACACCCTTAATTCGAGCGGTTAACAGGAACAAGGGTATGCACTGGTTGAGAGAATTCCAGATTAAAGATTACAAATTTTGACAGTCTGTAATTTGGTCAGAGAAAAGTAAATTATGCCATTCGAATTCAAGACGGGATTATGTTTGGAGAAATCAGAATGAGACTTGGAACACTGAATTCTGCAGGTGACCGTGAAACATGACCTAATTGGAGTAATGGTGTGGACCCTGTCTTGTTTAGAGAGAAATCTGAACTGATTCTTGTTGAGGGGTTGAATGGTCCAAAATACTGTCAAATATTAGAGAAAGGAATACTCCCACTATTTGAAACTAATCAGATTGACAAGAATGTCTACCTTTTTTAAGAAGATGGAGTGACATGTCCTACGAGCAAAGTCGCAAAGCTCTGGAAGGAATCGCAAGGAATCAATTCACTACCATGGGTCGCCCCAAAGTCCTGGCATGAATCCAATAGAGCACGTTTGGGAACATTGCTAAAGGAGTGGCAAAATATGGATCAGAAGATTGTTGATAACTTGATCAAA
Source organism: Acanthosepion lycidas (assembly GCA_963932145.1). NCBI lineage: Eukaryota > Metazoa > Mollusca > Cephalopoda > Sepiida > Sepiidae > Acanthosepion > Acanthosepion lycidas. The sequence continues at coordinate 13,941,751 of OZ010587.1, forward strand.
TCCATGAAAAATCGAATACAAACACTACAAGCAAATGGAGAATCTCCTTCATACTAGTTCCAAATACTGTTCATTGATGTTGAGTTGGGATTACGTAATTAAATTTTCAAATTGGATGTTGTTTATTTCTCCTGGCTAAAAACTTTTCTTAGGCCACTGTAGATCAGTGGTTCTCAAACTATTTGAAGTCGGAATGCACTTGAAGTCCTACCAATAATTATAGGCGCACTACATTCTAATTCCGGAAAAGTATGTTATAATGAAGTCAAATATTGCAGAAAAGAAATAATGAAATAAAAATAATATAAAATGAAACATACGTTAAATTTATTCATTCTTGTGTTTATGAGAAACATGATCCTGATGTGTCATAGCTATTTCTTCAATGTTTGGACGTATATTTGATAGGCAAACTCTCATTTCCTCCTCAATACATTGAAGAGTTCTTCTCTTTGTGCACTTAATTGTGGTGAGAGCAGAAAAGCCTAATTCACATAAATAAGATGTTGCAAAATGTAGTAAAATGGTCAGAGCATTTTTAGATATTAACACATAATCTTCTTTTATAGAAATCCAAAAAAGCTTCAAGAAACATTTCTTTATGTTTAATCATCAACCCACGATCAGCAGGTAGGATAAATAACTAATTTATCACATTTGCTTATAAACAAATAAGTGATAAATCATAAATGATAAATTACTATAAAAGCATAAAACAGCTTTTAAATAAACAATCCTAATGCTCGTCATCATTTTATGTTACATAATACATCTTTAAGTAATTAACTTACTCGAACTAGGCATGGTGGATTGAGCAGCAATTCCTACCAATTCAGTATAGCAAAGCTCCCTATCATTGAAGCTTTCCTCAAGGGCTGTCCGTTACGAGACGGATATCACAATATAATAAAGTAAATATATATTTATTTCTTATATCTGGACACATTTTTGTCTGGAATGCCAGGGAGCACCTAGACATATTCAAGGCGCACCATTTGAGAACCACTGCCCTAAAACAGCGCATTCTTACTTACCATTCTAACTACATCCACCTTAATCTCTCTACGGAGGCCTAACTAGTTCCCATCTATACAATTCTTGTTTGTAATGGATAGCGGCACTGATTGAAGAATCGGAGAGCCGAGTTCGAATTCCAGTCGAATCCATTGCATTCACTTACGTGCTAATACCCTTGGGAAAGGTGTGAATCCTCTTCTTCTCCCCCCCAGCTATGGGTAAATAGCAGAACAGACTGGTTTCTATAGCCTTGGATGGCAACTGGTCTACCGCAGAAAGAAATGTCAACCTCTTGCGGGAAAAAAGATTGCCTCGTCAGTCATGAATTGAAAGATACATGATCGCCTAAGCGTGTATCACGCATGCCACATAACTGACTAAACCCCAACGTGTATTTACAATTATGAAGAAAATCTAAAAAAGTTTAAGAAACTAAAAAAAAAAAAGAATAGTGTTAGTAATACCCCCCCCCTTCAGTTAACTGGACGAAATCAATGCGGGACTTTAATAATATACACCACTCATCCGTCCAAACACACTCTGAAACACACACTCATTCGAACGCAGCAACAAATATGACACTCACACCCGAAAAACGAAAGGCGTCCCGCATCCACCAGGGAACTGACATCTCTGACCACCTAACGAGGGAGGTGGAATTAAACTAAAGAAAGTAAGAACAGAAATAAAAAAAAAAGGCAAATGAGCGTATATCCTTAGCTAAGTTAATATGATGTAGGAAACTAAGGACAAAAACAACCCTAAACTAACCTAATATCGGGCGGTGTTGCCGATAATTAACACAGTTGGGGTAATATCCTAATGTCTAGCCGCCATCAAAATGCCACACTAAGTTGGCCTCTTATTCGATATTCACCCACCTTTTGATCAATTCTGATGGATTGATCCGCCGAAATTTCGTCCTAATCTTAACCTTAAACCGATGATTAAATTACAAAATCATTTGGGACCAAGTGAACTTCTCACCCCCATATAATCACTTCTGAGGTGTCGTCCAAATCACGACTCTCATAAAACCTAACAAGCAAAAGAACACATAGTATTCAGCCTGCGTAAACGGTGTTCCACATTGCTAGAGACAGAAATGGCCTCGAGGACGAAAAACTTTCCGCGCAGCATGCAAACCATGATGCCTTCAATAAATTTGCACAACGGGACAACGACCCTACAATGAAAGAAGGGACGATCCAAGGTCTACACATCCGTATCACAGCGAACGTAGTTTCGGGATTTTTCCAAGCCCGCCAAACAATGTCTTTTGCCGACACAGAGAGCCAAGCGAGTGATGCCTCAAGAATGACGATCAAGCATATCATATGAATGCTTTATCTGCATAGTCCTGCCCTTCACAGCACAAATCTGTTCGGAGCCAATCAGAATAGAGAGGACAATCTGCAAACAATTGGCTAAGATCTTGGCTAAAATCTTTAACTCTGTATTTAACATCGTTTAAGGCCGAAAGTTACCTACCCCATCCGCAATATCCTTATCCTTGCATAGCAACTTGATTACAGCCCTGGTGAAGCGTAGAGACATAGACCCCTGCTTCAGCCACTTGTTGAAAATCAGTGCCAGCAAATGTTCAAAAATGGGCGACTACCTCAAGTATAGTTCCTAGGGTAGATCATCTAGTCACGGAGATATGACCATGTCAATCTACTTAAGCACTTCCCAGATTTCCGACTCTGTGATGGGACACACGCAATCAGCCGCTTCAGATACCTCGAGGCGGGTGAAGCGAGCCAAATAGGCGTCGAACTGAGCAGTGCTCAGGTCGGTCTCCCTAGTGAAGAAATCCTGAAAGTAGTCACGAAAAGTCTCACATATACCGCACTTGTACGGTAATTCAGCGGCCGTATTCATTACATTCTTTTTAACCTAAACCTAACTGCCAGAGTATGGTCCTTCTTGATAAGCAAGGAGGCCAACTCTGCCCTAGCTAACGCTGCGTCCCTAATATCACGGGATTTAATGGCCCGATCAACTTTTTGCTCACATGCCGTTTGCGCCGCTAATCTATTTCGATTGCGTCGAGGACTATATTCAGTAGCAAACGACGTATTTTTTTTATTTTAATTTATTCCACCATATATTCCCAACCGCAGAAACGTCAATTCCCGCTGTAGCATTAGTAGCAGATGGTCGCGGAAATCTTGCTCACCAGATAATGATGAGTTCAATTTCCAGTAGCCGGCCATCTTAACCTTAATCTTAAGCGCATCTCAGTTTCTACCAACCTAGACGAGCCTATGATCCGAGTTAACTATAGAATGAAAACTTGGACATCCTAAGAACGCTAAATTGGCCCTCTTAGCTAAGAATCGGTCACGGTAGCACCTCAGTAGTCGAACCGCCCTTATTCGTCTAAGTCCACACTACCTCCTGAGGGTGTTCATTACGGTATTCATCGACAAGATCAAAACTTGTCGATGAAGTCCCGAAATGGTTTGACATCTCGGTTGTTAGTACTCGATTTTGCCGTTATACGATCTATATCGGCGTCAAGGACAGCATTCCACTCGCCCACTAAAACTAAGCGACGAGATGTCGTCAAAAACGGCTCGACCCGCCGAAACAAATCAGGGCGTTCCGCATGGTCACTGGGCGAATAGACCTCGGTGAAACGAAGAGGCTTATCCATTGTAGTGACACATCCTTCACGCAAATCCTGTCCGCATGGTCCTAAGAAGACAAGCGTAGAAGCGGTATCCAAAAAACTTGCTCAACAGTCAGGAAACATCTCTCGAGCGTCTATCAAAACATACTGAATAGAGTACAAACCTCTTAGACAGAATATATTGACGGTCACGAGTTGAAAAGCGTGTATCCTCTACACAACATACATTCACCCCGAGACACTGCAATCTAACCAGAATGACATGATCAGTTTGATTATGGTTGACCATCAGAAGTGAACCTGGCCAGGGACGGCCTGTCCCATTAAGCCTTGTCCTATCTTGGTTTTGATCGTTACTATCAAGAGACAATGCCGCCAATGTGTCAGGGGAAAAGTGAGTTTTAAAGCTCTATACGGGGAGAGGTGAACGAAAAGGGAGGGACTCCCAGAACAATATTGATTTAGAAATTTAATATTTTATTCATTAAGCTGGATAAATGTCAACGGTGGTATTCGCTTCTTTCCATCAGCCCCCCCCCCACCAACCATTTGCTGGACATCCTGGCCTGATTACCGCCAGAATCTTTTTGGCGTTTTGAAAGTCTTTTTGGATTTTGCATATCCATATTATTCACCTGTTTGTCGTTTAAGTCTTTTATTTTTCGGGATTGCATTAAAGCTTTTATCAGACTGTTCTTTGGACTTCTTCGGCACACGTCTTCCCCTGTAACAAAACATTCTTGGATTTTATTTTAATTTTTGATGCCGGTTCTGCTAACTTTGATAATGAATTTCTTTACCTTTTTTGTGTGCATTTTTTCTTTGGTGAATTGGTGGGGGTCTGTAAAGGGGATGGATTGGGATTTAGGGTGTGTGTATATTTTTTGGAGGGTGATTTAAGAAGGGATGCAATTTTGAGGGTGGTCATTTTAGAAGGGTGGGATTAAATGATTGGAGGAGGAGCCATGGGCTGTTTTTTGGTTCTATACTGGGAGAGGTGAACGACGAAAAGGGTGAGCCTTGCAGAACAAATATTATGTATACTTATTTTTATCATAATCCTTTTATATTTACAAATATTTTTCCGTATATTACAATTAAATAAGGCAAGAAATGCATTTTAACAGTGAGAATCACATTTATTCAGACTACCTTCCGAGGGTGTTCATTACGCTACATATTGAAAAGATCAAACTTATTGGTGAAGTCCTAAAATGGTTTCACGTTCTGGTTGTTAGTAGCCAAATTTGAACCTATACGATATATGTAAGGGTCAAGGACTCATGCCAATCCCCCGCTAAAACTATCCGACGAGATGTCGTCAAAAACGGCTCGATCCTCCGAAACAAATAAAGCCACTACACATGGTCATTGGGCGCATAAATCCAGTAAGACGAAGAGCTTTATCCTTTATAGCAATATCCATCAACATCCAGTAAATATAGAAAAATAGAAAGGGAAATACGACAATGATGTGTCTACTCACCAGACTTATTCAGACTAGACATTGAGTCGATTTGTAGATGTTTAATTCCTACCAGTATTAATTATTTGCAGGCACAATCTTAACAACATTAGATATGCAAATGACACAGTATTAATAGTTAAAACTGTAAGTAAAATACCAGGACCTCCCACAGACGGTAGTGAAGGAAAAGCAAGACCGTAATGTTGCTATAGAATAAAGTCTAAGCGGAAAAAAATTCCTTAAAAATAAAATTGTATTTTAAACCGTAGCGAAGAACTCATACAAACATTTACCATGAAAGTAATTATAGAAATGTCAGAGGTGTTGGGAAAGTGACTGAAGCCGAGAGGCCAGATTATGACCAATAATATTGCTGATCTTTCTTTGGATTTTTACCAAGGATCTCTAGATATATAGCAAGAGCACCTGACCATATGTGGCAGCACTATTCTAAGCATGGAAGAATGGTAGACTTATAGATATGGAAGATTACTGCAAAAATTCGCTTACTGACTGGATGGTTTGTGAAATGGTAATAATAATATTAACTGCTTAAGTTTAAGTAACTACTTGATGATCAATAAATGTATAGGATGGCCTTGTCTTCATCTTTATTGCGATATTCACAACGTTCGGCCGTTTTACGCCTCGGCCTTCTTCAGGTGATATATGTTGGAATCTCTATGCAGTCAAATTATTTTAATTCCAAAGTTCCATGCCATTTTTTTTGGGGGGGGATATTTCAGTTGTAGTTAATTCCGCTTGGTAACTCAGCTCGCCAAGTTTTCTGCTGTGGTCAGGTATTGAGGTTGATTGTTCTAAAAGTGACATGACCGAAAGTGTGGCGAATTCAATACCTAGACAAAGCAAGGACAACGAAAACATGAAGCTTTGAGTTACGGGGGGGGGGAATTAACCGAAATTTGGTCATCCAAAAGGAAAGACACAGAAATAGAACAATCTACCCCCGTGAACTAAATAAAGATTTCGGTTCGAAATCCCAAGAAATATGACCTGAAGCTGCCCGAAGCGTACAACGGCCGAAACTGAATATAGTAATAACGATGAGGACAATAGTCCGAATAAATAGTGAAATTTTGTATATCGTTAGTATCCACTTCTGAATTAAATACACTGTCAAAGGTGGACATTAGGCGAATCGGTCTGTAAAATAAATGCTTTATTTTCATCACAAGTATAATGATCTGATCACATACGTCACGAAGAACTACTTGAACTGCTAGGTAAGCTTCATATATTTGGAAAGGATAATCGAATTATCCCAAACCTATACTGGCTGCAGATCACTTGTATGCGGATAGAAAAATAATTCAGTAAATATAGAAAAATAGAAAGAGCAATACGAAAAATGATCTGTCTACTCACCAGACTTATTCAGACTAGACATTGAGTCTATTCTTAGATTTTTAAATCCTACCAGGTTTAATAAATGCGTGGAAAATACCAGGAGCAAACGATAATGAAGGAAAAGCGAGAGGAATGTGTTAGACATTTTCATGACGGTCGTCTTCGAGTATAGAATCCAAAGGTTGGCAGTGAATATTTCGGAGACAGTAGGAAAGCGTAGTTCAGGTTCGCAGTGAATATTGTAGCAAAGTAGCAGAGCGTAGTTCTTCCTTTTATCATCTTCGCCTGTTAAGTTGGCACTGGTCCTTCTGGAGGGTAAACAAAGATGGCCGCCTTTATACACGACGGATACAATGTTCTGCGGCTTCTGATTGGTTAAACTTCTGCTGGTAGACTATAAAGGAAGTTAAGTCATTTGGATTGTCTCACTAGTTATATATACGTTCGCCTGCTCCGGGACCTTCTGTCCCTGGATGTGTATGTTGCCGCGATCGAGGAGACCCACTTTGTTTGCAGTTCCGATGCGTGTGTGCTGGACGATGACTTTGTCGTCTATTCAGCATATGGGGACCGTTCTGCCAGAGGTGTTTCTTTGCTTGTCAGGCGTACTCTTGATGCAAAGGTGGACCTTGTGCATACCGATGCCGAGGGCCGGTTGATCGTGGCCGATATTGCCGTGAAAAGTGGTTCGTTCCGAGTCGTTGCGATTTATGCGCCCAACGACCGGGAGGAGCGGGTCTCGTTTTTTCGGCGGTTGGGGCCGTTCCTGGTGGATTCAACGCGCCTAGTTTTAATGGGGGACTGGAATGCCATCCTGGACCCCAAGTTAGACAGGGGGCGGGGAGCTAGCGGGAGAAGGGGCGATCGTAGCCTGGTTGATCTGATCGACGATTATGGTCTCGTCGATAGATACCGGGTCGATCATCCCGGGGGGAAAATGTGGACGTGGGCTCTTAATTGGCCTTTTGACAAGGTAGTTAGCTACCTTGACAGAATGTTAGTTAGAAGAGCCGACATAGATCTACTAGATTGCCCTACGTTCCACTGGGTAGGCTATTCGGACCACAAACTCGTTTGTGCCCGGGTGGCGTTAGACTGTAGGCCTAGAATGGCTGGCTACTGGAAGTTCAATCTGTCCTTACTGGACAGGGAGGACTTTCGAGAACAGCTATTTAGACTAGTGCAGCGGGAGCTACTGGGGGCGGTTATCGGGAATAAGTGGTGGGAACGCCTTAAGTGTAGGATTAGGTCCTTCACCACTGATTTCGGCAAACGGCTCGCTCTAGATAGAGCTGATAAGGTGAAGACACTCAAGTCTAGTTATTCCCGGGCGGTGGCTGGGGGGATCCCCTAGAGATAGCCTTAGCTAAGGAGGCCCTGGATCGTTCGAATAGCGAGCGGTACATGGGCCAGGTAATTAGACATAAGTTAAGCAAGATGTCTTCCGAAGCTGTGAATTTGGGCGCAGATCTGCGCAGGGAAGAGATCCGTCGAGGTGGCGATCGTTACATTCGTGAAGTCGAATCCCCGGAGGGGCGTGCTCTTCGGGCCACTGACGACATGTGCGAGGCGTTTCGGCGCCATTTCGAGAGCCGGTTTACCAAGGAGCCTGGTCTCCGTGAGGAGGAGTTTCGTAGCTATTTGGCTGACTTTCCTCGGCTTTTGCCGACTGAAGCGGCTAGCTGCGAGGGAGAGATCACGGAGGGCGAAGTCTACGCGGTTTTGAAGAAGGTCGGCAGAGGCAAGTCGCCCGGTCTGGATGGTTTGCCCTATGAATTGTACTTGAGGCTGTCGCACATCTTTGTTCCGATTTTGACTGCAGTGTTCAACAACTGGTTTCGGTCGGGGTCCATCCCCAACCGGATCACCAGGGGCGTGATCACTCTGTTGAGAAAGGGCAAAGGTGGTGGGGGGAAGCTAGATGACTACAGGCCCATAACTCTGCTAAACACAGAGTTAAAGATTATGGCCAAGATCCTGCAGGAGCGTTTGCAGTCAGTTGCCGAGTCTCTGTTGGGACCTGAGCAGACTTGTTCTGTGAGGGGCCGAACAATTCAGAGCAACCTGCATCTGATCCGCACGATCATAGAGGGTGTAAAAGACGACGAGCAAGCCGCGCTGATCAATTTGGATCAGTCCAAGGCATTTGATAGGGTCGACCATCGCTACCTTGCTACTGTCCTGCAGGCCGCTGGATTCGCACCCAACTTCTGCCGCTGGATTAGCCTCCTGTATCGCTCCCCCAGTGCTGTGGTACAGGTGAACGGAAGGTTGTCGGACCTGCTTTGGCGTTGGAGCCTCTCCTTCGCCGGCTAAAGGACGAGACCGGCAGTCCGGCCCTACGCGGAATCGCCGTTCCTGGAGGGGCTCGAGCCAGGGTTTCCGCGTACGCCGATGACGTATCTGCTTTCGTGTCGTCCCGGGACGATATCGAGGCGGTACAGAAGGCGCTTGACCGGTACGAGAAGGTGACAGGGGCCAAGATAAACCGCGACAAGTCTTCCGGCTTGCGGTTAGGTGCCTGGAAGGGGGTCGCTCTTCCGGGCCGCTTCGGTTGGACGGATTGACCTGTCCGCATTCTTGGAGTGTGGTTTGGACCGGACCTCCAGCTGGAGAAGAATTGGTCTGAAGTACTTGCAAAGGTCGATTCTGCCGGCAAGACTTGGAATCGACGGCGGTTGTCCGTGAAGGGCAGGGCGGAGGTGTGTGCTACATACATTTTCCCCCTGATTCTTTATCGATTGTCTGTACTTCCTCTCTGTGAGACCCATTGGAAGGCGCTCGAGCGATCGCTATCCTCCATTTTATGGAGGGGACGCGTGAACAGGGTCGACAGACGAGTCTGCACTAAACGTCCGTGTCATGGGGGGCTGGGAATGCCGCACCTCTTGAGTCACGTCCGTGCCTCTAGGTTGGCTTTCCTACGCCGCGCATTGACTGGGAGAGATCCGATTCTGGAGGGGATTGTTAGGGACGCCTTCCCTAGCCTTACCATCAGTCCTCCCATCTCGAGGGTTGAGCGCCGTCGTAAACCCCGGGACGAGTCGGATTTCATCCGCGAGTGTCGGTCGGCCTTGAAGGCCATTCCCCGGTCCAGTGACCTTTCACGGCCTAGGAAGGTCTTCTATCGTGGATTAGTGGAGGGGCCCGCGAAGGATTCCCTACGTGATACGCTCGGCTTGTCGGAGGAGTATCGCTCCTACTGGTCTTGGGCGCCAGCGACGGATTACCTCAGTAACCCTGAGTTTTCGCTTACCTGGCGATTGGCTCGGAATCGGCTGCCTCTCAACGACAAGGCTTTCATATGGGGTTTGGCGGATTTGCCAGACTGTGAACGGTGTGGTCTTGTCTTAGAGGAAATGGCTCCGCACGCCTTCTACCATTGCCCCCGGGTCCGCCCCTTATGGGACCATGTCGGCGAGCTGACGGCTCGTCTCGCTCCCGAACAGCTTGTGTCCATTGATCGCGCATACGCGTGTGACAATGTGTCGCCCCCGTATTCCGGGGTGAAACGAATGGTGTTTCTGACGCTGCTGGCCACGGCTCGAATGGTGATTTGGACGACGCGAAAGGAGGAAGTCTTGCGGGGCAACCGTCTTTCTCATCAGCATCTAATCCAATTCTTTGAGCATCAGCTCAAGATGAAGATTAGATCTGATAGAAAACGATTGCATTCGACAGTCTTTAGCGAAAGGTGGGTAAAAGAGGGGAGCTTGGTTCGTGTGACCGGGGCTAGCCTTGATTTTCTCTTCTAGGTCACCCTATTGCACATCGGGGTGGCTTCCTGTGGAACCCTCCCCTTTGTTAGGATTAGACAAGCTTCAGTGTACCTAGTTAATGTGAGTAAGTGTAGTTCCTGGCCTGTAACCCGGCTACTCTTTGGTTATGATCCAAGTCGAGATTCCCAACCTCCCCAGTTTGTTTTTAACCCTCCTTTTCATCTCGACTGGGTCAGCTTTCTATTTCCCCATTCCCGCATGATATTTTATCCTTTTTCCCCACTCCCTTAGCGAGAGAGCTTCTTGATTCTGTCCCCTGGGCAGAATACAGCGGCCTCTCTATTTTGAGGGTTGGACGGTCCCCTACTAACATCTGTTATGTTTAGTTTGTATTTTGTGTTTATATTTATTTGATTATTGGGTTCATCTCCCCTCCCCTCTTATTCTATCATTATTAGAATTTTAATGTATAGCATGTATTTCATCATCAAATTTTTATGGTGTGGGGCGCGTTTTTTGTAGGACCCCCTGGTAAGATTGTGGTATTATGGTGCATGAGAGAACGATTGGTGATGAATGAGTTCTTGTGGTGAATGGGTAAATTGTAATGTATGAATGGGTCGTGAATCTGATTAGCTAGGTATAGGATAGTTAGTTTGGACCAGCCTCTACCCCTCCCCTTCATCGGCCACGTGCCAAAATTTGTAAATTTTACAAATAAATATTCTAGTTATATATACGTATCTCGAGCCAGGGTTTCCGCGTACGCCGATGACGTATCTGCTTTCGTGTCGTCCCGGGACGACATCGAGGCGGTACAGAAGGCGCTTGATCGGTACGAGAAGGTGACAGGGGCCAAGATAAACCGCGACAAGTCTTCCGGCTTGCGGTTGGGTGCCTGGAAGGGGGTCGCTCTTCCGGGCCGCTTCGGTTGGACGGATGGACCTGTCCGCATTCTTGGAGTGTGGTTTGGACCGGACCTCCAGCTGGAGAAGAATTGGTCTGAAGTACTTGCAAAGGTCGATTCTGCCGGCAAGACTTGGAATCGACGGCGGTTGTCCGTGAAGGGCAGGGCGGAGGTGTGTGCTACATACATTTTCCCCCTGATTCTTTATCGATTGTCTGTACTTCCTCTCTGTGAGACCCATTGGAAGGCGTTCGAGCGATCGCTATCCTCTATTTTATGGACGGGACGCGTGAACAGGGTCGACAGACGAGTCTGCACTAAACGTCCGTGTCATGGGGGGCTGGGAATGCCGCACCTCTTGAGTCACGTCCGTGCCTCTAGGTTGGCTTTCCTACGCCGCGCATTGACTGGGAGAGATCCGATTCTGGAGGGGATTGTTAGGGACGCCTTCCCTAGCCTTACCATCAGTCCCCCCATCTCGAGGGTTGAGCGCCGTCGTAAACCCCGGGACGAGTCGGATTTCATCCGCGAGTGTCGGTCGGCCTTGAAGGCTATTCCCCGGTCCAGTACCTTTCACGGCCTAGGAAGGTCTTCTATCGTGGATTAGTGGAGGGGCCCGCGAAGGATTCCCTACGTGATACGCTCGGCTTGTCGGAGGAGGAGTATCGCTCCTACTGGTCTTGGGCGCCAGCGGCGGATTACCTCAGTAACCCTGAGTTTTCGCTTACCTGGCGATTGGCTCGGAATCGGCTGCCTCTCAACGACAAGGCTTTCATATGATGTTTGGCGGATTTGCCAGACTGTGAACGGTGTGGTCTTGGCTTAGAAGAAACGGCTCAGCACGCTTTCTACCATTGCCCCCGGGTCCGCCCCTTATGGGACCATGTCGGCGAGCTGACGGCTCGTCTCGCTCCCGAACAGCTTGTGTCCATTGATCGCGCATACGCGTGTGACAATGTGTCGCCCCCGTATTCCGGGGTGAAACGAATGGTGTTTCTGACGCTGCTGGCCACGGCTCGAATGGTGATTTGGACGACGCGAAAGGAGGAAGTCTTGCGGGGCAACCGTCTTTCTCATCAGCATCTAATCCAATTCTTTGAGCATCAGCTCAAGATGAAGATTAGATCTGATAGAAAACGATTGCATTCGACAGTCTTTGGCGAAAGGTGGGTAAAAGAGGGGAGCTTGGTTCGTGTGACCGGGGCTAGCCTTGATTTTCTCTTCTAGGTCAACCTATTGCACATCGGGGTGGCTTCCTGCGGAACTCTCCCCTTGGTTAGGTTAGACAAGCTTCAGTGTACCTAGTTAATGTGAGTAAGTGTTGTTCCTGGCCTGTAACCCGGCTACTCTTTGGTTATGATCCAAGTCGAGATTCCCAACCTCCCCAGTTTGTTTTGGCCTCCTTTTATCTCGACTGGGTCAGCTTTATATTTTCCCATTCCCGCATAATATTTTATCCTTTTTCCCACTCCCTTAGCGAGAGTTGCCTCTTGATTTTGTCCCTTGGGCAGAATACAGCGGCCTCTCAATTTTGAGGGTTGGACGGTCCCCTACTAACATCTGTTATGTTTAGTTTGTATTTTGTGTTTATATTTATTTGATTATTGGGTTCATCTCCCTCCCCTCTCATTCTATCATTATTAAAATTTTATGTATTTTATGTATTATCATAAAATTTTTATGGTGTGGGGCGCGTTTTTTGTAGGACCCCCCGGTAAGAATGCGGTATTATGGTGATTGAAGGATTGTTTGGTGATGGACGAGTTCTTGTGGTGAATGGGTAAATTGTAATGTATGAATGGGTCGTGAATCTGATTAGCTAGGTATAGGATAGTTAGTTTGGACCAGCCTTTACCCCTCCCCTTCATCGGCCATGCGCCAAAATTTGTAAATTACAAATAAATATCCTAGTTATATATACGTATATATACCCCAAAAAACCGTAACAGAATGGAATAAACGCCAATTGTAAGAGGACAGAATGTATAGTAGTCAGAAAAAAAAGAGAAATGTCCAACATGCGAGTTGCAAATTGTCAAAATCGAGCAAGTATGGACATTTAAGATAGTTTCTATCTAGGAAGTTTTTTAAGAGATGGCGGAAAATGGGACATCGAAATACATAGAAGCGCCGGGATAGCGGAAATGCGTTGAAAAACCTGAGAAAATATTAAGAAACACCAGAGAAGTGTTCTTAGAAACAAAGAAAAGATTACCTAACTGTAATGTAATATCAGGCCACCTATATAGTAGTGAATGCTGAACAATCTAATTCCAGATGAAAAAGAGGGCTAAGGTAAAAGAAATGAGCTTCTACAGAAGGATGCTGAGAATTGCACATGTGAACAATGACGAAGTTTTAAAGAAAATGAAACTAAAAAGAACATATATACTTAACATCAGAAAAGACAATTTTAACTTTACAGAAATATGAGAAAAGAGGGCTTGGAAAATTTGACACTGACAAGGTATACGGTAGGCAAGAGAGAGAGAAAGAGAGAGAGAGAAAGAGAGAGAGAGAGAAAGAGAGAGAAAGAGAGAGAGAGAAAGAGAGAGTGGGGTGAACAGTGCATAACGAGATTGTGCAAATGGTTGGCAGAGCAGGGATTAGGATAGTTGGCGAAAAGACAAAATTTACAAAGAGCCACAATGGAGAGGATATTGTGGAGAGCCATTGCCACCTAAATCCTGAAGGAACATAGAAAAAGAAGACATATATATATATTAGTTTGGAAAGCAATTACATATTTGACTGCGATTAATTCTTAGTCAATTAACCAAAACAAAATGATACAAAACCTTATCTGAGATGATAAAATTATCATCTTTTCTCTGCCTTTCGTTTATGACACATTTAACAGTTATTTGAGAAGATAACTTCAAAATAATCGCTTTTACTAATAGTGTGAGTTCTGAAATGGTTAACTGTGACATTTATGTTATGTAGATGGATCCAGTGGATGGTGGTTCGTGTTATATGTAGTTTGAAATGTTTAAACATGGCGATTGTTACATATTAGACAGACAGCACACTGAAAAATGACCCACTTTACTAAAGCAGCACTTAAAACATACTGTTTCTTGGTTAAACATGGCGATTGTTACATATTCGACAAGCCTCACAATGGAATATGAACCACTCTTACTGGAGCAACACTTAAAACACACTGTTTTATGTTTAAACGTGGCGATTGTTACATATAACTCAGACCTCGCGCTGGAAAAAAAAAACACTTTGAATAAAGCAGCGCTTAAAACATAATTTTTCTTGTTTAAACATGGCGATTGTTACATGTTCGACAAGCCTCACACTGGAAAATGACCCACTTTGACTGAAGCAGCCCTTGAAACACATTGTTTCATGTCCAACATTCCACGAATATAGCAAGTGAATAGAGAAAACTTGAAAAGAGAGCCTTTGGTTTCCTCATGAGCCTTCTTTTGTGAACTGAACACGTTTCACTATCGTCTTAGAAAACCATTTTTGACTTCCATTAATATGGCTGATGCTAACCCACAGGTGAGTAACTCATTTCTCCGGTTAACGTTTTCCTCCCGCATGAGGTTGAAAGAATATATCGAATCAATTGCGGAGCAACTTGGCTAATTGTATCGTGTTAGACATTTTTTCTTGTCAGAATCTATTTTACACATTTATAAGTCTACCATTCGTCCACGTCTTGAATATTGCTTCCGCATATGATCTGGTGTCCCTGCTATATATAGAGAGATTATTGATAAAATACAAAGAATCTGCAATATTATCATTTCTAACCAGGGATCTCGGCTTCAGTCACTTTCCCACCGGCCTAATGTAGCTTCCTTGTGTCTTTTTTTTATTAATACGTTTATGGTAATTTCTCTATGGTTGTTAATTTTTGGTACATCGACTTTACGAATTTAAGCGCAGTACTAGATTACTAGATATGTTTCATTACTTTAGAGTCCGAATGGTTAGATATAACCGTAAGTCCTATGCTAACAGTTTCTTCTCGCGTACCTCTCATTTGTGGAATTCTTTTCTTTCAGGCTACTTACTTTCCAGTCAACTTCAATAATTTAATTACGATGTCAATCGTTATCTTTTTTCTTCTTAATTATTGTTCTTTTATTGTTCTCTCGCCTAAATATTTTCGAATTTTTGCGACACACACACATAGTAAGTCATTGTGCCTTACGGCTTTATTGTCTTACTTGGATGGAAATGATTAAAAATTATTGTTGCGGACTTTTAAACGGAAATGCCAACCTTTCATTTTTGCATCGCATTATCACTCAGAAAATTAAATTTTACCTGTGGATGGAAAACGAAAAAGAGGGCGCTTATCATAAACTTAGAAAAGGGAACGAACGCTAAAATTAGGCCCTCACCTTAATAGTCTCGCGGTATCGGAAATATTAATTTGTTCAGCCTAAGTGGCGTACTTGGTAAAGTGTGAAACATTTTTGGGTAATGGGGAGAAGATTCAGAAAATAGGAAAAATCAAATCCATATTTTACTCAAATAAGCAAGACTCCAGAGGGATGTGCTAAGAGACTTGGTGTCACTTTCTCTCTGAAAGACAGCAGATACCAGACTTCAATGAGCCCAAATAATAATAATAATAATAATAATAATAAAAAGAAGAAGAAGAAGAAGTAGGTGGAGGAGGAAGAGAAAAAGAAAAAGAAGAAGAAGCCACGTATCACTTTCATTAAAACCGTAGATAATTCTATATGTATGTATGTTTTTGAAGATTCTTGTATGTCTAAGCAGGGATCGGAGTATAGTGTGTATTCCCGTTCTGTGTGTGAACTCAATTTAAGCAATGGTTACATAGAGAAATATTTATGTATATTGCTAACTTAATATCGATCGCATTATATTCTTCCAGCTAGATATTAACAGAATAATATATATTGATAAGTGGAGAAACAAAGCACAGAATATTCTAAGATCGTAAGGTAGTAAGACTTTCTTTTTTTTTTCAAATAGCATCTCACTTAAGATTAACCGAACTGTTTTTTTTAATATATCTGTGAACTGGTATGAGCTTTTGAGGAAGGAAGAATTTGATGCCTCGTACTTCTACTGGTTCGAAATAAGTTCTTTTCCAGCTTTGTTCTCGAAGACCGTCTCATTCAACAACGCTAAGAACGCATAGAATATATCTCAAATAAACAAACGCAAAATGTTGGTATAGTCGCTGGAGATAGTGAAATACACAGATGGGTCGCACGCGAAGAGAACGAATAAACTTTAATGCATTTGTGAATCGATTCCATCCCTCCTAGATACAAATTAAAAAAAAATGTTATCAAGTTTTATGGGTACGAATTTGATATGTGCAATGAGTGTATAAATTATCATATATTGTTTTTTTTTGTTTTTGTTTTGTAAGATCAGGCAAGCAGTGGCTTCTGAAAACTTATTAAAGGTAAGATTCTGAACGTATCTATCTACCTTTCAACAGTCTTTCTCTCTCCCTCTCTCTCCCCTCTCTCTCTCTCTCTCTATATATATATATATATATATATATATATATATATATATATTCAGTCATTTTTTTCTCTGAATCTCTACCTATTTGCTAAGTATGAAAATCTCCACCTATCTATCTATCTATCTATCTATCTATCTATCTATCTATCTATATATATATATATATATATATATATATATATATCCAAGAGGATAGAATCCAGGTAGAGCTAAATGTTCGGGACATAGCAAGAATAAAAGACTCAAACATTAATATTCCATGGTTAAAATTTATTACATTAGAATTGTAACCACGATCCATTTTACCAGACCTAGAAATTCAAACAAGGACACATACACACATATATATATATATTCATATCTTCGTCTGTCCATATCGATTTCAGCCTGGTCATAAACTATCTAATATTATTTTTATCTATCACTATATATAGATGTGTGTATGTATCATACTTATCTATCTAGGTAGCTAGTTATCTAAGATTATTTGTATCTTGCGCTAGATATATATGTTCGTATGTATCATTCTCTTATCTATCTATCTATCATCATACATTTCTTTACTTTATTATGTGATAAAACATTTACAGTGATTATTAATGATTTGACATGTATTCTAATGTTAATTAATTATATTTGAAACTGATTCCTATAATTAAAAACAAATACATGTTACTATTACTGCTAGATTCATTTGTTCTTCATCACGAATTGAAAACAAAAAATGAAAAACATTAAGGCATTTTTGATGTGACAATGCAAAAGTTGTCTCAGCTTCGCAGCTGAAATTTAGTTCGTGCTTCTTAATTTTTCATGTTTTTTGAGGACATGGCGACGAAATTTATGAATTCTAAAGTCATGAATTCAGAATAGAAACAGATGATGAGGCTGGATTTTCATCTGATTTACTTTCATTATCTCCCACAATAGAGTCTGCTAGTACCCGGGGTTACTGATGCTTCGCCACCGAAAAATATCTAGTGACACAGAGGATATTCATTTTATTAATATATATATATATATATATATATATATATGTGTGTGTGTGTGTATGCGTGTTTGAGTATTGTGCTTAAATATAGATATTTAGGCCGGTTGA
Source organism: Acanthosepion lycidas (assembly GCA_963932145.1). NCBI lineage: Eukaryota > Metazoa > Mollusca > Cephalopoda > Sepiida > Sepiidae > Acanthosepion > Acanthosepion lycidas. The sequence goes on from OZ010587.1 coordinate 13,959,448, forward strand.
CTAAATTATATATATATATATATATATATATATATATATATATATATATATATATATATATATATATATATAGAGAGAGAGAGAGAGAGAGAGAGAGAGAGAAAGAGAAAGAGAGATAATATTAGTGGTTAATATACACATACATATGAAATCATATATCTAAAATATATAAATATATATACATACATAAATACACATAAAATAATTCCAAGAGGATAGAATCCAGGTAGAACACAATGTCCGGAACAGATTAAGGATATAATAAAAAGGTTTAAACACTAATATTCCATGGTCATAATTTATTCCATTGGAATCGTAAATACGATCCAATTCATCAGACCTACAATCATATTTACGATTCCAATGAAATAAAGTATGACCATGGAATATTAGTGTTTAAGCCTTTTTATTATATATATATATATATATATATATATATATATTAGGTTGGTGCAAAAATAATGACGTACTAATGTCGTTTTTTGACGTTAAAAATACGTCAATAAACGACATTATTACGTCATTATTTTTGCACCAACCTAATATATATATATATATATATATATATATATATATATATATATATATATATCCTCTTTAAAAAATAAACATTACCACTACTCAAATCCGAGTATCCACTAAAACATACCGTAACATTTTACGACATTTTTATGTTTATACATACTTTTTTAAATACTAATATTTAAGTAAATGCTCTGTTTATCAGGAGAAGTAGAAAAGTAAGGGTATTGGAAATGCATCGGCCGTGGGTTAAATGAAATATACATACTTTCTTTTCATCCCGAAATACACATACTTTCTTTTCATTCACTGAAAAGGAAGTTTTTAGTGTTTATGAAATTAAAAAAAACCCAAAAAACAACAAAAAAAAAATTCGAAGTAATATCTGCAACATTTGTCAACAAGAAAAGAGGAAAAAAAAGAAGCCTTTTGAATGAGAGATCGGAAATTGTGACCCGTTGCATTATGACCGACCGATACATTTAAAATGAAATTGCATTCCTCCTGCTCCTCCCCTTCCTCTTCCTCCCACCCGCTTATATCACACTTCACGTCGTGGGTTTATTTATTTATTTTTAAATAATAAGACCTTCATTATTTAAAAAAAAGCAAGAAATAAAGCGTTAGGATATCATTTGACCGAAATCGCCTGAAGATAGCGTAAGGTTTAAACCAAGGTAGCGGAATCGACTGATTTCATAATTTTCTATACTTAAAAGCTCTTCATGTTAAACTTGGTGAGTTCACTTCTGCTGTGGCCAATATCACAACTCAATATTTTCGGGTCAAGTGACTGGATTACTTCAATAAACGCTTTTATTCACTGAGCCAAATCGAGTATATATATAAGAAATTAAATTCGTCCGGAAAAAAACCTTAGGTGTTTTGGCTTGTAAATGAAGAAACCAATACCCAAGGTAAAATAAGGAATAAAAAACCACTACGAACATGTAATTAAGGGGAAAACAATCGTCCAGAATCCAAGCATAGAATGCAAAGAAAATAAAACCTGCAATACGAGTAAAGCAAAATAAGTAGGTAGGTAGGTTTGCCTGGCTCATATATATATATATATATATATATATATATATATATATTGATAATATTAGTGGTTAATATGCACATACATATGCAATCATATATCTAAATGTAAATATGATCCAATTCATTAGACCTACAAATTCAAAAAGAAAACATTTTTTATTATAT
>OZ010587.1:13963678-14063678 GCA_963932145.1 Acanthosepion lycidas
TAAAATGAGAACAAATAGTGTATAATTCTACTGCAGGTAATATTTAATTTAAAAGAAGGCTCAATAGATAATGAAGGTAAATATTATTTTAGGATATCAAAACATTTGTTAAAAAATCGCTACATAAAAGCATTATATAGCGATTATACTATGTTAATATTCTAATATATATATATATATATATATATATATATATATATATATATATATATATATGTATGTATAATTATTGTGTAAAAAATACTAGTAATTTAGCAAATTCGTAAAATTAAATTTAAAAAGGCGTAAAAAGCTAAATAAATCAACTCATCTTTTTAAATATCTAATATATATATATATATTTTTTTACGTTTATTAACGCAGCTCGTAAACGTACCTTTACAACAATAGATGTTTCGAAAATATATGCAAACAAACCCACGGTTTATGGATGACCCTCCATAAATGTAGATAATCAAATCGAGTGAAGCTGAGATATCAGGTCAGGACCGATGACATTGGAAATTCTTCCTTTGATTTTCTCAAGAATCTGTAAGTGAATAGTAGTAGATTTATAAATAGGAAAGATAGATTCTGCTGACAGAAAATGTCTAGGATGACAGAGTGAAACAATTTTCCAAAGCAGCAGACGAACCAATTGATTCAATATAATCATTCCAGTTTACGTTTGTGGAAAACGGATTCCTCAGTAGGTTAATATCAACCATGCCGAAGGAAGGCAAAATATGTTCACCTAGACGATTACAAATGTTTTTGCCTTTGATCAACATGACTGATGTTAACATCCTGTGGGGTATTTCATTGTCTAACATTTTCCACTGATTTTAACTTGAGCGTTTATATTGAACCAGTTGCTATGACTACCATCTCTACTACTGTTTCATTAATCGAACGATTCTATTTTAATCATACAGGAGGAGAGTAGATCGGTTAAGGAAGCAAATAAAGATATACGATTGTTCTCATTGAATAATCTAGGTATTTGGAGGCAACATTCTTATTTATCGCCGATGAATCTTCAGCTAAATATGTTAGACGCGCGCAAGGTGTGTAGAAGATCGGATCTATGACATTACTCCATCCAATTAGCAAGGGGAAACAGTGAGCAACCTACTAAGCAACAAAAATAATGGTAACGGGTTAAAAGATACTCAGGGCAATAAAAGACTAACTGATATATCTGTTTAACATCATATCAACACCTTGTGGGTCATTTAAGTTCGATGTAATGTCCTTGGGAGCTTGGAAGAAATAAAAATACAATTTTATGTTATTCTGTCTTCACAGTTGAGTACATGGTAGATGCTACTCAACATCTGTGCATAGACATGCTTGTGTGGACAGTTACTAGAAGCTGTGATATGTGTGCTTTATGTTGTAGATTACATTTTGTAATACAGTTTGATATAAGAAACTAGGATATTATATGGATTAATGTTATTATAGATTAATGTGTTCTGTACGAAAACGGATTCGGACATTGCCTGCATGTAGAAAAGTCCTTAAAATGACGACTTTACGAGTCGTATATTTAAACAATATAGATCTCGAAGTCGTGTAGACTTTCGCGAGTGTCTCTTTTAACCTATGCAAATTTGAAATGTCACTAAATCTATAAAACGTGCTTGAAGAGGCAACAGAAAGAGGTGCGACTGCTGCATCGAACAGGACACACGTGTTGTTAGATTAATTGACTAACACTACTCTGTTGCTTGAAGGAAACGAATTAGGGAACAAGCCAGAAGAAACTCTGTACAGCTTTCATGTTGTTTGATAGTATTTTAATCAGATTTCGGTGAAATCACTGCAGTTATTAATATGTACATATTTTTAGTAACTTTACTATAAAATTTTTTGTTGGTAATTTTCATATGTATTGCTAGTATTTTTAATATAAAAATGTGTATTATATTGTTTTGTTTTTGTTTTGACGTTCGCTATTTGCCTATAGCTGGGATCCTAACAGGTGCTACAACCCAGTGTCAGAGTGCACCTGGGAACAACCAAGGTTGACTCCTCGAAACTTGCTATCGCCCGTTTAGAATCCTTGCTGCCGGATGTGCAATAACAGATAAGAAGTTGTGGAGAGCCGTAACTGTTCATGTGTAGAATAGAACTATAAGAGGTTGTGTTCATTTTTTTTATGTAGGTGTGATTCATAATTTTTCATTTTACATAATAATCAGAATACTGAATAAATGCCCAACCAAAAGTCTCAAATCGAGGCTTCTAGCTGCCAAAATGGCGTCGATTTCTCATTCTGCACGTTTTCTCTTCATTTTCTCGCTCTTTTCAGTTCGTCCTTGACAGGTTCGTAGAAACAAATCCGCTTTTCGTCACGGTTCTTTAAGAGAGTGTGTGAAAGAAAAAAAATATCATAAAGGAATGCCTTTATTGAATGAAGCCCTCAGGATTTTTTTTTTTAATTTCTTTCTTTGTAGTTTCTTTCGTCAATTATCTTTCTAATATTTTTTTTACTGTCTTTAATATTATATTCTTTAATTTATTTTAGTCACAAAGATCCATTCTTTCGTTTTTATTCGTTTATTTTACGCCACTTATCTCTTTCTTCTTCTCTCTTTCATTCCTTCATTTTGGCCGATTTTTTCTTTTCTTTTCTTTTCTTTTCTTTTCTTATTCTTTCTTTCATTTTGTATTCTATCTTCCAGAAGTTATTTATCGTTGCAATGAATTTCTGTTTTTTTGTTTCTATTTTTTTCTCCGCATTTTTATTATGTATTTCAGAAAGGACTTCCTTCTTTTTTTCATTCAATCTTTTTCATTCAGCATTTATCTTTCTATCTTATTTTAACCAAAATCTAAACTAATAATTAACATTATTTCTCTCATCTTTTATTTCTCTTTTCTTCTTTCCTTCGTCGCTTTAATCTCTCTCTATCACTTTCTCCGACTCTCTCTATTTCTCTTCGGAGTTATCTACTTACTTCAGTTACTTCCTATCTATATCAATATATTCTTTATCTCTGTGTCTGATGATTTCTTTGTAACTGGTACAAATCAGGAGGACAGAAGGTTTGGAAAATTTCACACTTACAAGAGACATTGGCGAAAACAAGGGTAGAGGAAGACAGTAAATAACCGATCTAACAAGCTTGTATAAATGGTTGGCACAGTAGGGACGGAGAAGGATAATAACGACAAGAACATTACTTATATCTATCTATCTATCTATCTATCTGTCAGGGTAAGCTGAACAGATAGTTCGCAGGTAGACCACCTTCTATATATTTTGTTAAAATTTCTATCTATCTATCTACTTCTGTTCATATTTATCTAGCTACCTATCTATCCACCTTTATCTATCTGAGTCTGTTCATATCTAATATCTTTATACATTTTGCCTTTATGATTTTTATCAGTCTGCTTATCTTTATTTGTGTTTCTCATTTTCCCAATCTCTCTTATAATCTTTCCCTTTCACACGCTATCTATCTATCTATCTATCTATCTATCTATCTATCTATCTATATTCTCATTATCTATCTATCTATCTATCTATCTATCTATCTATATTCTCATTATCTATCTATATATCTATCTATCTATCTATCTATCTATCTATCTCTTTCATATCTATCTATCTATCTATCTATCTATATCTTCCATATTTATCTATCTCTTTCATATCTATCTATCTATCTATCTATCTATCTATCTATCTATATAGTGTGTGTGTGTGCTCCTTCATTTTCTCTCTCTCTTTCTCTTGCTGTGCTGTTCTCCATTCATTTGTCACAAATATGAACTCGTTCTTTCTTTTTTATTTCTTACCTTCTCCCTCTCCTTATATATATATATATATATATATATATATATATATATATATATATATATATTTCAAAATATATATATATATATATATATATATATATATATATATATATATATACATCTTTCACAATGTTTCCCCAGCTCAAACTCTTTTTCTTTCTTCTATCATCAATTCATTTTACTTTTCAACATATTTTCATCTTTCACCAGAAATGTTCTCTCTTTGTTTTAATCATTTTGCCCCAAACAAGGCGATAATGTCACTACGACGCAAGAGGTCACTCGGTGTGAAGAGAAACAGAAAACTTAATTCAAAGAAAAATCAATAAAAGTGCACTCAAGCACCAAGCAGGAAAGCTCATCAGAATATTTGTCATGAAAATATTTTCAGAACAAAACAAAGAGAACCTGCATCATGTCGATGGGAATGTGACAGAAGCCGAGGCGCCAGGGAAGGACTTGGATTTTATCGAGAATCTCTAGTAATATCGCCCGGGTACTAAACCACATATGGCAGCAGCATTCAATGTACGGTCAAATGGTAGATTTATAAATATGCAAATTGGGTTTGGACGTAAAATATTGTCTGACACGACATAGTCTACTAAACTTTTCTGCAGCAGTCCTAGCAATTCATTCAATATAATCGATCGACTTCATGTCAGCAGACAACGCGAGATCAAGAACGTGCAATGAGTTGCTTTCCTGAAGGTTAGCATCATCCATGCTGACTGAGGTCAAAAATAGTTCACTGTGATGATTAAATGGTAGCATTTTCGCTTTGGAGGATTTAAGCCATTTCTTGAACCATTTCTTGACTGGTGGTAATTTTAGAGAGCAGTTGCCGTTTTATTGTATCGGAACTATCGCTGTGACTGTGAAGACAGAAAGTAAAAAATTGTTTCATCAGCATAAATTCTTAGCTGGGAATTGATGACATCCGGAATGGTGTTGTTAAAGTTAAGAAACAAAGTAAGTTCAATTTTTAGCGAGCTTCTTCACTATCTCTCTTTCTCTCTCTCTTTCTCTCTCTCTTTCTCCCTCTCTTTCTCTTGTTGTATTTTTCTCCATTCATTTTTTGTAAATATGAACTCTTTCTTTCTTTCTTTCTTTCTTTCTTTCTTTCTTTCTTTCTTTCGTTCTTTCTTTCTTTTGCTGTGTTGTTCTCCATTCATTCTTCGTAAATATGAATTCTTTCTTTCTTTCTTTCTTTCTTTCTTTCTTCCTTTCTTTCTTATTTCTTTCTGTCTCTTTCTTTCTCTCTTTCTCTTGCTGTGTTGTTCTCCATTCATTTTTCGTAAATATGAACGTTTCTTTCTTTCTCTCGCTCTCTTTCTCTTGCTATCTTGTTCTCCATTCATTTTTCGTAAATATGAACTCTTTCTTTCTTTCTTTCTTTCTTTCTTTCTTTCTGTCTGTCGCTTTCTTTCTTTTGCTCTCTTTCTCTTGCTGTGTTGTTCATCATTCATTTTTCGCAAATAGGAATTCTTTCTTTCTTTCTTTCTTTCTTTCTCTTTGTCTCTGTCTCTGTCTGTCTGTCTGTCTGTCTGTCTCTCTCCCTCTCTCTCTCTCTCTCTCTACATATATATATATATATATATATATATATATATATATATATATATATATATATATATATATATATTCTTGGTTTTTAAGGCAATTCACCCCAAGCAAGGCGGGTGAGCCACTAACACGCAAGGGGTTACAGAGGATTGAGAACAAGACCAGAGATATGTGTTTGAGAAAGGGATATAGAGAGGACGGGGAACAAGCCTAGGGTGTCAGATGTCGATTGACATTACACTTTAATATTTGAAGATTATAGTCATCGGGGAAGCAAGTAAAGGAAAGGTAGTTCCACAGACAGAAAGTGCGAGAGAAGAAGCTGTTTGAGAAGATTACATTTAACTGTTTTGACAGTGAAAGAGTGAGACCTAGATTCCAGCCTGGTAGCCCGTTTAAATTCATGAAGATTGGGAACCAGCGAAAGTAACTCATCGGAACAGTTGCCGTGAAAATATTTGTAGAAGAGGCAGAGGGAGGCCATAGCACGATTGTAGACTAGATGCCAGATCAGGACCTATTATCTTGCATATCCGTCTCTGGATTTTGTCGAGGACTTCTAAACTTACAGCGGGAGCATCAGACTATAAATGACAGCACGATTCCAAGCATCATTTTATAAACGGATGTTTTCTTTTCAGTTTTTACTTTACTTCTTTTTTTTCATTCAATTTTCTCTTTTCTTTTCTTCTTTTTTTCATTCAATTTTGTCTTTTCTTTTCTTCTTTTTTTCATTCAATTTTGTCTTTTTTTTCTTTTTTTTTCATTCAATTTTGTCTTTTCTTTTCTTCTTTTTTTTCATTCAATTTTCTCTTTTCTTTTCTTCTTTTTTCAGTCAATTTTCTCTTTTCTTTTCTTCTTTTTTTCATTCAATTTTCTCTTTTATTTTCTTTTTTTCATTCAATTTTGTCTTTTCTTTTCTTCTTTTTTTCATTCAATTTTCTCTTTTCTTTTCTTCTTTTTTTCATTCAATTATTCTCTTTTCTTCTTTTTTCATTCAATTTTGTCTTTTCTTTTCTTCTTTTTTTTCATTCAATTTTGTCTTTTCTTTTCTTCTTTTTTTTCATTGAATTTTCTGTTTTCTTTTCTTCTTTTTTTCATTCAATTTTCTCATTTCTTTTCTTCTTTTTTTCATTCAATTATTCTCTTTTCTTCTTTTTTTCATTCAGTTTTGTCTTTTCTTTTCTTCTTTTTTTCATTCAATTTTGTCTTTTCTTTTCTTCTTTTTTTTCATTCAATTTTCTCATTTCTTTTCTTCTTTTTTTCATTCAATTATTCTCTTTTCTTCTTTTTTTCATTCAGTTTTGTCTTTTCTTTTCTTCTTTTTTTTCATTCAATTTTGTCTTTTCTTTTCTTCTTTTTTTCATTCAATTTTCTCTTTTCTTTTCTTCTTTTTTTTCATTCAATTTGTCTTTTCTTTTCGTCTTTTTTTCATTGAATTTTCTCTTTTCTTTTCTTCTTTTTTTCATTCAATTTTCTCTTTTCTTTTCTACTTTTTTCATTCAATTATTCTCTTTTCTTCTTTTTTCATTCAATTTTGTCTTTTCTTTTCTTCTTTTTTTTCATTCAATTTTGTCTTTTCTTTTCTTCTTTTTCTTCATTCAATTTTGTCTTTTCTTTTCTTCTTTTTTTCATTCTATTTTCTCTTTTCTTTTCTTCTTTTTTTTCATTCAATTTTGTCTTTTCTTTTCTTCTTTTTTTTCATTGAATTTTCTCTTTTCTTTTTTTTTCAATTCAATTTTCTCTTTTCTTCTTTTTTTCATTCAATTTTCTCTTTTCTTTTCTTCTTTTTTTTCATTCAATTTTCTCATTTCTTTTCTTCTTTTTTTCATTCAATTATTCTCTTTTCTTCTTTTTTTCATTCAGTTTTGTCTTTTCTTTTCTTCTTTTTTTTCATTCAATTTTGTCTTTTCTTTTCTTCTTTTTTTCATTCAATTTTGTCTTTTCTTTTCTTCTTTTTTTTCATTCAATTTTGTCTTTTCTTTTCTTCTTTTTTTCATTGAATTTTCTCTTTTCTTTTCTTCTTTTTTTTCATTCAATTTTGACTTTTCTTTTCGTCTTTTTTTCATTGAATTTTCTCTTTTCTTTTCTTCTTTTTTTTCATTCAATTTTGTCTTTTCTTCTTTTTTTTTCATTCAATTTTGTCTTTTCTTTTTTTTTGATCAATTTGAATTTTTTTCTTGTCTCGGTGGGAATGTTATATAATTTCTATTATTCGTTATCCTTTGGACGTGCAACTAATTCTTTTTATCAGACGATTTTCTAGTTGTCACGTATTTGAGACTACAATGGCTGCCACTTTGCAAATGCGAAGCTCCATAGCATTATTACTATTAGTAGTTTGGTATCCAACCTTTCAGATGATTCCTCATTGATCGCCATCAAATCTTTTGTGTTGAATGTTGTAAAAGCTTCCTTTTTGACTCCACCAGCTACTTTTGCAGAGAATTGTTTTTTTACAGTCAATGTTAATTCAAAAGCCTTAATATTGTCAGTTGTAATCTAATTAGCGGTAACAATTATTACATTTTTGGTAAAAAAATTTCAAAGAATTTTGGCTCGGAAATGTTTATTCATATAAATTCAGAGACTCATTAAAATGATCTTTTTCCATAAAATTTAACAAAGTTTCAAATATCTATCTATCTATCTATCTATCTATCTATCTATCTATCTATCTATCTATTTATCTATCTATCTATCTATCTCAATCTGTTCATTATCTATCTATCTATCTGCGGCTATTCATTATCTATCTAATTCAGCCTATTCATATTTAACTATCTATCATATTTATATCATATCATATCATATCATATGATATCTATCTATCTATGTAATTTCGTTCATAACTATCTATCTACCTCTGTCTTTCTCTCTCTCTATGCATATATATATATATATATATATATATATATATAAATCATTTATATATATATATATAAATCTCTCTCTCTCTCTATATATATATATATATATATAAATTATTTATATTTATATTTTTTACATCTAGCTATCTCAGTCTTTTCATTATCTATCTAGATAGACAGATATCAAAAAACTAAGATATATAGCTACATAATGAAAAGACAGAGATAGATATGAAGAGTAAACATATATAATTTATATATATATATAAATATATATATATATATATATATATATATATATATATATATATAATGAAAATGCAAGTATATATATGAACAGTAGAAGCATTCATAATTTATATATATAATTTATATGTGTGTGCGTGTATATATATATATATATATATATATATATGAATTTTTATGGTTGTATTGTTAATATCTATCTCTGACTTTTCATTATATATCTATCTTAGTCTGTTGATAACTATCTACCCTTTCATATCCAACTCTTATTGTTTGTTTAGTATCTGTCAATTTATCTATTTAACTATCTTCTGTTTATATCTATCTTATTGTATGTTAATTATATATTGACTTTCTGTTTGTTTTTTAATTTTTGAAATGCGCTGACTGATGTGGCTACGTAATATTCTCATACAAAGGCTTTTATCTTTTCTTGTTAATTCTTATCCATTTTTATTCTGGAATTTTCTCATTAATAGATTTTTCTCGATTCACAATCAAATGCATTTACACCCTGACAATATATAATAATAATTATTACAACAACAATTATTATTATTATTATTATTATTATTATTATTATTATTTTCTTTGCTTTCTGGCGTTTACACATTTCTTTCCGGGTCCCACCCAGGGACCTAAGGTTAGAAATGGCATCATGACACTTTTCACTGACAAAAAAAAAAAAAAAAAAAAAAAAAAAAATAAAATAAAATAAAAATTACATAGATAAAGCCCTTCGTAAAGTGTGGGCTGTACTTGTCAGAACAATTTTTTGTATCTCCTTGAGGCATGGGCTTCCAGGAAACCCTTCAATTACCCTACTGCAATCTTTTCCAACCAATCCTAGGGCTCCGACTACAAATGGGATTGTTGATGTTCCCATATGCCACATTTTCGATATTATTATTATTATTATTATTATTATTATTATTATTTCTTTTAATTTCTGTTCAATAAACATTTTCTTCCGGGTCCCAAACAGAGACCGACGATCAACAATGGCTTCATGACATTTTCCAAACAAAAACAACTGTGATCATAGACGTTTTACATAGATAAAGTTTTTCATACCGCGTGAGTTCTACTTGCAAATACAATATTTCTTTAAGTTATGAGTTTCCAGGAAGCCGTTCAATCAATCCCAATGATCTAACTACAACTGGAATTATTGATGTCTTCATATACCACATTTTTGTACATTTCCACTTCAAGATCTTTGTATTTTGATAGTTTTTTTTTTTGAAGATCTTCAAAGATACATTAAAATCTGCAGGAACTGCTATGTCAATAAAAAAGCACATTCTGGATTTGTGGTTTCTGATCATGATGTCTGGGTGATTAGCTTTGGTATATGTCTATATTTCTCTGATGAGATATTATGTACACTATTTATATTATTCGGACTATTGTCCTCATCTTTGTCGCCATATTTATTACAGCGCTTCGGCCATTGTACGGTCCGGCCATCTTCAGGTGATTGGAATGTCGAACTGAGCCCTTGATTTCGCTCACTGGGGTAGACGCAAGGACACATGGCACAGTGGATAAAGGCGTTAAGTTAGATCCAGTGACAGGACCCAAAGAGTGTGAGTTCAATACCCGGTGAAGGCAGTGGAGAACTTGGAGAGGGGAATTAACAGGAGATAACTGATAACTGACATCCATTAGACATAGCACGTGGAACTAGAACAGTCTACCCCAGTGAGTGAAATAAAGGGTTCAGTTTGACCTTGCAAGCTCCTGAAAAACGCCGGAGCGTACAAAGGCTCTAACGTTGTAATAAATATGGCGACAAAGATGAGGACAATAGTCCGAATAATGTAAATAGTGTACATAATACCTCATCTCAGAAATATAGACAAATACTGAAGGGCCGAAACGTTGTAATAAATATGACGACAAAGATGAGGACAGTAGTCTGAATAATGCAAATAGTGTACATAATACCTTATCTCAGAAATATAGACAGATACTGAAGGGCCGAAACGTTGTAATAAATATGGTGACAAAGATGAGGACAATAGTCCGAATAATGTAAATAGTGATTAGCTTTGATTGTTCTGTCCGCATGTATTGTAAAGTCCCATAAAACCTTTACAGGTTCCATGTCTCTAAGCGGGTCTGGGCTATGTTCATAGCAGTTTCTTGAAACTTCCTTCCCGTAAAAGTTTCATATTTTCCTGTGCAGATATTGACCCCCACTCTATCATGACGAATTTTATATTCACTGGGCGCAACCTGTGCAACCTGATACAAACTGGTCAATTGTTTCTGAATCCTTATCACTGAATCTGCATTTTGGTCTAACAAAATTTTTCTTTATGTGTGCATGTTAATTTTAAGTTAGCAAGCATTGGTTCCGTGCAGCAAGAAATTAACCTTCTATTTCAGCTTTTAAACCTGCACTATGTTGCCACTGATTTGTCTACGCTTGTTTAGTTCGAGTATTGACCATGAATAGGCTCATTTTGTCATCGTATCTGCAATTGGTACATTGCATTTTATTTTAAATTCTTTTTTAAGTTCTTTGCAGCTGCAGTAGGTGCATTATGGTTTATTTGCACTTATTCACCCATTTGAAATACCCTTTTGGATTTATTGGCTTCCTTTATTACTGTATAAACTTTTTTTTTCGTGTTCTTTGATACAAATCATCATCCGGTCTTTTGTAGCTTCCCTTGAAGACCGATTGTTGTCGTTTTGTATGACAGTTCTAGTTGAACTAATCCTCTGCCTCCTTCGAATCTGGTCACATACAGACGATTAACAGCAACCTTAGGATGATGGATGTAATGGCTAGTGAGAAGTTTTCTCCTTTTGACATCCATTTGCTTAATGCCAACTATGGCCCAATTGGAAAATTTCAACGTACTCTATAACCATAGAATTTTCAAGAAGCTTTTAACCCTCAAATACGTAGCCATTGATGGGTACAAATTACAGGCAGAATATTGACTGTGAAGAGGTTTATCTTGCCATCGTTTCTGTATTTTGTTCATTTATTTTGCTTTTGGTTTCTTTTATAGATTATTTGCCGCTGCAGTAGGCGTATTTTTTTACATGCGTTTCCTCACCCACTTGAAATTCCATTGTCGGCTTCCTTTATCGCTGAATATAGTTTCGTATTTCTTTCATGTTCTTTGATACAGATCATCATATAGTCTTTTGTAGTTTCCTGGTATCTGAAGACCGATTGTTCTGATTTTGTAAAACAGTTCTAGTTGAATTAATCCTCTTCCTCCTTCAGATCTGGACACATACAGTCGATCAACATCAGCCTTGAGATGATGCATGCAATGTGAGATTTGTCGTTTTGGTATCCACTCGCTTAATGTCAGCTACAGTCCAGTTAAAGGATGTTGAAAGTATATTTCACCATAGGGAGAGCCAAGGTGTTTATGGCTGATATTCTGTTCGTTAAAACTGCGCCAAGGGTGACAGCACCGCCGTAACCACCGAAACTCTGTTACCTCCCCTGGTTGGCAGGGTATCGCACGTGCTTTCAAACGTAGAGTATGCAGAAAATTTGCATTCTTGTATTATTATTATTGTTATTATTATTATCGTTGTTAAATTGCTTTAATAGTGAGATGCAATGAAAATAAAGTCTTGAATTGGTCCTGTGCAGCATGAATAAAACTTTCTGTTTAATACATAGCAACACATAACATAGTTACGGGGTTTGTTTTGTTTGTACGTGCAAAATACTAACCGTGAAGAGGCTTACTTTGCCATCATTTCTGTATTTTCTTCATTGCCATTGCTTTTAATTTCCTTTATAGACTAGTTGCCGAAGCAGTAGGCGTATTTTCTTACATGCATGTCTTCACTCACTTGAAATTCTATTGTCGGCTTCCTTTATGACTGAATATAGTTTCCTATTTTTCATGTTCGTTGATACAGATCATCAACAAATCTTTAGTTTCGAGCTATCTTTGAAGTGCGATTGTTGTAGTTTTTTAAACTGTTCTAGTTGAACTAATCCTCTGCCTCCTTCGGATCTGGCCTCATATCAACATCAGTCTTGAGATGGCAAGTGAGCAGCTTTCTTGTTTCGGCGTCTATTCGCTTAATGTCAGCTATGGTCCAGTTAAGGAAGTTGAAATTGTATTGCACCACGTGTACAGCCGAGCTGTTTATTACTGATATTCTGTTTGGTGAAATTAACTCGGTATTCAGTATCAGAGGCACACATCTGTTGTACTCTTTTCTTCCTTTCTCCTTCATTTGGGTATGTTATATTCCATCTCCTCCGATAATTCCTAGGTACCTATAGGCTTCTTTTTGTTCCAGTTCCTTAATCTCTGTGGCAAAATCAAGATCTATTGAGTGTATTCTTTTAATTCTCCGTTATTATTATTATTATTATTATTATTATTATTATTATTATTATTATTATTATTATTATTCTGCCCTCAACGTATTTCACTGGATTTCTAAGCTATTCCGACATATTTTAGCCACATTTTTTAATCTACCCTGACCATAATTTTCAGTAACTTTGTATGAATTTACACTGCCTTTGATCTCAAGAAAAGGATTCTGCTTCGAATATCTGTATATTCTGATATCCTTGAGATCACTGAAAAGACAAAAAGGGTTGCACGAAAAAAAATATTAATGATCTGGTAATGTCGGTTCTGCAGAGTTAACCTGGTACTGCACACCTCCCAATACCTGTTCTATTTATTGTTTCAAGTCTTATATTTCAGTGAGTCACTCAAACACACCAACTGCGAACCCATACTGACACTCTAGATATGTGCCATAAAGAAATTTTCAGTTCTTCCATAATTACAATATTGCTGCCACATATGGCCCCGGTGCCATTGCTATTTATCTTAAGCTCCTTGATAAAATAATAATAATTAAAAAAAAACAGCAATATTATTAGTCCTGATCTGGCGGCTCGGCTTCAGTCGCTTTGCCACCAGCATAAGGTTGCCTCTCTGGGTCTTTTCGATAAACCCTTTCATATTAACAGTTCGGATGGGCTGTTTGTTATGGTACTTTGATGTTTTGATTTTAATTGCAGTAGCAGACTGGCGTTAAGTTCTCATCAATTTACAGTTGAGTTAGCTAGATGTAATAGTAAATTCTATGCTAAGTTTCTTTTCTCGCACCTCTCGCTTGTGGAACTCCATTTCTGCTGCATGCAATCTAACCAACATTAATCTGCAAAAATGTAAATGCAGTGTCAGTAACTATCTATGTCCTCCTGATTACGCTTTCCTTTTACCGCTCATTATTAATGTTTCTGTACCTAACTGTTTCATAGCCTGTAACCATTTGTGTCTTAGTGGCTTTATTGCCTTGCATGGGGAAACCCAATACTAAGCAGGAAACAATGGATAAACCGATAATCCTGTGCAAAAGACTGGGGAGGAGTGTGAATAGGACGATAGGCAAACCTATCTACTCCTACTGAGAGTAAATAAATAAATAATACAATTTCAAATTTTAAGAGGAGTCGTTAGACATAAAGAGTTGAAGTAGAATTTAGAAGGCACTGGAAACCCAATTCTAAAAAATAAAAAAAGGGATAAACCTCTAATCCTGTACAAAAGACTTGGAAGAAATGTGAACAGGGCGATAGACGAATCTATCTAATAATATTTAGGCGGAGACATTAGAAATATAGAATTCAGGTAGAATTAATACGGAACCGGAAACCCGATCCTGAATAGCAGACAAGATATAAACCTCTACATCGGTACAAAAGCCTGCGGAGGTGAATAATTTTATAATGTTTGTATTAATGATTTCAGAATTAATAATGAATTCAGAAAACTTACTGGTTTTTCAATTGCTTAAATCATTCGATTCAGTTTTAAGAAAATCAAATTAAACTGATTAATTCATCTTATTTAAACAGTTCTGTAAGTTTTATTTCGATTCTGCTAATCTAATTTTCTGTCATGTGAAATGTCAGACAATAAGAATTAACACAAACTTGCAAGAAATTATCATCCTAGCATTGGCGGCCATAAAATTATAGAATTCTATAAAACAATCTTTTATTTTTTTAAAAAATTGGCCGCTTGTAAAAAAAAAAAAAACGAAACGAAGGATAAAATTAATTTGTAGAAGCCAAGATATGAATTATTTTATATTTTGCTTAACTGTAGACAACAACTATTTTTTTTAATCTACTTAGAAATTCTTTCTATACAAACGCAATGAATTTTAAAATATTCTCGCCAGAAACACTGATTTGATGCTCAATGATTTTCTCTCCAATTTCGTATTTTAAGTAGGTCCACTTCAGAAAACTATGTGTTATGTACAGTGTTGTTGGAAAGTTTTGATCATGAGCGGATTGGATGAATGTCTATTTTCAGTTGTTTCAACAGAGAGTTCCGCAGGCAATCGCATTTTTATCAAATTGTTTTCAAAATAGCTTCCTTTTTTTTACAGCGGTATTCACCCTGTACAAGGACTGGGGAGGGGCCACTGGAGGTAGATGGTTACAGAAGTATGAGGTTTCGCTTATGCGGATATATGCAGAAGAAAATGGTTAACCCTAGACTTTAATAGGTTAATATTAATGGAATCCGGGAAGCAGCTATTTTGGTGTTGGTTCCACAAGGCAGCTGTTCGTGGGAAGAAACTGCTTGAGAGGAACATACATCTCACCAGGGGGATATGAAAGGAATGAGGGTGGTTCTCTACAATATGCGTGATATGGCACGTCTTAGCCGTGAAGATTAAGGCAGGTACAATTAAGGAGTGTAGTTCATCGGAACACTCACCATGGAAATAGCATTAGAGCGAGGCTGTTTCAGAATGGAAAATCATTCATCGCCTACAAGGACGCGGAGACGGTTTTGTATTCTATCCACAGTGGAAAGTGAGCAGCTCCAGCTAATATATGGCAATGGTACTATATTTTCTGCCTGATAATGCAAAGTTTTTCAACTCAATTTGTTTTCAGGTTAGTGAGGCCTTATTTAAACCCTATTTTGTATTGTTTGAATCATTGATAATATTGGTTTATTTAATAATTGAATGTAGCTTTTTGTTCGCGTCATACCAATAAAAAATCTTTAGCAACTAAGCATTGCTTAACGCAAGACATCTCATTGTATTATAGCAGGTGACTCCAGCCAGTTCAGTCCTTTACAGTCATGTGATCTGGACAAATACTGTCAATCTACAGTAAGATTATTTCCTATTTCTTATTTCATTATTGCAAGCTGTATGCATTATTCTTCCTTTATACCAAGTTCTGTATATATCTTCCCTCAAGACACTTCTTGACATATAGTGACTTTAAAAAAAGTAGATAATATTTATTTTGTATCTTTTCTTTATAATTCTTAGTTTCCTATCAAAATTTGTTAATATATTTCCCCAGAATGAATATATATTATTTAAAAGTCACTCATTTTTTTCTTCTTTAATCACGAGAAACGCCATCTTAGGTAAAAGAAAATGTACTATGATACTTTATTTAAGAAAACACATTAATACACATGCACACATCTTTGGTTTTGGATCTGATGAAGCCTAGAACGGCGAAACACGTAATCATATCTATTTTCAATGAGACGTTTTACAATTGTGATATATATATATATATATATATATATATATATATATATATATATATATATATATATATATATATATATGTACCCAAGTATATACACACGGAATACGGAATACAGAATGAATTCCAATAACCAGGAATTACTATTCTTAAAAGAGTGCTCGATACAGTGTAGAGCAGATACAATTATTTATTTTTAAAAATTATAACATAAATATGTTATAAAATCACTACAAAAATAGCCATTTTGTTTCAACATCTCTGGTGCATTATCAAGTGATGATGTTGAATATAAATTCAACATCATCACTTGATAAGACACCGAGGGTGTTGAAAGAAAATGGCTATTTTTGTAGTGATTTTATAACATATTTGTGTTATAATATATATATATATATATATATATATATATATATATATATATATATATATATATATGTGTGTGTGTGTGTGTGTGTGTGTGTGTGTGTGTGTGTGTGTAGCTATATGTAGCTAGGGATAAGAAAAATTTATATGGAATTTTAAAAAAGGTAAAAAAGAACAACAATTTACACGGCTATATATTTTTTATATCCCAGAAAATAAACTTGATAAGTCCTGGGACGAAACCGGTTGATTTTTTTAATTTTTTTTTTAAAATGCCAAATAAATTTTGTTCATTTCTAACTATCGTTAAATTTTGTACCATAAAAAACTTATATATATATATATATATATATATATATATATATATATATATATATATATATATATATATATATATATCGAGAGAGAGAGAATATCTAAAGTGCCAGAATGTATTTACCTAGGTTTCACCTACGGAATTATCAGGATAACACACACACACATATCTCTCTCTCTCTCTCTCTCTCTCTCTCTCTCTCTCTCTCTCTATATATATATATATATATATATATATATATATATATATATATATATGTGTGTGTGTGTGTGTGTGTGTGGTTGTGTGCGTGTGCGCGAATATAAAATTTATATATTTATGAATAGATCTATATGAATGAACATTTATGTGTATGTATTTACATTTTTTGTATGAATACAACAGCGAACTTGTTGTTATCTAGATTGGTATTATAAATAAATATTTGTATGCAATACCTTGTATATATGTGTAAATGTAGACGTATATAATTTATTTGTTTATATCCGGATATGCATATATCTGTATTTCAATTAGCGTTAGATATTTGCATTTGCATGTATGTAAATGTTTATACACATACATACATACATACATACATACATATATATATATATATATATATATATATATATATATATATATATATATATATATATATATATTAAATAAGGTTTTTTATAGTTCAAAATTTGACAATGGCTAGGAATAATCGAAATTTGTATGCCATTTTAAAAAGCACAAAAAGAACAACCGGTTTCGTCCCAGGACCTATCCAGTTTATTTTCTGGGATATAAAAAGGAACCGTGTAAATTTAATGAATAATAATGACAACAGATGGAGAAAGAAAAAAAAAAATTCAAGAAAGCTAGATTTCAGTAACATTCAGACCCAGTAAGCATTCCCTCTGTTTACAGAGGAAAGGCCCACAGGATCTGATATACAAGGACTGTAGATCCTTGAGTTGAAATGTGGAGTGGGACCTAGATAAAATCAAGGACAGAATTCCTGCGATTTATTACATGCTCCGCAATATATATATATATATATATATATATATATATATATATATATATGTATATATATATATATATATATATATATATATATATATATATATATATATATATATATATATTCAGAGAGGTTTTCCTCTAGGTAAGCTAATGTTAGTGGGGTATATGTTGGTGGTATTTTCGTTCCCGTTGCGGTACCTAGGGTTTGGATATAGTTTTTGTTGTCAATTTCAATTGTACCTCATTTTTATGCCCCTTTCGCTCCTCGAAGATCGAAATATAAATGGGGTACGATTGAATTTCATTTATATGTAATTCCTTTATATGCTCTATAAAATATACTTCGCTATTTTTGTGGATCAGTTTTAGTATTTTATATTGTTAGGATTATTCTTTCCAAAAAACATATAGCTGGCAACATTATTTTTTCCAAAAACGTATAGCCGGCAACATGATTTTTTCAAAAACATATAGCCAGCAACATTGCTGTTTCAAAAACATATAGCTGGCAACATTGTTGTTTCAAAAATGCGTAGCTGGCAACATTATTGTTTCAAAAAAACGTACATCTGGCAACATTATTTTTTCCAAAAAACGTATAGCTGGCAACATTATTGTTTCAAAAACGCATAGCTGGCAACATTATTGTTTCAAAAACACATAGCTGGCAACATTATTTTTCCAAAAAAACGTATAGCTGGCAACATTATTGTTTCAAAAACCTATAGCTGGCAACATTATTTTTTTCCAAAAAACGTATAGCTGGCAACATTATTGTTTCAAAAGGGTATAGCTGGCAACATTATTTTTCCAAAAAACGTATAGCTGGCAACATTATTGTTTCAAAAACGCATAGCTGGCAACATTATTTTTCCGAAAACTTTATCTGAAACCTCGTTGTTGGACGTAGTTTACCGTCATACCCAGGACGCGGATGTAGTTTATCGTCATACCCAAGACGCACATGCTATCTAGTTGCTGGCAATACATTTTAGCGTTAATGAAGCAACCGTGTAGAACAAACTCGAACTGCAGTACTCCTTGGAAATTCCACCAGGGATCAAGATTTGTTCTTTTCTTTCCGCTTAATAAGTGAGTCAGTTCTGGCCAACCTAGTATATATAAATATATATTAAGCTGTTCAAAGAATAATCTACGATTTTAGCATCAACATCCCTTGGAGCAGCATCGGAACTGAATGGTGGATGTAGAAGAGTCTCTACACCGTCCAGCTGCTTGAACTTCACCTTAGTCAACCTGAAAGTGTGTCGCATCGCAGTCTTGCTGAAACAAACCTGATCTCGATTGACCAAATCAGGATAGTCCTTATTTCGTTTGTTGTATACGCTGTCTAGCTGCTGGCAATACAATTTAGCATTATGAAGCAACCGCGTGGAACAAGCTCGAAATGCAGTACCTCTTGCCCGTTCTGAGTATGACGATAAACTACATCCGTGTCATTGGTAGACTTTATACTACAAACCACAGCAAGTCCTCTGTCCAAGAGTTTTTGAGAATCGAGAATCAAACTGGGGACAAAGGCCTATGAAGGTGCAGAAATACGTTTTTATACTAGCAATTAATTTTTTGAGTAAAAAACTATTACCAGCAATATATTTTTGAAGGAAAAAAATATTAGCAGCAATAAAAATAATATCGGCATTAAATAACCCATTGAGATTGATATGCCGTAAAACAAAACAAATCAAACCAAGCCGAAACGTTGCAAGGCCCTCTTTACCATGTCGCTATTTCTATGGCAAGTGTTCTGATGTGCTATATTCTTTGTTTCCACCAGGCCTGAGCTTTGCAGCTGGGATCCGCCATGACATATATGAACATAAATAATCAACATCCCCTTCTAGTAGCAAGAAATAAATTCCACTTAGACTCCTCCTTTGCAAGAACTCCTGGCCAAATGTTTTCCCCGATCTCTACAACCCTGACCTCTTCGAATCTAGGGTTAACCCTTATCTTTTCTACATAACCCAATGAGTTGAACTTCCTGCCTTTTCTGACCCACAAAGTAAGCTACGACCATGAGTGGCTCTTGGGCCTATGTATTGTATAAAGATGATTGCATAGAAAATTTAATCTGCAATCTTCACTGGGTTTGCGTAAATATCCACATCATTTTTCTCGATTTATCCACCGAGCTGCCTGCTTATGGTCGCATCACGTTGAAACACCGAAGTTAAGCAACGTCGAGTCTTGATGGGTCACCGCTTGGAAATACCAGGTCCTGTAATCTTGGATTTTCTGTTGGTGTTGCTTGAGGCCACATCAAGTTGAAACATCAGTCCTCGTCCGATCACCGATGTTAAGCAAAGTCGAGCCTGGTCAGTACCTAGATGGGTGACTGCTTGGAAATGCCATGCTATCATCAAGGACTTTCGAGTGTTGCAGCTTACGGACATATCACTTTGAAACATCAGCACTCGTCCGATCAGCAACGTCGAGTCTGGTCAGTACCTAGATGGGCGACCGCTTTGGAATGGCAGGTGTTGTAAGCTTGAATTTTCGAGTGCTGTGACTTACAGGCATATCACGTTGAAACACCGCCCCTCGTCCGCTCCCCTATGTTAAGCAACGTCGATCCTTGTCAGGTGGGCGAACGCTTTGGAATGTTAGGTGCTATAATCATGGATTTTTGTGTGTTGTGGCTCAGGCTCATATCACGTTGAATCACTTGCCTCGACCAATCACCGATGTTAAGCAACGTCGAGCCTGTTTAGTTTCTAGATGGGTGACCACTTTGGAATGCCAGGTGCTGTAAGCTTGGATGTGTAGTTATGCTTTATCTTTCCTACATAACGTCATATACTTCTCACACTCATGTCATACCACACATTAGGTATCTACCTTGAGCGGCACTTGGGCCTTTTATCGTTTAACCATTAGTATAGATAAAACATGCCAATACTGAATCGTTGTTTTTGAAACGTTTTCTTTCAATTTCTGAATTATTCCTGAGTGTCCTCAAAACCATTTTTTTTTTCAGTTTGGCTGTCAAGGCCAAAATGACGATTGAATTAGTGGTAAACCAATTTGAAACGCTATGAGCAATTTGGTAAGGAGCATTAGAATACCTGATATCTGATTTCTTCATTCGCAATACTAATTGTTTACACTCTCGAACGCCTCGGGAGGTCGTTGCATTAGTGTGACCTTCTCTGATGTATAGCTCACACTTTCATTTTGGTCAAATGTATCCGACATGACAGGCAGCTTAAAATGCGTTTTATTGCAAATTTTACGAATATTTTATGTCTCCCCATCCCCAATTAGATGGTAATTTCACAGTGGGAAGCATAGACATGGTCAAATCTCGCCGACACATCGTTTTCCTTTCAGTTTCTCTTACTCAGAAGACAACAACACTTTTTATAGATGTTTCTTTTTTTCAGATAAAAGAGTTTTAAACTTAAGAGCACTTAGATGTCGATATTTGTCTCTTCTTCAGCAAATAGTCAACCAGCTGTTTTCAATACCAAACTTCTGTTTCAAACTCGACAAAGATGTGTTATTTTTTCTGTATATATTTAACAGTAAAGATCTTCTTCGTGGAATACTTAAGCATGCATCTCAGGCAAACGCTTCATGTTAAAATGATGTTTCATAGGAGTCGGCCGTAGTCAGGATCATCGAGTCAATGCAAACGATCCTTTCCTTAGCTGCATAGTATGTGATTCACCAGGTCTACATACAGTTTTGAATTTAGTTTTCCGTCTCCTAGACCTGGTGCCATCCAAGGCTATAGAACCCTGTCTGTTAATGAATCTACCTAAGTCGGGATCATCGAGTCAATGCGAATGATCCTTTCCTTAGCTGCATAGTATGTGATTCACCAAGGCTACATAGAGTTTTGAATTTAAAGTTTTCCTTCTCCTAGACTGGTTGCCACTCTATGGAACCAAGTCTGTCTTACTGTTTAACCATAGCTAAGGGAAGACGTCTTGGATTCATCCCTTCCACAAGAGTATTAGCACGTAAGTGAATGTAATGAATTCGAATGGAATTCGATCTCGGCACTCCGATTCCTTAATCCGAACCGCTATCATTACACTCCCATGACTTATGTTTTATTCTTTTTAGTATTATCGAGACACAATTGTAACTGATATATTTTCATATCGCACGCTTCCTCGTAGCAGAAAAAGGATGAGTTTGGTGTTATGTTTTCATTATATGGTCTCTTCTTACGCCATTTTTCTTGACTCAGCTATGCTGTAAGAGAGGAGGGTAATGGATATATTGCTTATCCTATATTTTTATTGCTTCAAACGTTACTTTTGGTGGATATCCGTATTTGAAATAGATTTCTATTTTCTTTATTTTATTTTAAAACTTGCGTCCTGTCGGCCTGCTCACTGTAGAAATCTTAATAAAGAAAATGTCATAGTTCGAACATGTTTGCTTTCAATCAAACTAACCTGAACGAGGAAATGTTTTTTAATTAAAAGGGAAATAGAACCTGTTTGGGATGTTCTCTCTCTGTAGTCAAGCGGGATAATTTATGCCAGATCAAATGGCGGTTACTCCCACAAAGGAAGACGTAGCTGTGAGGACGTTAAACTGGCATCATAAATATCTTATTTTGGAGGTGTGGGGAGTGAGGGTGCCATTCTATTGCCATATTTGAGAATAACAATTCTTCTTCTTACCACATCAAGACTATCTGAACGTAATGCTTCCTTCGGGCAACAAAAATCTTCAGTGATGGTCCTTTCATGGTCCAGTGGCTCGGAATGGATGACACATTTGATATTCTATAAGAAGCATAGCAATGATTCATGTGGATAGAATCCTGGTATTTGGTGCTGGTACTGCGTCTTTATTTTCGATTAAATACTGGTTTTCTTTTTTCAGTTGACATACCAAACAAATTTTTCATCAGCTTTAAGAATCCAATGAAAATATCAAATGTTAGTGTTCCTGGTTAAAAGAATGTTTCGGATAGTGGGATGTCGTGTTTAGTTTCCAAGAGAAATCGCCCGATGATAACACATTTATTTAATAGGTCTTCTTAATAAACATCGTTAATGCCGATACTTTCATGTTTCTGGTATTTGGTGTTGGCACTTCGTCCTTATTTTCGATAAATACGTTTTTTTTTTTTTTTTTTTTTTCATTTTCTGTTGACATGTCAAACTCATTTTTCATCACTTTTAAGAATCCGATGCTAATATTAAAGCTTAGCCTTCCTGGATAAAAAATTGCTTTACATAGTGGGATGTCGTGTTCAAATCACGAGAAACCGATATTCTGTTTTTACAGGTTATCATAATTCGATTTAGATATTCATGGAGAGTTGACCGCGGCATCAAGCATTTGTGTCAAATATGTGCTGCTTTGACGTGGGTTTAATTAGATCCTCGCAGAAGTTCTTCATTCAGAATGTGTCGTTTTCCAGGACAAAGCTTGTTGGATATGTCGCTATCGCATTTTGTCAGCCTCTTTAATTCCTAGTGACATGTACTTGTTTTCATTGCAATCGTATAGATTTCACAAACGTTTCGCCCATGGACGCTCCGGCCTTCTTCAGGATCTGCCTATATTTTTCAGATGAGTTATTGTAATTATTTACATTATTAGTTATCCTCATCTTCATTGTTATATTTACAACGTTTTACATGGAGAAAGAGCGTACAACGGTCGAAACTTTGTGAATATGTCACTGAAGAATGAGGATAATAGAACTAATGATGTAATTAATGTAAGTAACTGTAAAGTTGGTTTAATATTTTCTAAACATACAGAAAAAATACAGGCGAAAAACGAGAAAACATTTTAGTTGCAAGATATACCAAAATATATACAAACAAAGAATGCTTCCACTGCCAGCCTCCGAGCAGTCGTTTCCAGACGGCCATATGCATACCAGTTCACAATCATGGTTGTAAAGACGAACAGTTGTATAGGTCATAATTCGACGAAGACCTGTATTAGATTGCTTGAAAAATAATTTTAAAACCAGACAAAATAGGATGATGCCAATTACCAGAGACAATTTCTCTGACACTCTGATCTGGATTTAGTTCTTCTATTGTTTTTCGATGCTGATTATCAATTGCAGATGAACGTCCTCTACCATCTTGATCTTCATGAGTCGTATCCCCACTGCGGAAATTCAGAAACCAGCACAGTACAGTAATATTACAAGTAGATCCTTTATCTCACGCTCTGTTAATCTTAGCAGCAGTTTGAGGAGCACTATTGCCAAGGTTTGACTCAGGTTCAAAATGAGGAGCATATAATGTTTTTAAATTAAATTCTGAAAGAGATTGCTATAAAATTAACAAAGAGGACATTTTAAGCATTAGGAATGGGTAATACATTTTTTTATACAACTACTATATTAATATATTAGAACACAAAAGGTTTAGTCTAAAATCGGATATTTACTTTACGAACAACCTAATACTAATTCCCAGGGTTTACACAAGGTGCGTCACGTATTTGAGAAAAACATTCTGAAAGAGATTGATATGAAATTAACAAAGAAGACGGAACATGTAATATATTCTGTGCAACTATAATAATAATAATAATAATAATAATAATAATAATAATAATAATAATAATAATTTTACACAAATCTAGATTTGTTTGATTTTTGCTTTCTGTTTCGTTTTTTTTTTATGTTTCTCTTAACGGCGTCATTGTTTGAATTTTCAAAAGCGTCTCCCAGTAGCTGTCATTTAAGGAAATCGATGAAGTTAAAAGACATATCCTGCTGACAGGAAGTAGAAATGAAGCAGAATGCAATAACAATAATGATAATAATAATTGTAGTAATAGTAATGATGATAATAATAAAATATAATTTGCATATATGTACATGTACTTGTATCTATAGTGATTTTCCAAGAGTAGGTTAGATGTGGCACAAGGCGTAACTGTTCTAGCAAGACAAGCTTGCTAACAGTTACACTGCCTCGAGGTCCCATATATATATATATATATATATATATATATATATATATATATATATATAGTCATCCACAGATAGACTGTTTCGCTGTATCACAGTTCATCATTGTGGCTAGACGTCCGGTTGCTTCTAGCTAGGACAAAAAACCCGACTAAACTGGCGCCAGTCGGGGATTCAACCTCTGAGCCGTTGGCGCACAGCAAGGATAAAGGTGAATTAAAGCATATTTAATTCTAGATAAACACACAGTGACTGAGAGAACTCGATTCGATTTACCGAAAGTCTTGCATTATTAGCCGTAATAGTCACTGTTTACAAACCCACACTTCCTCCCAAGAGAGCTCAACCGAAATAAATTTTTCAGGAGCATATATATTGTCATCCACATACAGACTGTTTCGCTGTATCACAGCCCATCAGTGTGGCTAGTATATATATATATATATATATATATATATATATATATATATATATATATATATATATATATATGCATAATACAAGCGGGTTTCTTGGAGAGCTGTTATTGCTGATGGCGTCAAGATCTTCCATGAGGCATCACCAAAATATGCAGAACTGAAGAGAGTGGTTGGGAAGGGATCCCTGAATTACCATGAGGTACCAACCTGGCCATGTGCTCAATTCAATCAGATATGTCTGTTGAGAGCAGGTCTGCTGAGTCACCAGAAATTACACTAACACCAAAAATCTATTGCATATGACGATTTCGTAATGGCATGCTTTGAATGCCCGACCTGAACTAGGGTGTGCAAGTCTAGGTTGGGCCTGACAAGGTACATGAAAAGGCACATTGGAAGTGATGATGATTAAAGTCAACTTTCACCACCCGCAAATGATTTGATATGACACAGATGTGACAAGAAATGCAGATCGATGGCTGATTTTGTGAGCCACGGTCATTTACACAACCAATCAATGCTGTGTTGTTGAGGAATTTAACCGAAGCACTGGATTTGTCAGTGTGATTATACTCGCCTTGTGAGTCGACAGCCACTATAGATGTGCGTATCTATGTACATTGATTAGTATAAGCGGCAAATTAAATAATATTTTAATTTTAAAGACATGATACTAAGTTATATTATTTGTTGATATATCTAATATGCAATCGGGACCCATCCGCACCTTAGCTATAACTGCATACAGGCTCAACATTATCAAATGGAAGTTGAATGACATTAAAAGATTAGACGCGAAGACCAGAACAATGCTTACCCAAACGAGTCTGCATTACCCGAACTCATATGTTGATAGAATGTATATAGCAAGAGCTTTAGGAGGTTGAGGTCTAATCCAACTTGAACTAACTCTAAAAGCTACAACTATCAGATTGGAAGCATATCGCATAAAAAACCCAAAAAAAC
Source organism: Acanthosepion lycidas (assembly GCA_963932145.1). Lineage (NCBI taxonomy): Eukaryota > Metazoa > Mollusca > Cephalopoda > Sepiida > Sepiidae > Acanthosepion > Acanthosepion lycidas. The sequence continues at coordinate 13,989,705 of OZ010587.1, forward strand.
AAGACTCTCCATTACGAATAGTAAAACACAAAATCAACTCCATCCACAAAGAAGCTGCATTCTTCAAGAAACAGCTTAATATATCTGAGACCTTATCACCAAAAATAAAAAAAAACGAAGCAAATATCATCTTATCAAAGAAAATGCAAAACAAACGAGAAACTTAATGAAGTAAATGACACGGTGCAAATATGCGCCCCCTTATGTAGAATAAAATGATATTTAGTTGTGTTTTTTTCAGGCCAAGGAAAAGTGAGATTTCATTTGGCCTTTTAAGGAAGGCATAACCCGTCGTTCTGAGTTTCTCCGATGCAAGATATGCCTTTTGAGAAAATCTGAACAAGGGAGTATGCTTTAAAGGCAAACACAATCACAAACTTGATGATGATGCTCTTCGTAAACGAGCGGTTAAATCAGACGAAATCCTACTAATGCACACGAGGGTTCGAATCCTGCCGGAGTCATTCATTATTTAATCAGTCTTCTTGCGTGTGCAGCGCAGTAGACGAAATAAATACTGTCTAAAATTTAAAAAAAAAGGTTTACTCAACACATGTACCCACTGAATATAACGTTTAAATTATATATATATATATATATATATATATATATATATATATATATATATATATATATATATATATATATATATATATGTATGTATGTATGTATGTATACACATACACAAACACACACACAAACATATATATATATATATATATAAATATATATATATATATATATATATATATATATATATATATATATAAACACGACTGCAAAAATGTAACGTTTTCGGTGTAATATCCTAAAATAAAGAATATTGCTCTCCTTTGTATTGAGCCCTCTGTTAAATTAAATATTCTGAACGTTGGAATTGTACTCATTCTCATCTTACATGGATATATATATATATATATATATATATATATATATATATATATATATATATATATATATATATATATGCAAGTATATGATTGGTGTATACGGAATAAATTCCAATAACCAACAATTACTATTCTTAAAATAGTGCTCAATACAGAGTACAACTTATATAATTATTTATTTAAAGAATATAACATAAATAAGTTATAAAATCCCTACAAAAATAGCCATTTTGTTTCAACACCTCTAGTGTCTTTATTCTACAATCTACATTCAACATCATACTCGATAAGACACCAGAGGTGTTGAAACAAAAATGGCTATTTTTTGTAGTGATTTTATAACATATTTATGCTATAATTTTTAAATAAATTTTATATATATATATATATATATATATATATATATATATATATATATATATATATATATATATATATATCAACAAATTTCCAAGCCTGATGTATATTTATGAATGTTCATAAATTAAAAAAAAATGAAAAACTACCCCATTCTTTCATTTGTTTATAAATACTCGTTGCAAAATAAAAATCCTTTCATTTGCCCTGATAGAGTACATCAAAGATCGAAACGTGTCGGCTAAGATACGTTTTCCTTTAGAACGTATTCATAGTGTCTTCTTACAGATATATATTTTTTAAATATATGAATGTTTGAACACACACGCGCACACATACGCACAGCCCAATCAGACAAGCACTTACTTAAACACTCACACACACACACATATATATTAATAAAAGAAATGAGAAGATGTCAACATTGTATATTCCAATATCTTTTGTTCATTGAGGAAAATTATGAAGGAAAGTGTTGAAATTTTATTTAGGAAGCTGTATTTGTGCACAAAGAAAAAGTTTGAGAGAAACCAATGTCATACAATTAAATTTAGATTACTAAACACTAAAATGTTTGTCTCCCTCTCTCTCTATCCTTCTTCTTTCACTGTCTATCTATGTAACTATCCATATATATATATATATATATATATATATATATATATATATATATATATTGTGCGGAGAAAGTAATCTGTCCATTTCCGTCCGAAAATTTATACATTCCCTTCTAAGAAAGCGCTTTGATATGCTCATCAATTTTTATTGTACACACATCTGTCTCTTGATAGAAAACTATTTTCTCACCGACACACTGCATAGGAAGCAAATAAAATGAAACTGCCCACACAGACACATACATGCATATATATATATATATATATATATATATATATATATATATATATATATATATATATATATATATATATATTTATTTATATATATATCTGAAACTGCACACAATCACATACACGCATATATATATATATATATATATATATATATATATATATATATATATATATATATATGTATATGAAATCAAATAAAAAGCAATAAAATATAATAGCTCCAATCATTGATAATATTTAATATGTATTCATGATTCGTTTAATATTCCATGGATGAGGAATTTTATCATCATTTTCATGTCAATTTAGTATTTGTGTCTTCCTTTGTTGTTCTTCGTTGTTATCTCTACTTCTTAAATGTGCGGCTATGAATTCATTGACAAATGCGTTACTCACATGTTTTCTTTTTTTGGTGGTCTTTTATTTAATAAAGTGTTTATTGGAATAATATGGCCCTTTGTGCAACTTGAGTGGGTTTAATGTGCTTCGGCTTGATAGTGATTTTAGTATGGACTTATTTGTGCGTTGAGAAAGATTGGTAGTCAATCGATTTTAATAAGAAAAACTAGGCTGATTTACACGTATATTCTGAAAACGAGGTGCTTGTTTTTTATTTTTTACAATAATTTTAATCCTGTATAAGGCTCAAGTGCCACTAAGTGTAGAGTGTTACAAAGTGGTAAAGTTTATAGGGCTATGCGGGGAAGATAACGGTTAACCCTCAAACTGAACAGATTAAGATTGTAGTGGCCTTTGAAGGATGCTCTTGGAAATTGTTTCCACAAAGTATCGGTTTCTGAGAAGAATCTTCTTGTGTAGAACTTACCACTATAATCAAATCTTATGTGTTGCGGTCGGGCTGTCAGTTTCCTAGGAACTGATCTGCTTGAACCTCATACGTCAAATCCGACGGGAGAGTCGAGTATATATATATATATATATATATATATATATATCATTCAACTGAGACTCAGTTCTGAGTGGAAATTAAGGCAAAGATACTCCGGATGAGTCAAGAGTAGAGTGTTGTGTTGTCTCTGGATCCCCACACTTCTACTTAAAACGGTATCAACGAAAAAGGACATTTATTTTTGGTATTCGTTTTATTAAGATTGGCAGACCAGATCCTACTAATATAGACGAGGGTTCGGATCCTGCCGACGATCATTCATTCTTTAATCAGTCTTCTTGCGTGTACAGCCGGGTAGGCGAAATAAATACTGTCTAAAATTAAAAAAATTAGGGTTTACTCAGATACATGTATCCACTGAAACAGCTTAATATACCTGAGACCCTATTACCAGAAAAAAAAAAATCGAAGCAAATACCAAAAGCGTAAAACAATGGAAAACAAACGACAAAACTTGAGAAGGGGAAAGCATTGGGATATGTTACCATGTTTCGCGTCGGCAAATTCTATTGTCGACTGGCGGTAGTCTATTAGAGAATTATATAATTTTGCTGGTATCTTTTTTCATATTACTTGTCATTTATATCAGACAGTGGATTCTTTATCGATCAATAGTAAGGAATTTTTATGAGAAGAACATCGACATCTATGAGAGGATTTTCTGTGCTGGGACTGGAAGTCATGGGGAAATACTTAATTGACAACATTAAAATCTTTACGATGAAAACGAGAATGTTTCTTTCGCGTAGCAATGGCCTTGGAAATGTTGATGGCCGTAAGATCAGGGAAATGGCAGGGAAAAAGGAAGTCATATTTTCTGCGATATGGCACGAGAGCTTTTTAAAGTAAAGAATTTTCGTTGAGTAGCATTTCGAAGAGGTTATTAAAAGTGTCATAATTGTATTGGAGCGAGGAGATTACTCGTATGAAAAAAAAATCAGAGAGATCAATTCCTGGCAGGATATTTGGTAAGCTGCTAATGTTAGTAGAGAAAAAAAATTAAAGAATATGACAGATGTCTTCTACGCTAAAAGAAAATCGGAGAGGATTTTGTACGGCATTGAAGATGTAAGTCAAAAATATGAGCCATTAATTGTGCATATCATGAGCGAGCTATCTATCTATCTATCTATCTATCTAATATATATATATATATATATATATACATATATATATATTGTGTGTGCGTACGTGTGTATAATGATATATATATATATATATATATATATATATATATATATATATATATATAAAATACACACAGACGCACATTCACGCACAAACACACACACACACACACACACACACACATATATATATATATATATATATATATGAAGGCACAGAGGAGTAGTATTAGGTTGGTGCAAAAATAATGACGTAATAATGTCGTTTTTTGACGTATTTTATAAAGTTAAAAAACGACATTATTACGTCATTATTTTTGCACCAACCTAATAAATAGCGGCTCGGAGGAACCGGAGAACCGAGTTTGAATTCCAGCCGAAGCCATTACATTCACTTACGTAATCCTCTTCTTCGATGGGTAAATAGGTTCTATAGCCTTGGATGATAACTTGTCTAGGACATGGATAACTGAATTCAAAACCTGGGGGTCCTTGTGGTAGTATTGCGGTAGAGTATCTCTGGATTCGGCCTTTCAAAAAGTGTGGTTCACCACTATAATCAAATCATATGGTTGGTGTTTGGATGTTGGTTCCTAGGAACTGGGATGCTTGGCCCTAATACGGCGGGAGAGTCCACTATATATATATATATATATATATATATATATATATATATATATATATATATATATATATATATATATATGTGTGTGTGTGTGTGTGTGTCTTTGTGTGTGTATATGTGTGTGTCTGTGTGTAGGATGTAGAGTAGTATCCGAAATAATAATCCTATATTCATAATGTGTTTATATTATTCAATGAAACATGTCTGAATGAAGATATGCTGCCTAGATATGCGTATTCATTTGAACTTGAAATAAAGATTACTTTTGTATTTAGATGCGCTCTATCTCTGGTATTGAGCACTTTAACCCATAAAAATAGCATATCTTAAACTATATTTTATCATATATATATATATATATATATATATATATATATATATATATATATGATAACACAGTTTAAGGTTTAAGCTCGTTTGAGCTCTTTTTGTGAATCAATTTTAATATTTTATGTTACTAGGATCCACCTGCATTATATAAAAATGGATTTGTTACATTCCTATACACACACACACACATATATATATATAAATATATATATATATATATATATATATATATATATATATATATATATATATATATATATATATATATATATATATATATATATATTGTTCTTAGTATATTATAAGAGTCAGAGGTAATTTACCTATGGGAACCAGTTGTGAAAACGAATATGTCTACCAAAGTATGAATCATACGGCACAGTTAAGAATAGATTTTTACAATATTAATATATTTGATTATATATATATATATATATATATATATATATATATATATATATATATATATATATATATATATATATGTGTGTGTGTGTGTGTGTATTGAAAGAGTGAAAGAGATTTTATCGTTTCGCAGACAAAATATAATTAACTCGAAAAACCGACGAAGGCCAAGAAAAAATATAAAACAACTACAATATGAATGCAACGAAACGGAAAACACAATAACGAGGGCTTTGATCATGTTAAATAAAGGTTGCTCGATGTTACAGGGGTAATCGGTCTTTATCTAAGCTCTCTGTCCAAAGTGATAAAAAATATTAATAGTTGACAGCTTGCTGTACTTAATGAGACATATAATCACTGTCTGGTGTATCACATGAGCTCACCTCCTCTTCTACAAAAAATAAAAAAGAGATAAAGTCAAAAAAATTAAACAGAATAAGCACCACTGTGTTAAGCCTCACTTTGTATCCTCTCATCAATTAATAGAAAGAACTAAAAAAAGAATGGGTAGGAAATTATCTGAGGCTTCTGCGACTGAAATTGATTTAGAAGGCAAAAATGATTCTGTGAACTTCTAGTAAAAGAAATGTCTTTAAGATAACTTAGGTATATGAAAGGGATGTCAAAATGTTCTTGTCACAACTAAGATGCCCTTCCCACCAAGAAACAACAACAAAAAAAAAATAAACGCTGGTATTTTGGAGGGAAATCGATCGGCCGGTGATTTGTTAGCAGCTCATCTTATTTAAAAATACACATACTTAATATCAGAGAGACAGTTGATATTTCTAGGACATATAATGAAGAAAGAGGGGTTGGAAAATATAATACTGACAAGGGAGATTGAAGGCAAGGAGGACAGAGTTAAAAAAAAATAAACGCATAATATACCTGAACCATCTTTAAGGGGGAAAAATAATTACAAAATTTATTAATACCTAAAAGGTCTAAGAAATTGTGGAGAGCTATATTTTTAGCTATTCTGAATGGATTTTATTTTCTTTTTCTCGCTACTTCTACTCCAACAGTTTCTCGCATTTTCTGCCTGTGGAATCCGCTTCCGTTTTCTTGATTTCCTGATAAATACAATCGCCATCTTCTGTTGTCTTTAACTCCATTCATCTTTTAACGTTCCCTCAATCCCCACCCCCATAGCCAGTCTTTTCTCTCACTTTCACTCTGTACCGCCCCTGTGTAATAGTGGTATTCCCACCTCGCTTGGGCTGAAATGGTTAAAAAAATAATTAATGTATGGATGGTTTTATATAAGTAACTAAAGTTATAATATTCTTTTATTTTCTAAACATTATGGCCGTGTTCATAGTTGATATTATTGAGTGTTGGCTTTATCTTTTCTTTATTATTAATGCTTCTATTTTTTTAATCCTTTTTACATATCGATGAGGTAATTATATTTGTATTATCAACGAGTATTTTGCTTTGCCTTGTCAGTTATTTTTAATGGAAAAGAAACATTGCTGCCCAAATACACAATTATATATATATATATATAAACATATATAAATGTTTGTGTGTGTGTCATACACATGCACACACAGTTTCACCCTTCTCCCACACCCGTAAATACCCAAGTAGCCGATATATAGAACCAACATAGATTATCTGCAAACATTCTCTCGTTCATCATGATTTTTCAGCCATAAATATAGTAAATTTTGTTGAATATATATATATATAGAGAGAGAGAGAGAGAGAGTGTGTTATAGCAAAATTGCCAAATTGTTAGATTTAGCTCTGAACCGTTGTATCTTAGAAATGATTAAAGATATCTTACTAGAATTCTCCGACGTTTTTATAACATTATTGAACTAAGCATTGAGCAATAAGAATGTATAATTACTCTCCAAGCTTAACAGAAGAATCGTGATGAAATCGATCATAAACGAAACTGATATGTTCATCATTTATTAATCATAGCTAAGGATTGGAAGCTCAAGAAGGATGGAAATAAAGTTCCCACACATACACACATATATATATATATATAATTATTTATTTAAAAATATGATTCTAACACGCTACATAAGAGTTCTGATGTTTCAAAACAAGAGCCGAAAACTTCAATATAATTATATATATATATATATATATATATATATATATATATATATATATATATATATGAACCTTGGTAGGTTTAATTAGGTTTGCTCTACTTAGCGTATTGAGCACTTAGTTATTTTACTTTGGACTCTGAACTTGGATGCTAGACGATTGTCTTCAGGTGACGTACATTGTTGTTCTTTCTTTTGTGCCTTTTTTCCTCTTGGGTATTGGTCTCTTTATTTACATATCAAAGTACTCCGGGTTTTACGGACTAGTATAATTTCTTATATTTATAAGATTATTAGTATTATATATATATATATATATATATATATATATATATATATATATATATATATATATATATATATATATATATTAATTACAGGATCATTTTCTAATTTATTCAAGATGATATTCGCCCTTTTTCTGCTCTGGAGTAACAGGTTGCCTCACAGGTTTCACGTGCGGTTTTATTTTCAAGTCTTTTTTCACTGTATTTGAATGTAGTAGCTGAAACTCCTCTCTCACGTGACAAACGTCTTATGGATTGAGTTGGATCTTTTCTAATTGATCTCTTTAGCTCTAAGTTGAAATGATGATCCCTCTTCCTGTTGTGGCCGCCTAATCCAGATTTTCCCTCTATTATTCCCTCCGTTGTAATCATATTGAATGGACTTTGAAGATGGAAGCCAGAGTATGAATGTTGGTACCACCATTCCTGAAGGCTCAGTTGAGTTAACAGTGGGTTTGACGCAGTTCGATTTTAACTTGTTTTCTTTCTAGCTGGATAACTCAAAGGGTTTTTCAGTGAATCTTTCAACAAATGGTGTCAAGATGGCTAAACGTCTTATCTGAAAACCTGAAAGAAAGAAACTCAATTAATTTAGTGGTTTTTTAGATATTAAACTTTTTGTTGGATAGATTCTTAAGATGTTACACGATCTGGACAATTTTGCTGTTACACACACAAACACACTCACACACACACACACACACACACATATATATATATATATATATATATATATATATATATATATATATATATATATATATATATATATATATTGTGCCTGTGAGTTACGGATTTACCAAAAAGTAGTAAACTAAGCAAATACTTTTTCATAGCTTCAATGTTTTCCAAGTGTAACTTATTTACGTTTTGTAAATCCTATTGCCAAATACTACGTATCTAAGAAGCATGATATATATCTAGTGACGTCAGTTCATAGACGTGACGGTACACAGCGGTTACTATGTAGGTCACTGTGAAGACGAACATCCCAAAGCCCCAACGGTAGGACATACACAGAAAAGAAAGCGCCCTCCTGTCCTTATTACCGTTGGAAAATATCACAAGCAAGACCTTCTTTCTGTTCTCTCCTTTCACGCTGCTTGTTGTTTACCTATATTATAGTTTCTCTGTGTGGGACAAATTAATGATAAGTATGTATTGAAAAATATTGCGTCATCCCTAATTGCATCAGATTTTTATCCCGCCCAGACACTATTGTTTTTCCTGTTGATTAGTTGTCCTACGACCATTGTCTGCGATGGACGTTACTCCAAGGAGGCGTACGAAAATTTTAACGCCGCACGAACACACTGGCAAGCTTTACCGAGGAGCAAATGAAAGTACTATAGACTGTCCCGAAAACTCTCCTGATTTAAATCCAATCGAAAATCTATGGTCAATCTGTAAAGAACAACTTCCTGGAATGAACATATGAAGTACTAACATGTGTACTGAGTCATGTTTCATTGGAGAAAATACGAAAAAAGTAAATAATAACGGAATTCTTCCGTTTGTTTCAATTAATTTGTACAAGGGTGTAGATAGATATACAGAGATTTATCTCTTCATAGAATGGTATATTTATATAGGTAGACACACATAAATAGATTGATAGATACAATGAAGCGTAAGCTGCTTGACATAGATGATAAAAAAGCGGATCAAAGTACTATAGACTGGCGAGGAAACTTTCTGTGGTCAATCTTTAAGGAACAACTTCGTGGAATGGTCATACAATGTAGTAAAATGAACACTAGATGATGTTTCGTTGAAGAAATACGAAAAAGAAGTACATAATAACAGAATTATTCGTTTTGTTTCAATTAATTTTCACAAGAGTGTATGTATAAACATTATCTTTGAGAACTATGCATGTTTGCTATTGCTCTCTTACAGCTATTCTGTTACGTCGGTATTTTTTTAAAGTATTAATATATCATGCAAAGAGAAGATATTCCTTTATTTGCTAATACTCTCAGTAAGCTCATTTTATTGCCACCCTGAACTCCAACCCAGTTATTTTCATATCCCGACACACACCGTCAAGTACTTATCGATATACGGAAATATCTAGTTTATACCCCTGCTGGGTGTCTGGCAAACCGCCTCACCAGAAAAGCCTTGTATTTGCTTTAATATAAAAAAATATGAAATTATAACCAAAGTAAATAAATAATAAACAAATTAACAAATCGAATGAACACAGAAATGACCTCAAGTGAAAACATCAACAGTCCCTGTTGTGGTTGGAGCGCTTGGTTGGAAAAAATTTCAGTAGCCTAACTGAAGGGATTCCTGGAAGTCCATGCCTGAAAGAAATACAAAAAATTGTTCTCACAAGTACAGCTCACACTTTACGAAGGGCTTTATCTATGTAAAATATTTTCATTTTTTTCTTTTCTTTTTTTTATTTTTGTCAGTGGAAAGTGTCATGATGCCATTTCTAACCTTATGTCTCTGGGTGAGACCCGGAAAGAAATCTGTAAACGCCAGAAATCAATGGAAATAATAATAATAATAATAATAATAATAATAATAATAATAATGTCATAAATATCGAGAAACGATTGATCATCTTGTATCAGGTTGCGCGATATTGGCACCCACTGAATATAAAACCCGGCATGGCAGAGTGGGTCAATATCTGCAGTGGAAAATCTGCAACATCTACGGGAAGGAAACTGAAAGAAAATGGTATGAACACCACCCAGACCCGGTTACGGAGATAGGACCTGTTCCAATTCTATGGGACTACACAATACACACTGACAGAACAATGAAGGCCAACCGCCCAGATATTGTTATTAAAGAACACAAACAAAAAAGTGCCTCCTTATTGATATGGCAGTCTCTGCTGACTGCAATGTATCTTTGAAGATATTCAAAAAGCTTATCAAAATACAAGGACCTTGAAATAGAAATCTCAAAAATGTGGCATATGGGAACATCAACAATCCCTGTTGTAGTTGGAGCCCTAGGACTGGTTGGAAAATGATTGCAGTTGACTAATTGAAGGGATTCCTGAAAGTCCATGCCTCAAGGAGATACAAAAAATTGTTCTGACAAGTACAGCCCACACTTTACGAAGAACTTTATCTATGTAATATATATATATATATATATATATATATATATATATATATATATATATATATATATATATTGTCAATGGAAAGTGTCATGATGCCATTTCTAACCTTAGGTCCCTGGGCGGGACCCGGAAAGAAATGTTTAAACAACAGAAATCAAAGGAAATAAAATAATAATAATAATAGCCAATAGTGAATTTCGTAAAATATATCTGATACTTCGTGGAATGGTCATACAAAGTAGTAAAATGTACACTAGGTGATGTTTTGTTGAAGAAATACGAAAAAGAAATACATAATAACAGAATTATTCGTTTTGTTTCAATTAATTTGCAAAGAGCGTATATATAAACACTATCTTTGAGAACTATGCATGATACTTTGGCTCACATCATCAATAATGTTTTTAGCCGAGGTTCATTAGGGGGTTGGGTCTTTCAACATCATACCCTCTATCCGCGGTGACCCAGGTATCGGGTATCGACCTGTGTGCGATCCGTCAGCTACAACTTTCCTCATTTTTAATCACACACTGCTACTCCTCTTAGCAAATCATAGTCTAATTATGGGTAACTTCCGGTTCACCATCAATCTGGACTTTTCCGTAAAAAATAAGGAGGCAAACGATGTAATGGTTTTGATATCGTATGGAAAATGGCGACACACTCGGTTTGAAGTGGTAACTAAAGATTTTGTTTCCGTCACCGCGCAAAAACACACACTGGAATCACTCTTAAGCTATTTCCATTCATGTTAATCATTCAATCAAGACTCACCTCATGTGTCCAATATATATATATATATATATATATATATATATATATATATATATATATATATATATATATATGTATATATATATATATATATATATATATATATATATATATATATATATATATATATATATATATATATAAAAAGAAAGAACAGTAAGATATATAATCCGGTGTTCTTATAGATATTTTTATTTTTACAAAATAGTACTCAATGTAAATTTACAGAAATTCGGGGCTTTTAGCTTTCATTTTTGAAACATGGTTGGAACTGTGTAGCGAAAAACCATATTTTAAGTCTATTAACTTATAATATATATATATATATATATATATATATATATATACATATATATATATATATATATATATATATATATATATATATATATAGAGAGAGAGAGAGAGAGAGAGATGTGTGTATCTGTGTGTGTATACATGTATGCATATATTTTTGTGTGTATGTGTAAGTCTGTATTTTCACAAAAAGAATGTTTATTTTTCACTAAAAATCAGGTTATTCGTGTGTTCAGTAATGTCGATTGTTACTCCAATCTGATGTGATATGAAATTGGGTTTGTAATTGTATTTCACTTATATAATATGAAAATGTTTATAGACCTAGAAATCGCTTTCGCGATATCGAAGGACAGACAGTCAGCAAAGGTCGGTAGACAGTCGGGGAGTTGAGCTGGTACTAGCAGCCAGTCTTAAGCGAGGGTAGACGGTTGAAACCGAGTTGATGGGCAACAGGGAATGAAATTGAACCACTGAATGGATTGGTAGATGACGTGGGGCGAAAGTCAATTGGTTGTCATGAACGCTGGTCCAGATACTAGCATATCATCTTCTCCTCTTACGAAGTTTACTTGAGTTCCCGATTGAGTCAGGTTGTGGCACAAGGTCGATTTTTAACGTGGTGACCTGGGTGTTTCCACTCAGGCTGCTGGTCTGCGTTGGTCTTAGTTGGTCATAGCTTTTCTAAGCTGGTCAGAGTTTGTCTAAGCTAGTCACAGATGTCACGCAACGGTTGAGGAGAAATCAAGGGAGGAGATAAGGCCTCCAGCAAGGAACAGATACTACATCTGTACCATCTACCCCGACGGGAAAAATCCTAATTCTACTCCTCCGCCAATCCCTCCAGAGTAATCCAGAAGGAGAGCCCGATTTTCTGCGGCGTCCGAAGAGCAACATGTCACTGCTGACTTTACGGTGTAGGACTGTTACAACAGCGCATGGTTTTGACGCTACTTCCGGTTATAAAAGGAAGTCATAAAAGAATTGTTATAAAGTAGAAATTGTAAAGTATAAATTGGTTATATAAAACTGCGAGCAGGAAAGAAATAGTATTGGTTTTAGATAACGTGCGTAAAATGTCTCCGAAATGATGTACTTGATGAACTCGAACAATCTGCTCAATGTTAAATTGAAAAAGTCTGTTTACTGAAACAAAAATAAAATAGCAGCGCATATATATATATATATATATATATATATATATATATATATATATAAACAAAAGGGAAATCTATCTTAGCCAAAGCGTTTATTCATCTGAGAGGAAATGAAATATTCCATATTAAAATACATTTACCTTGATAAAGTCTCTGAGAACATAAAACGCGTCGGATAAGATAAGTCTTAATTTTGTCTTTATTCAGATTGTCTTTTCACAAATATGCTTGATCTGAAATTTTATAGATATATATGAATTTTTACACGCACACACACAGACATATATATATATATATATATATATATATATATATATATATGTGTGTGTGAAATTTTACGTAATTATTAATTCATCTTCCATATTATCTTTTTAATATGCGAACATATTGTTTTCTAAAACGATTTTTTCCCAAAATTACCGAACATTGCCTGATGATGAAATAAGAAATTGAAGTCTCGAAACGTCGAAATTTCCGTGTCGCAACGTAAAATATTTTTAATTAAAAACTATCATTAAAAATAGTAAGCTTTACATTAGACTGAACACTTAAAAAAAAAAGTAAATGAACTGTGGATTCTAAATCTGTTTGTTCTTTCTCTTCTCTCTTCATATATATATATATATATATATATATATATATATATATATATATATATATATATATATATATATATATATTTGTGTGTGAGGATGTGTATGTGTTTGTCCACATTCTGGTCAGGAAATAGTCAGCATGTTTTCTTGACATCAGATTGTATATCCCGTGTATCGAAAATTGTTGATTTTTCAACGAATGTCTTATTACACAGTGAAATTTAAAATGCGCGTAAATGTTTTTAAGCATTTCACCACCGGTTTGTGGGGAAAAAGCTGCTCGAGTGGAAATTAATATCTCCCCAATGGAATACGAAAGGAATGAGGGTGTTTTTTCTAAAATGTGGGTGGAATGGCGGGTCTTAGTCGTGAAGATTAAAACAAGTGGAAGTAAGGAATGTAGATCGTCTGGGCACTTTCTATGGGAATAATGATAAAGAAGTGAGAGGCTACAGATGTTTCGTCTGTGAGAAAGGGGTTGTAGAGTGGAAAGTAATTTATCACCCACAATGACGCGGATACTCCATTTTCGGTCTCATAATAATAACTAACACGGACTAATCTTTCTTAATATCTAATTTTTTGTTCTATATGACGCTTCGGGGCGTAGATTATCGTGACTTGAGACCGTTTCTCTTGTGACTCTTAATAAGGTCTGTTTTTTTGTAATCTCTCTTAACCCCTGTTTTTACAGGCAATTATACAATTAGATACTGGTATCCATTCGTATTGCTTACGCTCTCTGTGTGTCAAATATTATACACTCTCCTACCTTTGTGCTTCTAGTGTTTTCAATAACCTCTTTCTGATTTTAAGGTTAATGGTTTTTTAGTTAATAATGTCCCTTAAATATTGTCGTTACTCCTGTTCATTCCATGGGATTCTCAGCATCCTTCTGTAGAACCGCATTTCTGTTGCCTCAATTCACTTCTTCATCTGTAAGGAGATATTCACCTTTCACATAAGATGACCAATATCACGTAAGTGTTCAGTACTCTTTTCTTTGTTTTTAGGGAATAGTTTCTGTTCCTTTTTTTGGCGTTTAGGGGTTTTTCGCTATTCCAATGTACCCTGAGATTTCGGGGGTAGTCCTCTGTCAAAACATTTCCAAGATATTTAAATTGATGTAACTTCTTGCTTTTGGTTTGTTGTTTTTCTTGGAAACCATACATTCGTTCTTCTTACAATCGATGTTTAGTCATTTCTTCCTCATTAACCCTGGGTATGACAAGAAAGAGACTGGAGTTTTTGAGTAGAATGGAACAACGACTCAATTGCTGTTGTTCCTAGGTCCATCTTGACCTGGTTTGGTTAGCACCTGTTAGGGCCCCAGTTATAGACAAGTAATGAACCCTCAAACAATACCAAAAGGATATGAAAGTATAAAAACACATTTTTACGGTAAAAACACTAGAAATACATCATTATATGAAAAAATTATCAAGGATACTTTACTACTGATACATACTTTTAGTAAAATTACCAAAAATACATTTTAAAGCAGAAGTACCAACAATACATTTTATAGTAAAATGACCAACAATATAATTTATCTGTACTTTTAGCCATAAAACTACGTTCTAAATATTTAGATTCCGGCATTAAATAACCCATAGTGATGTTGATTTGCTGCTAAACAAGATCAAACAACTAACTAATTTTCTTCTTGCTTTCCTTTACTAGGTTTTCGTTTGGTCGGGTAGAGAGAAAGAGATTGGAAGAGAGAGAGAGAGAGAGAGAGAGAGAGAGAGAGAAAATGAAAGAGATATAAAGAGAGAGAGGAATAAGGAAAAAAGAAAATAAATTTATTAATGTTAGAATGAGGTTCGAGAACTATAAAGAATATATTAAAAAAACTTACTAGAAGCCTCACATCATTGATAGATAAAATTAATGTGTCAAGACCTTTTACGTTTCTTTAACGTGCAATGAGAAATAATTTGCAGTGCCAGCGATAAGACAGCCAATGATTGGAAAAAAATAAAACAATATAGAAAAGAAAAAAAAAGAAGTAATTATCATTTTAGTTTTGCTTTCTTGTTTTTAAATCGAAACATCTCACTAAGGAAAACTCTAGAACGACGCGTGCAGCAGGTGTCTGTGATGAGCTTGAGAGAATTAAGAAAGTTCTATTGGAATATATTAGATGGTTAGCGTGATAAAAATCAATATAAGAATATGTAATCTCTCATATGTAAAATAATTATATTAAGTTGGATCGGCTTACGACAATATCAGGTTGAATGATCGATTCATATGCGATCAGCGAAGTTAAAATAGGTAACCGCTTTGGAATACCAGGTACTATAAGATTGGATCTGCGATTGGTGGAATGGGTTGGAATTGGTAAATAAAAAAATAAATGAAACCTCAATTCATGTTCTTTTATTGTCTTTTCTTCTCAATAAAGATGTTCAATCTAAGTAACTCTTGGGGACGAGAGGCAGTTGATCTCCGTCTGATCTACCTCGAAAACCCCAGTAGCAGAAAAACAGGCCAAATTTATTCAAGCGCTTGACAATCAAACATTTTTTTTTTACATTTCATCATCTCCGATCGAACCCAGAACAATCACCAATAACGATGAACAGATGGTTCCTTACGGAGGTTTATTTCTGTGGAGCGCTTATTGGGACTTAAACTTCAATTGGATCTCAATATGATCCATCGCTGAAGATGCTGAAAAATAAAATGGACGCTTCCCCGTACCGCTCCAATATCTGACTCTCCCTGTTACCCTCTACATTCACAAGAGATGAAGAAGTGAATTGAGGCAACAGAAATGCGGTTCTATAGAAGGATACTGAGAATTCCATGGCCTGAACAGCAGTAACGACAATGTTTAAGGGAAATTATTACCTAAAAAGACACCTAACCTTAAAATCAGAAAGAAGTTATTGAAATCACTAGAAGCACAAACAGAGGTAGGAGACCGTGTAGCATTTGACATACACAGAGCATACTGAACATAAGCGATACGAAGGAAAGCTGCGCATAATAGGGTAATCTGCTGCCAAAACAGGGATTAAGATAGATTGCAAAATACAGACCTTATTAAGAGTCACAAGAGAAATGAAGTTGTCTCAAGTCACGATAATCCACGGCCCGAAGCGACATGTCATATAGAACAAAAATTAGATATTAACAAAGTTCAGTCCATGCTAGTTATTCTTATGAGGCCGACAATGGAGTCTCCGTGTCCTTGTGGGTGATAAATTACTTTCCACCGTACAACCCCTTTCTCACAGACGAAGCATCATAAGCCTCTTCATTAGAAGTTTTATGTATTTGAGTGTCATTTTTCTTCCAATCCAGACTAAATATAAACATCATGAATAAATATATCTACATGTTATACATATAATATACATATAATATACATATAAAACCGAACCCCAGAAAGAATAGAAATCTTACCAGGAAACTCCGAAGTTGGGGTAAAATTGATATTTAAAAGTTAAGTCATCTGTTTTTTATATAATATTATATTAGGTTGGTGCAAAAATAATGTCGTTTTTTGACGTATTTTTTAACGTCAAACAACGACATTATTACGTCATTATTTTTGCACCAACCTAATATAAACGCTTTATTTTTAATATTATTTAAATATTTCTAATACTGAGCACTATATATAAAATTATCTGCTGTTTCTTAAATGTTATATATAATTGTATATTTGGAAAGCGATCGTTCTTACAAGTGAAAAGTGACTGAGACGTTACTGTTATTAAGCTTTTTCTTGTTTTTCTGGCGTTTCTATAAGTGCTTTCTTTTCTGAACATATAAAGTGTGTAAAACTGTCCAAATGTGCTCTGTATCCAGAGCGCTTTCAGCTGATCTATTGTACATTATCAATGATGTTTGTTTTTTTTTAAACTGAATATGTAGATTTTTATACCTGCGTATCTATAGTGATTGGAATTATTTTCCAAACACGGTAATAACATTCTGGTCGTGTTTATAATTGATATTAATGATTGTTGGATTTTTATGAAGTTTACATAATTTTTACTCTTTTTTTTCATGTGGATAAAACTATCCTAGTCGAATTTTCTACCAGTATGTTGTTGAGGGAGTTCGTACGGTGTCTGTGTGTGTTTAAGGAGGTCCAAATTGAGTTATTGTATAGTTAAATAGCCGATAGCACTCGGGGATATCGAACATTTGGGCAGTTTTTACAGACTTTATGTCTAGAAAAGAAATCACTTATGAATACAAGAAAATTGAATAAAAGCGTTAATCACTGTACCTTTAATGAAACTTGTATAAAAGGTAGATTGCTATCGAAGTTATATATATTTAATATTCTGTTTATACGTTATTTTTTTATGGATACAGTTATTTTAGTAAATACTGTGCCCCTTTTTAATTATACAGTATTAATTGCATTCACCAGCCTGAATGTTCGAGATGTTCGCAGAAAATATGCGTAATCTGGCAGGAATCGAATCTGTATCCTATACGGAATGACCATTAAGCCTAGCATGCTATGACCGTTCAGCTACAGAGAATATTCGGTTAAGCAAAGCTCGAATTACTGCTTTTAAACACATATATTCGTCGATCTTTCTCGACGTATCATATCTGCTGGGATTGTGCACATTGACGTCGTGTATTAGTTAATAGGTTCGTCTCGCTAGAACAATTGCAAGTAGTAGAGTTCGATCCTCGTGGGATGCTCCATACATTTGGCCTTGTGCCACATCTAAGCTATGGTTAGAAAAGCACCATATCTGCTCTGATTTCGTAAACTAATGTAAACAATGACAGCATTTTACTGTATTTAAACTACAATTTTCCAGTAAAATCGACCTTGATAACCGAAACGCTCCTCTGTGGCTCAGTCGGTAAAAGCACGTCAGGCTACATGGCGGTTCCGTATAAGATACAGGTTTGATTCTTGTCGTAGGACGCATATTTTCTAAGAAAAGGCACCCCAAACAACAGAACACGATATCAATAAGGAAGCTAAAACAATCGCCCAAAAATTAGACCTGGATGACCGAATAAGTTGTATTAGCAAGGCAGGAGCCTTTATCACACTAAAAGACCATAAAGAAAATTTCAAAACCAATCCTGCATGTAGACTCATAAACCCAGCCAAAAGTGAACTAGGTAAAATAAGTAAAACAATACTAGAAAGAATTAATTCTGAACTTAGGAAGAAATTAGGAGTAAACCAGTGGAAAAATACGAAAACAACTATTGACTGGTTCCACAGCATAAATAACAAACAAAACTGCCAATTCTTACAATTAGACATAAAAGAATTTTACCCATCCATAACAGAACGTATGCTAGATAAGGCCATCAACTTAGCTCAGGAACAAGTAATAATACAACCAAGCGAAATCAACATCATTAAGCACTCCCGTAAATCACTATTATTCCACAATGAAGAAGCATGGATAAAGAGAGATGGGATATTTGACACTACAATGGGAAGCTTTGACGGTGCAGAAGCATGCGAAATCATAGGCATTTACTTACTAAACGAACTGAGCAAAATAATAGATAGAAATGACACAGGACTCTACAGGGACGATGGTCTCATAATCTTAAGAAACTGTAACAGACAAAACACAGACAAAACTAGAAAAGCAATAATAAAGATTTTTAAAAATAACGGATTCGACATAGATATAAAAACTAACCTAAACGAAGTAGATTTTCTAGATGTTACCTTCAACCTAAGAGAAGGCACACATAAACCATATAGAAAACCTAATGACAAACCACTCTACATACACACATCTTCCAACCATCCACCTTCTATAATCAAACAGATACCAAAATCGATTAACCGCAGGCTCTCTGACAATTCCTCCAATGAATCCCTATTTAACAAAGCTAAGAAAGACTATGAAACAGCCCTAAAAGATAGCGGATTCCCAGAAACACTCACATACTCACCACAGAATACAAAAAAGGCCAACAGAAGAAGAAATATCATATGGTTCAACCCACCGTACAGCAAGAACGTAAAAACAAACGTAGGGAAAATATTCTTCAAACTCTTACACAAACACTTCCCAGAATCAAGCACCTTACACAAGATATTCAACAAAAACACTGTAAAAATCAGCTACAGCTGCACCGAGAGCATGGCACAAATAATAAAAAAGCACAATAGGAAAATTATCAACAAACCACACGAACAAATTAAACCCACGTGCAACTGCAGAATAAAGAACGAATGTCCCTTAAACGGAAATTGTTTACAAAACAACATAATATACCAAGCCACGATAAAATCACCAGATAATGAAGAAAAAGTATACATAGGAGTAACTGAAGGACCATGGAAACAAAGAAATTATACACACAAAACATCTTTCACAAATAGTAAATATGCAAACAGTACAATGCTTTCTAAGTATATCTGGGAAATTAAAAACAAAACGAACATCACACCAAAAATATCTTGGAAGATAAGGAAAAAATCATCAGCCTACAATAACCAATCAAAAACTTGCAAACTTTGCTCGGAGGAAAAAATAGCTATCATTACTTTTCCCGACCAAAATAAGTTATTAAACAAAAGATCCGAACTCATCTCAAAATGCAGACATGAAAATAAATTTTTACTACGTAACCTAAAAAATTAAAAAACGGAAAAAATAAAATAAAAACAAATAAATATACTAATAAGCAAAAATAACAAAATAACAACAAAAAAAAAAAAAAAAAAAAAAATATAGAAATACTATGTTACTTAAAAATCGAAAACCGAAAAGAGAAAATATACAAGTAAAATAAATTAACCTAAATTCATCCAAGTAAATAAATAAACAAACCAATCCCAAATAAAGATAATCAATTAAAACCTGTTCCCGCCAAAATAATACTTAGAAAGAACTACAACAATCAACCCCAAAACTGAACAAATAGTTTAAATTAAATTCCCAAACCAAAACAAAACTGTTAAATAAGTGATATAAACAAATTTTTACTACGTTAATAAATAAATAAATAAATAAAATACGAAACAAAAACAAGCAATATAATTTGACCTAAATAGATAAACAAACGACTTCCGGTGAAATAACCGCCATAATAGAATACCCACAATGCACCACTAACCCGTATATATATAAATAGCCGAGAAAAATAACAGCACACGTGGCTTGACGATTGCATATAGCATGAAACAGACTGTCGCCTCTAAGTGTTGACTTCTATGTTCACTTTTATATTTACACACGCTCTATCTCTGATATTGAGCACTTTATTCCATAAATATAGCACACCTTAAGACTATATTTCTTTATATTCAGCTCCTGGTAAACAGTAGAGCACTTTCGCTACATTTATAACCCAGTATGGACATGGAAAAATTTAACCTCGACTACTCCCTAAAAAACATACCCATCCCATCCCCCCCTATATATAAACTAAAATTAATTGAAAAAATAGAAAGTTTCCTAAAAAGAATGAGATGGAAAGTCCACTTTTTAAACCGGGACCTTTACAATAACAACACACTTAAGGAAAAATACGGCTTTAAAACAAAAAAATGCCCCCCACAACAAAAAGAATTAGACAATTTCGAGAAAGACTTAACTGACTTAGTTAGAAACATAAAATTCCACAAAAAACAAGATGCATTCCAAAAAAAACTAAAAGCAGATATAACTAAAATAAACAATTCAGCAAGTGTATTTATCGCTGCTGACAAAACGAGAAATTTATACAAACTAAGTCCTCCTACACACAATAAATTACTGAAGAACAACATAACCAAAACATACAAAAAGGCACCCCAAACAACAGAACACGATATCAATAAGGAAGCTAAAACAATCGCCCAAAAATTAGACCTGGATGACCGAATAAGTTGTATTAGCAAGGCAGGAGCCTTTATCACACTAAAAGACCATAAAGAAAATTTCAAAACCAATCCTGCATGTAGACTCATAAACCCAGCCAAAAGTGAACTAGGTAAAATAAGTAAAACAATACTAGAAAGAATTAATTCTGAACTTAGGAAGAAATTAGGAGTAAACCAGTGGAAAAATACGAAAACAACTATTGACTGGTTCCACAGCATAAATAACAAACAAAACTGCCAATTCTTACAATTAGACATAAAAGAATTTTACCCATCCATAACAGAACGTATGCTAGATAAGGCCATCAACTTAGCTCAGGAACAAGTAATAATACAACCAAGCGAAATCAACATCATTAAGCACTCCCGTAAATCACTATTATTCCACAATGAAGAAGCATGGATAAAGAGAGATGGGATATTTGACACTACAATGGGAAGCTTTGACGGTGCAGAGGCATGCGAAATCATAGGCATTTACTTACTAAACGAACTGAGCAAAATAATAGATAGAAATGACACAGGACTCTACAGGGACGATGGTCTCATAATCTTAAGAAACTGTAACAGACAAAACACAGACAAAACTAGAAAAGCAATAATAAAGATTTTTAAAAATAACGGATTCGACATAGATATAAAAACTAACCTAAACGAAGTAGATTTTCTAGATGTTACCTTCAACCTAAGAGAAGGCACACATAAACCATATAGAAAACCTAATGACAAACCACTCTACATACACACATCTTCCAACCATCCACCTTCTATAATCAAACAGATACCAAAATCGATTAACCGCAGGCTCTCTGACAATTCCTCCAATGAATCCCTATTTAACAAAGCTAAGAAAGACTATGAAACAGCCCTAAAAGATAGCGGATTCCCAGAAACACTCACATACTCACCACAGAATACAAAAAAGGCCAACAGAAGAAGAAATATCATATGGTTCAACCCACCGTACAGCAAGAACGTAAAAACAAACGTAGGGAAAATATTCTTCAAACTCTTACACAAACACTTCCCAGAATCAAGCACCTTACACAAGATATTCAACAAAAACACTGTAAAAATCAGCTACAGCTGCACCGAGAGCATGGCACAAATAATAAAAAAGCACAATAGGAAAATTATCAACAAACCACACGAACAAATTAAACCCACGTGCAACTGCAGAATAAAGAACGAATGTCCCTTAAACGGAAATTGTTTACAAAACAACATAATATACCAAGCCACGATAAAATCACCAGATAATGAAGAAAAAGTATACATAGGAGTAACTGAAGGACCATGGAAACAAAGAAATTATACACACAAAACATCTTTCACAAATAGTAAATATGCAAACAGTACAATGCTTTCTAAGTATATCTGGGAAATTAAAAACAAAACGAACATCACACCAAAAATATCTTGGAAGATAAGGAAAAAATCATCAGCCTACAATAACCAATCAAAAACTTGCAAACTTTGCTCGGAGGAAAAAATAGCTATCATTACTTTTCCCGACCAAAATAAGTTATTAAACAAAAGATCCGAACTCATCTCAAAATGCAGACATGAAAATAAATTTTTACTACGTAACCTAAAAAATTAAAAAACGGAAAAAATAAAATAAAAACAAATAAATATACTAATAAGCAAAAATAACAAAATAACAACAACAAAAAAAAAAAAAAAAAAAAATATAGAAATACTATGTTACTTAAAAATCGAAAACCGAAAAGAGAAAATATACAAGTAAAATAAATTAACCTAAATTCATCCAAGTAAATAAATAAACAAACCAATCCCAAATAAAGATAATCAATTAAAACCTGTTCCCGCCAAAATAATACTTAGAAAGAACTACAACAATCAACCCCAAAACTGAACAAATAGTTTAAATTAAATTCCCAAACCAAAACAAAACTGTTAAATAAGTGATATAAACAAATTTTTACTACGTTAATAAATAAATAAATAAATAAAATACGAAACAAAAACAAGCAATATAATTTGACCTAAATAGATAAACAAACGACTTCCGGTGAAATAACCGCCATAATAGAATACCCACAATGCACCACTAACCCGTATATATATAAATAGCCGAGAAAAATAACAGCACACGTGGCTTGACGATTGCATATAGCATGAAACAGACTGTCGCCTCTAAGTGTTGACTTCTATGTTCACTTTTATATTTACACACGCTCTATCTCTGATATTGAGCACTTTATTCCATAAATATAGCACACCTTAAGACTATATTTCTTTATATTCAGCTCCTGGTAAACAGTAGAGCACTTTCGCTACATTTATAACCCAGTATGGACATGGAAAAATTTAACCTCGACTACTCCCTAAAAAACATACCCATCCCATCCCCCCCTATATATAAACTAAAATTAATTGAAAAAATAGAAAGTTTCCTAAAAAGAATGAGATGGAAAGTCCACTTTTTAAACCGGGACCTTTACAATAACAACACACTTAAGGAAAAATACGGCTTTAAAACAAAAAAATGCCCCCCACAACAAAAAGAATTAGACAATTTCGAGAAAGACTTAACTGACTTAGTTAGAAACATAAAATTCCACAAAAAACAAGATGCATTCCAAAAAAAACTAAAAGCAGATATAACTAAAATAAACAATTCAGCAAGTGTATTTATCGCTGCTGACAAAACGAGAAATTTATACAAACTAAGTCCTCCTACACACAATAAATTACTGAAGAACAACATAACCAAAACATACAAAAAGGCACCCCAAACAACAGAACACGATATCAATAAGGAAGCTAAAACAATCGCCCAAAAATTAGACCTGGATGACCGAATAAGTTGTATTAGCAAGGCAGGAGCCTTTATCACACTAAAAGACCATAAAGAAAATTTCAAAACCAATCCTGCATGTAGACTCATAAACCCAGCCAAAAGTGAACTAGGTAAAATAAGTAAAACAATACTAGAAAGAATTAATTCTGAACTTAGGAAGAAATTAGGAGTAAACCAGTGGAAAAATACGAAAACAACTATTGACTGGTTCCACAGCATAAATAACAAACAAAACTGCCAATTCTTACAATTAGACATAAAAGAATTTTACCCATCCATAACAGAACGTATGCTAGATAAGGCCATCAACTTAGCTCAGGAACAAGTAATAATACAACCAAGCGAAATCAACATCATTAAGCACTCCCGTAAATCACTATTATTCCACAATGAAGAAGCATGGATAAAGAGAGATGGGATATTTGACACTACAATGGGAAGCTTTGACGGTGCAGAAGCATGCGAAATCATAGGCATTTACTTACTAAACGAACTGAGCAAAATAATAGATAGAAATGACACAGGACTCTACAGGGACGATGGTCTCATAATCTTAAGAAACTGTAACAGACAAAACACAGACAAAACTAGAAAAGCAATAATAAAGATTTTTAAAAATAACGGATTCGACATAGATATAAAAACTAACCTAAACGAAGTAGATTTTCTAGATGTTACCTTCAACCTAAGAGAAGGCACACATAAACCATATAGAAAACCTAATGACAAACCACTCTACATACACACATCTTCCAACCATCCACCTTCTATAATCAAACAGATACCAAAATCGATTAACCGCAGGCTCTCTGACAATTCCTCCAATGAATCCCTATTTAACAAAGCTAAGAAAGACTATGAAACAGCCCTAAAAGATAGCGGATTCCCAGAAACACTCACATACTCACCACAGAATACAAAAAAGGCCAACAGAAGAAGAAATATCATATGGTTCAACCCACCGTACAGCAAGAACGTAAAAACAAACGTAGGGAAAATATTCTTCAAACTCTTACACAAACACTTCCCAGAATCAAGCACCTTACACAAGATATTCAACAAAAACACTGTAAAAATCAGCTACAGCTGCACCGAGAGCATGGCACAAATAATAAAAAAGCACAATAGGAAAATTATCAACAAACCACACGAACAAATTAAACCCACGTGCAACTGCAGAATAAAGAACGAATGTCCCTTAAACGGAAATTGTTTACAAAACAACATAATATACCAAGCCACGATAAAATCACCAGATAATGAAGAAAAAGTATACATAGGAGTAACTGAAGGACCATGGAAACAAAGAAATTATACACACAAAACATCTTTCACAAATAGTAAATATGCAAACAGTACAATGCTTTCTAAGTATATCTGGGAAATTAAAAACAAAACGAACATCACACCAAAAATATCTTGGAAGATAAGGAAAAAATCATCAGCCTACAATAACCAATCAAAAACTTGCAAACTTTGCTCGGAGGAAAAAATAGCTATCATTACTTTTCCCGACCAAAATAAGTTATTAAACAAAAGATCCGAACTCATCTCAAAATGCAGACATGAAAATAAATTTTTACTACGTAACCTAAAAAATTAAAAAACGGAAAAAATAAAATAAAAACAAATAAATATACTAATAAGCAAAAATAACAAAATAACAACAAAAAAAAAAAAAAAAAAAAAATATAGAAATACTATGTTACTTAAAAATCGAAAACCGAAAAGAGAAAATATACAAGTAAAATAAATTAACCTAAATTCATCCAAGTAAATAAATAAACAAACCAATCCCAAATAAAGATAATCAATTAAAACCTGTTCCCGCCAAAATAATACTTAGAAAGAACTACAACAATCAACCCCAAAACTGAACAAATAGTTTAAATTAAATTCCCAAACCAAAACAAAACTGTTAAATAAGTGATATAAACAAATTTTTACTACGTTAATAAATAAATAAATAAATAAAATACGAAACAAAAACAAGCAATATAATTTGACCTAAATAGATAAACAAACGACTTCCGGTGAAATAACCGCCATAATAGAATACCCACAATGCACCACTAACCCGTATATATATAAATAGCCGAGAAAAATAACAGCACACGTGGCTTGACGATTGCATATAGCATGAAACAGACTGTCGCCTCTAAGTGTTGACTTCTATGTT
This sequence comes from Acanthosepion lycidas, assembly GCA_963932145.1. NCBI lineage: Eukaryota > Metazoa > Mollusca > Cephalopoda > Sepiida > Sepiidae > Acanthosepion > Acanthosepion lycidas. The sequence continues at coordinate 14,016,326 of OZ010587.1, forward strand.
CACTTTTATATATATATATATATATATATATATATAGTCAAAGACGAAATTAATCGTACAACTATAAATTCTGTATGATGCCAGATTTTTATGTTAACCACAAAAAGGAATATAAAAATCAATTTTCAGAACAAGAGGTTAAATATTAAAAAAAATTGATAGGCGAATTATGCAAAATAGAAAAGACAAAATTATTCATACCGTAGAAAATATCGTTTTAAATTGATTGATTCTTGTAAGTATAAGTAATTTACATAATTACTTTTCGGTGAAGCATTCTGGACTATTTATTCAGTAGTATATTTGTGATAATTCCAGCAAAGAACATCACGCGGTGCATAGAGTGTCACCATTGTTACGTTTACGTTAACAACACGATGGGGAAGACAAAGGAGCTTAGCGTTGACTTGAGACAGAGAATTATTAATTTCCACAATTCGGGTAATAGTTACTGCACTATTTCAAACCGGTTAGCTATCCTTAGATCTACAGTAAATTCCGTTATTAAGAAGTTTAAACCGTTTGGCACAACAGAGAAATTGCCTGGGCGTAGAAAAAATCTCAAATTGTCACGGAGAACTGCACGAAAAATGTATTGTGAGGTTAATATAAACCCAAGAGTTGTTTTGAAAGACATCGCCAAAAGTCTGAATACGATGCCTATCAGCATAAGTACTCGCACAATACAAGGTTGTTTAAATAGAAATGTGTTGTATGGAAACCGACTATGACGAACGCCTCTTCACAAACAATGTCACACTTTGTGTTCAGTTTAATTTTGCCAAAACGTTCTTGGACAAAAATAAAATTGCTTTTAGGAACAAGTACTATGAAGTGTTGAAATAAAAATTGAGGGTTTTGGATATAATGATGTGCAGAAGATTTGGTGCAAGAAAGTTGAGTCTTTCCTCCCAAAGAACATAGTGGCAACATTAAAACATGGAGGCGGCTCGATGATGTTTTGGGGTTGTTTTAGCTGAAGGGGGACTAGAAAATTAATTGCAATAAGAGGAAATGTGAAGACTATATCAAAATTCTGCATGAATATCTACAATTATCAGCGCAAAATCTTCATCTAGGTCGGCGATTTACTTTCCGGCAAGATAATGATCCCAAATATACGTCTAAATCAGTGACTGCATTGCTTCAGAAAAAAAAGATTACAGTTCTTTCATGGCCTTTAATGAGTCCTGACTTGAAGCGTATTGAAAATCGACGCAATTAGAACGTGTAACCCTTGAAGAATAGAAGAAAATAGGAGAAAATTCATGTTCAAATCTCATCAAAAACTTTAACAACCTATTGCAGCAAGTAATAAAGATGAGACGTTATGCAATTAATATTGTGAAAATCCTTCATTTTTTTTCTATTTATCATACTGTACGAATGATTTGTCATTTCCTATTTTGCATAATTCGCCTGTCAAATTTGTTGTATTTAAATAATTGCTCTGAAAATTGAGTTTTATATTTCTTTTTTGTGATTATTAACATAAAAATACTTGGCATCATACGGTATTAATTTCTAAGAAATAGATAAAAATATTCAAAATGGATGAGCGTAAGAATAATTTCATCGTTGACTATATATATATATATATATATATATATATATATATATATATATATATATACATATATACATATATATATGTGTGTGTGTGTGTAAATTAAAGAAAAGAGAGAAGCTGTAAACGTTTTGGGTTAGGATGTGATTTTTTAAAAATATATATTATACTTTATTGTCCATATTTTTGCTACACGTCTTTCCGGTCTCATGATCTTCATCAGGTAAAGAGTAGTTATTTACACATATTAATAAAAGGAAGGAGGCAAAATTATTTACTTATATATATATATATATATATATATATATATATATATATATATATATATATATATATATATATGTGTGTGTGTGTGTTTTAAAAAAATCACATTATAACGAAAAACGGTTGCGGCTTCTCTCTTTTTAAAATATACACTTTTCTTTCGTTAGAATATGACCTTAAATATTATAAAAGAAATTGATAGAAATGAATTATGTGAAAATTTTATCTTAAAAATTCCTTTAAAAGTTTTCCATTAAAAAGATTTTTTTTCAAAAAAAGAATGTTATAAAGTACGGAAACATATTTTTGACAAAAATTGTTTTACAAACTTTTTTTTAAAATTTTATCTTTTACGAAATATTTTATAATTTTGTTTTATGAATTTAATGTTTTTGTTTAAATTAAATTTTTTTTATAAACTTAAGACAATTTATTTTTTTAAAAATTGTTTTACAAACATTTAAATTGTTTTTTATTGGTATATTTCTTACTTTTTTATTTTAATATTTTACAACTTTATTTTATAAACTTAAGATAATCTTTTTTAATTAAATTTATTTTATTAAATTAAGATAATTTATTTTTGAAAAAAATGTTTTACAAACTTTCCAAAAGGGTTTTAATATGAAGAAACTTTACAAATTTATTTTACAAAATTAAGTTAATGTTTCTTTTTTTAAAATAAATTCCACTTATAAAGTTTAGATAATTTATTTTTGAAAAAAAAATGTTTTACAAACTTTCCAAAAAGATGTCATTTAACAAACTTTACGAATTTATTTTATGAACTTAAGATAATGATTTTTTTTAAACATTTGCTTTGTGATAATTTATTTTAAAAATTGACTGAGAATCTTTCAGAAAATGTTTCTTTTACAAACTTAGGATATTTTTTACAAAACTTTTATTTTTATTTTAGAACCATCAGATAATCTTCCCTTTGGAGAGATTTGTCTGATACTAGAAAGTGATTTTCGTTTATGTCAATGTTGTATTTATAAAGATTCATTTAATTGGCACCTTATAAATGCAGCTAGATGGTAATACAAGATATAAATGACAGAATTTAGAAAGGATCCTTATCAATGCCATGACAATTTCCTGAATATCGCACAGAAACGCTAAATGCCATGTCCTTTCACGATATAGGTTACGATAACTCTCCACCAAATTATTTTCTTTATTATCTGTGAATTGACATGACTTCTTTGGAAAGATAGTAGAACGATTTACCGTATAGCTGTTTGGAATTCAAAATTTTGCTTCTATTCGACTATTTCCCGCCCAGCGATAAAGAGCCCCCTCTACCCTGCTATTTAATCCGAGCTGAAGAGAGATGAAACATATCTTTACCTTTCCCAAGAGTAATAGTGAAAAAGTGAACAAAAATTCGTTGTCCCGGAATTCGAACTCTGCTCGCCGATTTTACATTCGGTGGCGATATCCCTTACATTAAAGAATATGATTGGCTTGCCTAATATATTATTCATTTATTTATCATTTATTCATTTATAGATTGATTTCTATTATCTATGATTTTAACAGAAATTATGGGCACCCGGGTATCAATGGGATATTGCCCTAAGCCCTTCTGTGCTGTGAACAGGTTAACAGGAAGAGATATGTTCGCCTATAGTCTTCTTAGTACTCTTTCTATATGTATTGAACAGGAGCAGAGATTCCTTGTTTCCTGTTTAGGACATGGTTTTGCCGGCTCTTTTTTTACTTCTTTTATGGTCTTAATTATTTAACTGTCTTAACCTTTTGGGGATCTGATCAGTGGCTGTGACTTTTCATTGTCAGGTTACCATTTTGGTTTCTGCATCCAAACTGGTAGTAAAGACTCCGAACACTTTGTAACGATTAAAGAGGGAGCTCTTGTCGACAGCCGCATGATTTCGAGATGCTTACATTGCCATATCATGCATGGCCAGGTGTCCCTGCATGTAAATCCAGCAAACAACCCCGCGGCCATATTGTGTCTTAGTCTTACCCACGTTTTATACAGTTAACATTGTCATAAATAATGAATAGCGATAATTATTTTGATCTTTTTCTCTTGAATACAATTTTGTTCTTTTGTTGTACTCTCTCTTTAATAATGTCTTCTGTTTCTCATATTCTCTAAATTTTAGTAACTATTTGTGTCTTAGTGACTTTATTGCCTTGCTTGTAGTGAAATGATTAAAAAATAGTTTGAGGTTTGTTCATGTTGCTATATGTATACGCTCTGTTAATTCTGATGTCTTCTATTGTATTATTTGATGCCAAGCTCCTTTGTAATATATGCGAAACATTTCTAACGGGCATCTTTAAAGGTCAGACCTAAAAAATGACCTACGACTGGAACGTCGAATGGTTTGCAGATTTTAACGTCTCTAAAACGAAACTTCCCTTTATTAATTATCTGAGATACACCTTTCAGTCTCAGATCAGCAAGGCTCATATAACCATTCAGGATAATGACACGTTCCGTTTTCTCGGGCTAACATTCTTCGCTGACATGAAGTTGAAAGATTATATTGAATCGATTGCCATCTCTGCTGCTAAGAAAGTTGTTTCACTGTGTTGTGCTAGTAAATTTTCCTCTCAGGATCTGTCTTTGATTTTTATAAGTTTACCGTTCGCCCATGCTTTGAATATTGCTGCCACATATGGTCCGGTGCTCCTAGACAAAATCCAAAGAAGAAACAGCAATATTAGTGGTTTTGTCCTGGCATTTTTGCTTCAGTCACTTTACCAATGCAGAAATGTAGTTTCTCTGTGCATTTCCTATAAACATTTTCATGGTAATTGTTCGGACGAACTCTCAGTTACCTAAATTTTATGAATATAAACGCAGTACTAGATTGGCGGCGAGGTCTTATCAGCTTCTAGTTGACGAGCTAGATCTCACCGTAAATTCTATGTTTTCTTTTCTTGCACTTATCGTTTGTGAAACTGTTTTTCGGTTCACTATTTACATTATTCAGATTATTGTCCTCATCTTTGTCGCAATATTTATCACAACGTTTCGGCCGTTGTACGCTCCGGTCTTCTTCAGCTGGTTGGAATGTCTAACTGAACCCTTTATTTCGCTCACTGGGGTAGACTGTTTTAGTTCCACCTGCCATGTTTAATGGATATCAGTTATCTCCTGTTAATTCCTCTCTCCAAGTTCTCAACTGCCTTAACCTCAAGGACACATGACGCAGTGGATAAAGGCGTTGATTAGATCCAGTGACAGAACACAATGACCGTGACGTCAATACCCAGGGCATCTAAAAATGGTTTTAAAGCAATGTAAGGAATATAGTTTCAATATGGATTTACCGGCCCACTTCGTGCAAATAGATTATCTTAAATATTACATTTTTATTGACTTTTTCTTGGAATTTGTAGTATTCTGCGTCCGAATAAATATTAGTTTGGCCGATCAATCAAATTGGTATAAAAACATTAGGAGAGATTTCATATTAAATACCCTGGCTTCTATACCATCAAATACTTTGATGCTTTGAGTTATTTTATGCATATTCTCAGGTATAAATATCAATGTATCTATATATACAGTCCGTTTGAAGTCATTACGCAGATCAGATAAACGTCAATCTCAAATAGCTTTGGCGTTAAAAAGGTTGAGTTAAATGTTTAGTTAATCTCAACATGTTTCGTTAAAGTTATTGCATTTATTATAAGAATTTTAGTCTAAAGTTATCATGAAAAACCATAAAATCCCTTTTTACTTCAATAACCTAATAAAATCAACAATTGATCAATACATATAATAGAACAGCTGTCGAACATATATACTGCGTGCCAAATTATCATCGAAATAATTTTTTTCTAATATTTCAAAAACCGTCCAATCAATTCATACAAAATTTTCACACATTGATTGGACGGGTTTTGAAATATTAGAAAAAAAGTTATCTCGATAATAATTTGGCACACAGTGTGTATAGCACGCAAGGGGTTACACAGAGTGACAGTAATTTAGTTTTTCCAACATTCTTACATGTTTCCGTTTGATAGGTTTCGTTTGTTTTGTTTTACGGAATGTCAAACTCAGTTGGTTATTTAATGCCGACAATTTTTATTGCTGGTAATATTGTTTTTCGAAAATGTATTGCTGCTAATATTTTTTCCTTCAAAATCAATTTCTGATAATATTTTTTCATCAAAATGTATCGCTGGTAATAATTTTTTTTTCAAAAATATATTGCTGGTAAAAATTGTTACAAAGTATTTCTGTTACTAAAACCTATTTTTACACTGTTTTAACACCAGTTTGGGGGTTAACTATTTGCCCATAGCTGTGACCCTAACAGGTGCTGCCACCATGGGTCAAGGTGGACCTGAGAACACCAGCAATTAAGAAGTGGTTCCACGCTCTTCAAAACCTCCTGATCAGAGGCCTTACTGTTGGACGTAGTTTATCGTCTTACCCAGGACACTCATTTGGTAAGAGTAATGTAGCACAAAAATGTTCCATATTGTCTATTGTCCCAAGCGTTTTCTGTCACTTCTTAAGCCCTTTTTAAGGGGTTTGGTTTTAGGTGTTGGTAATTTTTTTTCATGTTTGACTGTTGAAGATGTATTTTTGTGCTGTTTGAATACTTTTTAATCATATCACCCCAAGCAAGGCAGGAGTGCAAGGGGTTACAGAGAGTGAGAGCAAGAGTAAAGGCGGGTGTTTGAGGAAAGGATATAAGAAGGACGGGGATCAAGATCAAGGCATCAGTAGATGTCGATTGATATTACATTTGAATATTTGAAGTTTATAGCTATCTGGGAAGCAAGTAGGAGGAATGGAATTCCACTGTTGCTAAGTGTGAATTAAGAAACTGTCAGAATAGAAGAGGCGGTTACATTTAACTGTTTCGACAGTGAAAGGGTAGGACCGCTATGCCAACCTAGTAGCAGGCTTAAATTCATGCAGTTGGGGTACCAGTGAAAGTAGCACGTCAGAGCAGTTGCCATGAAAATATTTGTAGAAAAGACAGAGGGAAGACACATTGCATCTGTGAGGAAGTGACTGTAGACGAGATGCCAGATCAGGACCTATCACATTGCAAGTGAAGAATGTAAACCACTATTATTGGTGGACGACTTAAACAGCACATTACGCCCACATAGAATAGTGTCTAATGTATTTTTAAGGATTGGGATATACCCATTAGTGTTCATAAGCACGGTGCATAATAAATACAGACTTCACTTTGAAACTGCGAAAACGTATGTATCTTTCAAAGAAAATCTTGTCCATGAAATCACAATAGTTAGCACTGTTTTGTTTAACTCTTTCATCGACACTGATTGGTGCAGTAATGCTTTGCACGACAATTCCATCCTCCATCGTTGCTTTCTTTTAGCCAGTGACACATCTGCATCGGATAAAATATATCCTTTGTCCTATCGATCCCGTCTGTCAAGTGTCACCCAAGATTTCTTGACAAATCCCAATTTATGAAGTATTCTACATATTTTGTCGTGCTCCACTCCCTCAATTCCCGCCTTTTCAAAAATCTGAGCATTGGTCAAAAGTGCTGGTTTTTGATATCACTCGTGTTTGTTTAGTTCTCCGCATGGGGACAAGTTCTTGGAGCGTTTTGCTTTGCTTCTAGTTTTAAACCAAGTTATATTTTTCAACATCCCTGTTTACTGTTCGATCATCTCTACGAAACTTATTTGATATCTCCATTGAGAATATTCCCTCATTTAATAACTTTTTTTTATCTTGTTTTTCAGCAGTTGTTAGATCTTTCCATTGCCAACATGTTTCAACATATATCATGAAAAAATAAAAAATAAAATCTTTACATTAGTTTACTTAGGTACCTCCACGAGATCGCTAAAAAAAAAAGAGTATAGCATGATGAAAAAAACGCCAAACCTGACGAAAACAAAATTGTATCGTCTAAATGTTTATGTTACTATAAGAGAAAAGACCAAAGTATTTTGGGGGTATTTTTTTTACATTTTTTAATCGTTCCTAGTACGTCCGAAATTTTTTGTTAAAAATCTTTTTTTTTTTGAGTCATCACAATTGACTATTTTTTCCATTTTATAAAAAAAAACTGAAAATCTCCCTTTGAAAATCTTTTAAATATCAATTATCATTCTTTCAAAACTTATTTTAAGAAAATCAGAAATTATAATGTTTATTTAAAATATTTTGGGCCAAACTTAACTTAGCTTCTGCGCCGAAAAGATGTAATTTGAAAAATAAAACAAAGCATGTCATAAACTTTCGCCTCACTTGACAGGTGATGAATGGCATATTGACGGATTCCGTGAGGATAATTTGTTCTACGGAAGGAGAAAAGTGAACAAATTATTTACCTCGTTATTATTAAGGAAAACTTTCAACGCTCAAATTTTTTTTGTACTTAGCTTTCACCTTTACGTTTACGATGCTTTATGGAAAATATATTATAAAGAAATTAAAATTAGACTGTTAAGAGTGAAATTAAATTTCATATTTCATAAGAAAGATATCTAATTAATTTATAGGTACCTTTCTTATGAAATTTTATCAGAAGTGTACATAAAATACTATAATTTTATTTACATTTATTACATTTTACTGTGTTATTTATATTGCCATTCATTTTATAATTAATTTTGATATTTCATTCACGGAAAAATGTCATAACTGAGATCAATATAAAAATAAGATCATATAAATTTCATAAGATGATACTGATACTTATAGGTACCCTTCTCAGTTGAAATTGAAAAATCAAATTAACTTCTCCACACGTGTTTCGCAAAAGTAAAGGCCTTAACAGCGGAGAACAATGCTTAACTCAAAAAACGCAACTAAATTGTATTCTGGTTGGTCTTCCGTACTTCATAATTACCGCCCGATTATAAACACAAAATTAATTTCTTAATTAATGCGCATCTTCTGATTAGTTAAAATGATACAATTTACAACGCGCTAAAAAAGATCTATCTCATAAAGAGACTTAGGAAACCCGATGCGGCTTTTAACTAATTTTATAATATTTTAACAACATAAATGTAAAAATCTATTATAATTAGGAAATAACAAATAATTGTATTAAAAATTCATTTTTCATCGAAAAAAATTTTGCTTTCAGAAAATATTGTCCATATTCATAAAAAAAAAACAAACTAAAAGCAAATAAAAGCATTTGAAATTAAATAATATCTTTGTTTTATAGAGTTTTGTATGTTACAATTTAGAGCTGATTTGCAGGTAGGGGCCCAATTAAAAAACAAAAACAAAATAAACATGATTTGCATTCCTCAAAGCCTTGTGCTTTTAACTATTGTAATCACTAAACCCGATGCGATCGAATTTCTAGCGTTTTCATAAAATTAGTTATGAGGCGAGTTAATAAATATTAAAAATAATATTTCTGCCATGACTTTAATAAAAAAAAAAATTTCCATCATCTGCGAATAGTTTCTGAAAGTTTCATTATTATATGACAATTATTTTTATTTTTACAAGATTTTCCAAATTAATGTATGTCACACAAACAAAAAAGCTAAAAATTGTATGTTATTTTACTAGTTCCGGTGATACAAAGAGAAACAAGGTTTTTTTAATCAAAATTTAGAATATTCTAAAAAGAAGGAAAAATTTTTAAAATAATTAAAATAAACTTTGATTTTTCCTCTTAATAATAATAAACATTTAAACGATAAAATTTTGTTTTCGTCAAATTTGAATATCTTTTTTATCATACTATGCTCTTTTTTTTAGCGATCTCATGGAGGTACCTAAGTTTACTCTGCGTTTTCATAATAAATCCAATAATTTGAATAAAGCAAATTGAAACTACCTCACAATTTAACTCAAGCTTTGTTTTGACATCAAATTCATTAGTTCAACATTTGACAAGAACTTTTCAAAGCAAATATGGTTTCTTGTGATTTGTATAACAAATTAAGACGTAGTGTATGTCCAGAGATTTAACATTTGTTATTTAACGGTGTTTCTTAGCACAGACGAGTTTTTTTTTCTGTCAGTTAAAAACTGAAATCCACTGTTAAAAAATACTGTTCCACAATTAGAATTAAAAAAAAAAATAATAGCAAGAAATAATTAATTCAATGCATCATATAACTGACGTAGCGAAAAGCTATAAATATGAAATGTTCAAATGTCATGGACAGAGTTAAAAATTTTAACTCTCTCTCAAAATCCCAAAAGGCTTCGGATAATGTTCGAAGCACATCGTTAAAATGGAAATTCTATTTTCGTTCTTAGTGCTAAACTATGTGCTGTATTCTTTTCATAGAATTTTTCTGAATTTCACAATTGAACAGATCAAAAAGTTATGAAGTCACACTTACCATCGTCAGGTTTATTAGCAATTCTAAATTTATTTATTGAGAAAATAATATGCATTTAAAATTTAGGAATAGATATTCATTTCGTATATTAGGTTGTTAGATGAATTCGTTCGTTTTTAATAATTTATTTTAATACTTGTTATTTGATGAATTATTCAACAGTGTATTTCCCTTAATTTTTTACGACTGCCTGGCAACGATCCACTAAGTATGTTAACGTAACTGTACGGGTTTCAATTCTCGATAGTGAATGCGCACTGCTGATAAGTCCCAAATATAGGACGAAACGGCCGTCCAGTGCTTTCTACATTCTGTTGTGGTTTCTTCTAGACTCAATGAATTACTTAATTATAATTATCTCAAATCCTCCTAATAATTTCTATCACTTGTATATCTTTGCTTGAACCGGCTTCTAATGCTCTGGATGGAGCGGCTTGGGGATAGTCGTGGCTCATGGGGGGGGGCACAGTTCTATGGGTAAAAGAGAAACTCGGATGAGTTCCACCACGGAATATATGATCAAGCAGCGGTATATCGTGACTGATACGCTGCCTCTTCGTAACCGAGGCCCGTTGGTACAGACGTTATGACGTATGCCTGATAACGTAACTGTTCGGGTTTCAATTATCGGTCGTGAATGCGCACTGCTGATGAACCCCGAATATAGGTCGAAACGGCCGTCCAGTCCTTTCTGCTTTCTGTCGAGTTCTCTTCTAGACTCGATGAGTTACATAATTTTCATTATATCAAATCCGCCTATTAATTTCTATCACTTACTTATATATATATGTATTTTTTCTCTCTCTCTCTCATCTTCTGATTTTTAAGTTTAGATTATATCGTCTTTTATTGTGCGTAGTGTCACCGCAAAAGTTTACACTCGTTTCCGGTGTCGGTTTTTAATTTAATTTAGGTCAGCAATTCAGTAATGAATTATGCATCGGAATATGACTCATATTATCTGCATCTCACTCATTTAAACCGTCATTTAACTCCTCTCTTTAAAACTTCTCTCTGTTAAATTTTTATCCCCACCTTCACTTTTAAGCCTTCCTGTTCTTCTTTCGTCTGTTACCCCTCTCTAAAGCTTTCATTTACCTCTCACATTCGTCCTCCACTCTCATATATACACTCTCATTTTATTTTTTATTCCCGGTGTATTTTTTCCTGATTTATTTTTGAATTTGTAGGTCTGATGAATTAGATTTACGATTCCAATGGAATAAATTATTTACGATTCCAATGGAATAAATTATAACCATGGAATATTAGTGTTATATATATATATATATATATATATATATATATATATATATATATATATATATATATATATATATATATATATATAGATAGATAGATAGATAGATAGATAGATAATATTAGTGGTTAATATAGCTTTACATATATATATTGTAGTGATTTTATAACATATTCATGTTATAATTTTTAAATAAATAATTATCTATCTATCTATCTATCTATCTATCTATCTATCTATCTATATATATATATATATATATATATATATATATATATGTATATATATGTATATATAAACTATATAAATATATATACATACATACACATACATATACATATAAAAATTTCCAAGAGGATAGAATGTCCAGGAGAGAGTATTTGGAGAGAAGGGGGTGACATTTTGAATGTAAGCGCTGCACTAGACTAACGAGATCAGTTTACAGTTGAGCTGGCTAGATGTAGCCGGAAGTTATATGTTAACAATTTCTTTTCTCTCACTCCTCGCTCGTGACAGTCTCTTCCGGTTCCATCAATTCCCGCCAACTTTAATCTTCAAAAATTTAAATGCAGTGTTTATCGCCATATATTGACCTCCTGATTACTCTTTCTTCTCCCAGCTCGTTATTAATGATTTTATTTGTTAATTCATTCACACCCTGTAACCTCTTGTTTCTTAGTGACTTTTCTGTCTTGCATGGGTGTGGTACTAATTAAAAAAAGAAAATATCGAACACTGAGAGGGGGACATATTTTCACGCATCATTATTGTAAAGGCTTTGTCAGTTGGAGCTATTTAGTATCAATTCTAAATGCAATAAAATACTGCCTTACTACTTTCCTTTGTTTTAAGACAACTTGGTAAGATAAAAGATAAAAAAAAAAAAGTAAATGGTTTGCGAAAGGAAATAACGCCTAAACCAACCAACTAAACAAACAAGTGATTTTACTAATTACAAAATCCCTGACTCGTAGAAAATTCAAAATGGCTTCGATCAAAATGGCTTCTTCGAAGTTGGCGCCCATTCACACTTAACTTGACTGAAAGGAAAAGTTAATTGCTTCTTTTGTTCGCGACATGATCGGTTCCAGCGGCGACAGCGAGAAACGGCAAAAACGCCGCAGGTAATATAATTCTTCGAATGAACATTACCAGAAACCGGTTTCCGGAGAGAACTTCCTAATGCAGAGTTAGTTTGAAAGGACTGAAGTCAAAAGTCGATCTACAAGCGTGTGATTCAGTCTCAGATCTTTGCCACCTGGAAAGAATGAAACTCTGTTTCAGGTCAAGGCCACCTCTATTCTTAGGTGATCCTGTCAATAAAGGACACCAGTCTGTCGTTCATTACCAAATATGTAAGTCGCATTAGAAAAAGATAAAGGAATATATAGAAATTGTTTTTATATGTTTGGGCTTTGTTCTGAAAACTTTATTCTAAGATTAAAAATGGAAAACTTTATTAAAAGATGAACAAAATAAAAAAAAGCCTTAAATTTTTAAACGAAAAATCTTTTAAGAAAACGTTATTCTCAGATAAAGAAAAATAAAAATTTAAACGACAAAAGTTTAAGCAAAAGAAAACGGTAAAAAATGTAAACGGTAAAAAAAAAAAACAGTGTTCAATAAAGGAAAACTTTGTTTTCGGATTAAAGAATGAGAAAAATTCTTCTGCGAAGAAAAAAGACGAGCATTTATATTTTAATATGTTTTGACTTTTTTTCTCTCTCCTAAACCTTGTTCTCTCGTCCATTTTCTCGAGTTTTCTAGGTGGGTTATGCATTGTTTTCCTCTAAGTATGGTTATTATTTAAAGAAGTAAGAGGGCGAAACTAAAGGGATTTTAAATTGACAATATTTTCAACTTTATTGCAACAGATATTAAACACAAGAGTGTCATCACCTCTTCTACCTTCTCTTTCTACTTTCCTTTTGCCAAACAGCGCCTTTGATAAAGCTTTTATTCTATCTTATCTTCCGTCTTTTCTTCCGTCTATTCTTACAATCAAACAGGAATAGCCAATTATTTATCCGAGGTAATGGCAAGGCGTAACGTATGCTCTAACTAACGATTAATATATATAATAATAAAGGTCTGACTTGGTAGAATTCTTTAACAATCTTGTAAAATCTGTCTTCTCATAAGTTTTCTCTATTTATTCTTTGTTTTTATTTTCTTGAAGTCTTTTTTTATTATTTTTCTCTCCCAATAAATGTCTCTTAGTTTTCCGTGCTGAAGATTCCAACGTACATCGTCACTTGACTGAATTTGTTGCACTCGACTTGGAAATGGCATCTGAATGCCATTATCGTGAAGTGGTCGATACAGTTGGTGATTTTTTTTATGTCTAACATTGAAGGACATCAAAATGAGTGAGTCTTTTTTATGGAATGCCTATCCCGATGTTATTTTTTATATTCCTCTCTTGTTTTGGGTTTTAGATCAGATTTCCATAAATGATAGTCCTTTATTTTCGTATATCAAGTTTAAAACCTGAATGGCGTGTCATTCCAGATTAAGCAGATTTTTATGGCCTGTTCTCACCTTGTTCCAAATCGGAGATTTCTTTATAAGCCATCATAAATAGCATCCTATTTTGTTATTAGGTTTTCATGTGTAAGCCTTTAAATATACTGTTATAGCTATTGCCGTAAATTGCGTAAATAATATTTTTCCTATATTCATTAACACTCAGTAAACCTCCGCGCCCTAGTGACTTTATTGATTTGCCTGGGTTGAAATGATAATTTAAAAAAAATTTTCTCTCTCCTTGAATGCTGTTCTTTTTATTGTCCTTACCCCTCAGTAACTTTTTCTGTTTCTTTCTGTTACATTCAGTAACCCCTTGCATCTTAGTAGCTTTATTGCCTTGCTTGGGATGAAATGATTTAAAAAATTACTTCTGCCTCCTTGAATCCTGTTCTTTTTATTGTCCTTTCTGCTCAGTAACTTTTACTCAGTTTCCTTCACTTTCAGAAACCATTTCCATCTTAGTGGCTTTATCACTTTGCATGGGATGAAATGATTAAAAAAAAACATTGCACTTTGTTTCTCTGCAGTTATATGCATGACGTTTCTGTGACGAGTTCTTTGTATCTGGAAATATTTAATTTTATTTAGAAACCGTCAGAACATCCCTTCCAATTAAATAACGTATGATGAATCATAGTTTCAGTCTATTATTTCTTAGCGGCAGTGTATTTGGCTCAGACTTTCTGAGGCTGACCTTTAAGGTCAGATGGTAGACAAAATAGGGATCTCGATTTTCATTTGCTTAGCCGAACGTGTGAATGTTAGATTTAGAAATTGTTTTCGAGGAGTTAAGTTTTACACGTCGCTGAATGCAGACGTATTAAGTTCGTGGGCTGGGAACTTTCTCCCTAGTGGGGGTGATAGAGCAACCCCACTGGCTAGTTAGAAATGTACACGTCAACGTGTTAAATAGAATAGTTTTAAAATCTCCTTTTTTTGAAGTTCTTATTTTACTTCCGAACAAATACTAGCGATCACCCAGCCAAGAGAAGACAACTTTATTGATATTTATTGTATTAAAAATACAATTATGGCACAAGGCCGAAAAGGTGGAAAGTGATGTGGCTGGTCTTCACTATCTTATACCTAGCTAATTCGTTTCATGACCCATTCACTCGTTACAATTTGCGCATTCACCACAAAAACTCGCCCGTCACCAATCAATCCTCCATACACCATAATACCGCATCATCTCAGGGGGACGTACAAAACGCAACCCGAGATTTAAAATTTTAATGATAATATATATCTCGTAGATAAAAACCTAAGGACATGTTTATTATGGTCGTCTGAAGACCATTAACCAACACCGACTTCCGACAAGGGAGAGTATACCACATTTCATCTCCGAACCAAGAACATTTCGACACCCGGCGGGAAGATGACAGATAGAAAAATGCAACATGTAGGGAAATACGTTCATTTATGTGACAATCTTGACATCTACTAAGCTCAGATTAGAAAAAGAGAAGTTCAAAGGAGAATAGGAAGACTCCGTTCCACCAGAAAAACTAAACATAATTTTCTCATTTCTAAGGCAGATGCTTACGTCTTATAATGTTAAATATAATGTTGTTGAAATAAAATTCATATATGATTTTTATGGTTAGGTAAGACATGTTAAATAATAGTTTCGGACTACTAATTTTTAGTGACAGTGTATTTTGGCTCAGACCTTCTGATGCTGACCTTTAAGGTCAGATGGTAGATAAAACAAAGGAAGTCTTTTTTGATTGGTTAAACTAGCGTGCGATGGTTAGAGAGATAGCGAGTGATGTCAGAGAGTTAAGTTTTACGCGTCAAAGAATGCAGACGTATTAATTTCGTGTGTCGGGGAATTTGCTCCCCAGTGTGGGTAAATAAAGCGACCCTACTTGCTAGTTAGAAATGTACACGTCGACGTGTTAATAACATAGATAAATTTTTAAAATTCCCTTTCGTTGAAGTTTTCATTTTACCTCCGAATAAAAACTAGCGATCACCCGGCCAATAGAAGAAAGAGAAGACAGCTTTATTATTATTGTCTCAAGAGCGTTAACCAACAACCACTTCCAACAAGGAAGAGTATACAATATTTCATCTCCGAGCCAATAACATTTCGACACCCGACCGAAAGATGATAGAGAGAAAAATGCAACACGTAAGGAAATACGTTTATATATGTGACAATCTTGATATCTACTATCTCAAATTAGTAGAAGACAAGTTCAAAGGAGAACAGGAAGACTCTGCTTCACCAGTCCTTCAAATGGGGAGAGTCTGTTGTCAATAAATCAGGGCTTGAAATTCAGACAGAAACTTAGTTGTAACAATAATTATCTGTCAAAGAGCGTACTGATTGTATGGATATCTATATTTGATTACTAGTCGTAGTGTAATGGTTAATGATCTAGTCGCACGGTATTAATTACTGAGTGTTCGAATTTATAGTCTTTTGACAGTTGAAGATTAATCAATATGAGAATTAGAGTTAAAATTTCATTTGACACAACCGTGTTGAATTTCTGTAATGTATTTCTGCTAAGTTCAAATAATGCGATGAACACACACACATATTGTGTATTTTTAGGCAGCAATTTTTCATTAATGCATGTTTCATTAAATAATATAGACAAGTTTTGTATATTTATTTTAAGTAAAGTTACTTTCATATTGTCTGATAAGCTTAATCACATTATCATTGAAAGACGAAAGGAAATCACTATATTGATACATGTTTAAATCCAATCTAAGCTTTCGGCTGACACAAGCCATTATCAAAGATGACAATTTCAATAAATCAAACAACACACGGACGAAACAGTAATGATAGTCCGCCCTTGCTGCATGAAAATTTAAAGTAACGACAAACTCGTATATACGAGACCCGGAAGCGAAAATCGTGTTGCAGCTAGTGTCGGCACATATGACCACGCGTGAGTGAAAAACGAGAAGTATTAAGTATATACGAGTTTGCTATTGTTGTTTATGCTCCAATCATTTGTCTTTCAAGATAAACAGATAATATCCAAGTTTGGCACACAATAGACAGTTCCTTGTTATTCTTTCTTTCATCCTAGTTCGTTTCTCTTTATTCTTATTGACCAATTCCACTTTCAAACAAATAAATACATAAACAAAAAAATATAAATAAAATGAAGAAACAGTACACTTAATTACTCATAAAATTAAAAATCTAACCCAATAAAGCATATGTAAGTTGTTTTTGTTCTTTCTTTATCCAGTCATCATTCATTCATTCTTTTATCTTTTGCTTCTTTTTTCATTCTTCGAATGGCCTGATGGTTGGGGTTTCAGAATACACCGACTGCACCTCTAGAGAGGGTTAAGACCCCACACCAATCAGGCGTCTTGGGTATGACGATAAACTACATCCATGTCCTGGTTATCATTATAAACTTCATCCGGCAGCAAGGCCTCCGATCAGGAGGTTTTGTGAAATGTGGAACAAACTCATAATTGCTGGTGTTCCCAGGTCTATCCTTACACGGGGTAGTAGCACCTGTTAGGGTTCCAGCTATGGGCAAATAGTTAATCCCCCCCAAATGGGGTGAATAAACTATTAAAGTGTAAAAATAGGTTTTGATAATAGTAATAATTTTTTTGAAAAATTATTGCCAGCTATACATTTTTGGAAGAAAATTACCAGCTATACTTTTTTTATTATGAAAAATTGTTACCAGCGCTAAATTATTATCAGCAATACAATTTTGAAAAAAAATTGTGATGTTGAACGATTTCATTGTCAAGCGAAAGCTCGTTATCTCTTCCAAAAATGCTCGTTAATATTCAGAACTTTGTAGACGCCGGTAGTAGTAGTAACGCCTTCCAATAATATCCGCACTAGTAATACTTGTTCAAGTAGTAATTGCCAAATAGTATAATGATCAGAAGAGAATCATAATCCGTATAGTAGTAGAGTAGAGAGAGTAAACGTATAGCAATAGTGGATAGGCAAGAAGAGTGAACAGTGATCCTTACGCAACGATACATTTTTATAATATTTTATGATTCCTTGCGAATCCTCGTCGCCACTTTTGTGATGTTGGCGGGCTTCGCTTGTCACTTTTGCTATGTCAAGCGAAAGCTCGTTATCACTTCGAAAAATGCCCGTTATATTTGAGAGTTTGTAGACGCCGGTAGTGTAGTAACGCCTTCCAATAATATCTGCACTAGTAATACTTGTTCAAGTAGTAATTGCCAAAGAGTATAATGATCAGAAGAGAATCATAATCCGTATAGTAGTAGAGTAGAGACAGTGACAGTATAGCAATGGGGGATAGACAAGAAGAGTGAACAGTGGACCTATAGTCATCGCGTTATTTCTTATTTATTGACTTCCTTTATGATTACGTGATCTACTTAATAATGTTACTTACTGGCAACAGCACTTACTCGTATATAACAAAAAATGACCAAGAATACAATTCTTGGAAAAAACAAAATATTACCAGCAATAAAAATTTTGTCGGTATGAAATATCCCATTGAAGTGTTGATATACCGTAAAACAAACCAAACCATTATTCTTCGACTCCTTTTTTGTTCCCAGCAACATTTTATCGCTTTCATTTATTCGTATTTTTTCTTTTTGCTTCCCTTTTCTTTTTGTCGATTGTTTTCTTTTTGCCCATTTTTTTTATGCGAATGTCCTAAAAGTAACAATTATATAACGTGAAGCAATAAATTGCGTGCAACATTTTCAAACATTGTTTCTTGTTCAAGAGTTAAATACGAAACTCATAAATTATTGTAAAAAAAAAAAAAAAAAAAATAAGAAAGGTTTGAAAACATGCAAGGCCAATAAACGGGAAAAAATACTTTTTTTTTTAGTTTTCATCTTCCACCGCTAGGGATTTTATGTTTTATTGCAGCTATTATTAACAACTTTAGCTTGTAGCTCGACACGCATTGCTTGCAATCATTTAATTTCAACACCTGTTTCGCAGCCGTTCGTCTGACAATGTGAAATGGTGTTTCTTCTTTGTACTTTTAAAAAGAGAAATGAAATATCTGGAGAATCGATGGATGAACAAATATATTTCTATATTGATTGAAAAGTGTGTACTTTATTTTTCTAAATCGTAGGCTTGTGGAAAAATCTTAAATAAATACTACTGAGAGAATAAATTAAAAATATATAATAAAAATCAATCGAAGTAATCTCGTGTAAAAAGAAATGTTTGTTTTGCTAGAAGTTATATATAAATCACGATTTGCTTGTTGCTTTAAGGTTTTTGGAGGTTAAACTAACGTTCATTGCACATTTTGTTAAATGTATAAGTCAAACTGATCGTATTTTTACGGTGTTATTGAACATAAGCAATATATTAACTCTAGAATAGTGTGTGCCATTTACTGAAAAAATAAAAATAATATAGTTAAAATTGCTAGATGTAACCGTAAGTTTTATGCTAACAGTTTCTTCTTTTTTTGAAGCTGATAATATTTTATTAAAAAAAAATTTTGAACAAAGTAACTATAAACATTTTTTTCCATCCTCTGCCACCCGCAATGATGGAGAAAGCATTACCTCGAACCATCGCCAGTAAGACACGCTGCAAGAGCCACTCCATTTCGCGAGCCTCGCCCCTTAATCGAGACGCAATAGCGCCAATCCTCCGAAGGAACGCCATCGAACGAAGGCCAATAACCCCAGAAGTCCCCACTGCCACAGGAGTAAAAAAAAAAAAAATCTATCACCAAGAGAAGAATATTTAACTATTTTTTTTTTACCTCTGCGTCCCGGGCGACGGGCCCCGGCTCAACTGCGGACCTGATTAAATTAACTGCCGAAAAGCGCAACAGCACAGGTCGGCATCCCAAATCAACGACTTCCCCATTTTAAAAAGGGAAAATGGTAATGCACTCCGTCCGCTTTCCATCACCACGGTCGAGGCATACGGTTTCGATTTGGGAAGGGGACCCAGCTGCATCCAGACCTCTTCTGATGATGTCGTTTATTGCTGCATGCAGTAGAAAGCGACCTGCACTACAACGACAGGAGAGGGGATACAAACTCATTGATGGAAGCTCCACATCTGCATCTGTGACGCTCACATAATTTGAGTCCAAGACAGATCGCAACTCCGATCCGAGTTCCTTCTATCTTTGGCACATTTGTGAATTCCTAAAACCATCTTCATGTCTTCGCTGAAGGTTTTGACAATGGTGAGTAGGATTTTCTGCTGTTTGTCATACTTGGCGAACGTTTTAATATCATCTGGATGGTATAGATTATTCAGTTTGCCATTCTGTGACTTGTATCAGCAGCGAGTGTTGTTCAGTAGACAGCTGAGTGGTGCTAATGCAAGGAAGAAGAGTAGTAGTGACAATGAATCTCTTTGGAAGTTCTCGCTTTTGATGTTGATTGGTCTCGATGTTAATGCTTATTCATTGTGCAAAATACACAATTACGGCACAAGGCCAAAAATGGGCGGTGGGGGGGGGTTAAGGCTGGTCGTCATTAACTATCTTATATCTAGCGAATCCGATTCACGACCCATTCACTCGTTCCAATTTTCACATTCACCACAAAAACTCGTCCGTCACAAACCAATCCTCCATACACCATAATGCCACATCCTCTCAAGGGGGTCCTACAAAACGCGCCCCATTCCATAAAAATTTAATGATAATGAATAATCATATATAAAAATTTATGATGAAAAATGAAAGGGGAGGGAATGAACCCCAAAACAAACTAAACATAAACACAAAATCGACTAAACATGAGGGATGTTTGTGGGGCACGTCCAACCCTCAAACAAACAAAAAAACAAAACAAAAAACAAAACAAAAACAAAACACTGAGTGACCGCTGTATTCTGTCCATGGTCTCGATGTTAATGACTGGTTTGTATGGTTTAGGTTTAGTGGTCTTCCAGTTTTTCATGCTCTCCGTTATGAATTTGACCATTTGACCTACTCTGTATATTTTTATGCTCTTCTTTATCCATGAGTGAGGACACGAAAATGGAGACGTCATACGCAGAACAATAGACTCGTAACTTTCAGCAATTTACTTAAATGTTGTCAGGAGACGCTTTTGTAATTCAAACAAAGACGCAATTAATAGAAACAGTTTAAAAAAATAAAACAATAAAAGTAACTGGGGCTAGCCTTGATTTTCTCTTTTAGGTCAACCTATATCACATCGGGGTGGTTTCCTGTGGCGCCCTTCCCTGGTTAGGCTAGACAAACTTTTATGTACCTTGTTAATGTCAGTAAGTGTTGTTCCTGGCCTGCTCCCAGCTACAGGTTTTGTTATGATCCAAGTTGAGATTCCCAACGTCCCCAGTTTGTTTTGGCACCCCTTTCATCTCGACTGGGCCAGCTTTATTGATTCCCCATACCCGTCTATATTTTCTCTTTTTGCTCTCCCTTAGAGAGAGAGAGAGCCTCTGGATTTTATCCAAGGGCAGAATACACCGGCTTTTCTTTTTCAAAGGGTTGGACAAGTTCTACTAACATCATATTTTTGTTTGGTTTTGATATTTAGTTTGTTTTGGGGTTAACCCCTCCTCTTTCATGATCATTCATCCGATTTGTATATAAAAATTGTAAATAATATTTATAATCTCATTGGGATGTGTTTTTTTTTAACTCCCCAAACCTGAAAGGATGTGGTATGGAGGAAAGATTGATGATGGATTAGTTTTTGTGGTGAATGAACAAATTGTAACAAATGAATGCGCCGTGAATCGGATTAGCTAGGGTATAGGATAGTAAGTGACGACCAGACTCAACCCCATTCCCTCCTTTTCGGCCTTGTGCCACAATTGTGTATTTTACGCAATAAATCTTAACAGTAACAAATCAATTACACCAATACCAATTACATAATATGATGATCAATGACGCATTAAATAGCAATGACAATAATAATGAGAATGATAATGATAATAATGGCCCATCTGTCATTTTTCATTGGTATAATAACTTAAAAACAGGTCTTTAAAATTAAAATATCATTAATTTAAAATATAATTTGCGGGAATGAGCTAATTAATATATATTTATATATACTTATACATCAAATAATTGTTTAGGAAATATAAACACTTTCATTAAAGGGTTTTTCTTTAAAGTAATAATTTAAATAAATTATGATTTATAGTCACATAGATTTAAATTAAAATCAGTTGGATATTTACGTTGAATTATATTGACGTTGACTTATATTTACGTTGAATTATATTGACGTTGAGTTATATTTACGTTGAGTTATATTTACGTTGAATTATATTGACGTCGACTTATATTTACGTTGAATTATATTGACGTTGAGTTATATTTACGTTGAGTTATATTTACGTTGAATTATATTGACGTTGAGTTATATTTACGTTGAGTTATATTTACGTTGAATTATATTGACGTTGAGTTATATTTACGTTGAATTATATTGACGTTGAGTTATATTTACGTTGAGTTATATTTACGTTGAATTATATTGACGTTGAGTTATATTTACGCTGAGTTATATTTACGTTGAAGTATATATTTCAGAAAATTAAATAGAACTAAATAAACATAAAATTACAATAAAAAATTAAAATAATATCAAAAAGAAAAAAAGTAATTAAATAAAATTCATTATATATATATATATATATATATATATATATATATATATATATATTCATACACGTTTCATTAAATAATATAGACAAGTGTTGTCTATTTATTTTATGTAAATTTTTTTCGTAACATCTGATAAGTTTAATAACATTATCGTTGAACGAAGAAAGAAATTCACAATAGTGATCCATATTTTTTTAATACAATCTAAGCTTAACAGATGGACTTTGTATTAGGACTCCAACTCATTACCTTCTAAACATTTTTTTTTCTTTCCCCAATACACTTTGGCTATTTTTGGTCAGTTTTTGTGGCTATATAAGTTTAATGTTAAGACAGAAGAAGACAGTCCTTTTCCCCAATTCCCATTTTGGCCTTATGCCACATTAAAAAAAATTTACAAATAAATTATTCTCTCTTCGCTGTGTTACCCTAGACTTTTTTAAATAGAACCGCAGAACTAAACAAGCGATGAAGTCTCATCAGTTTATAAATGAGCTGGCTAGATGTAGTCATAAATTCAGTTTTCTTTTTTCCGACTTCTCGGTTGTAGAACTCCCTTCCGTTTCCATGATCCCCCTACTTTAATCTTCAAAAATTTAAATGAAACGTCAATCGCTATCTAATGTCCTTTTGATTATTCTTTTATCTCCCGGCTCATTAGTAATGTTTCAGTTAAATTCTTCCACACCCAGTAATCCCTTGTATTTAGTGGCTTTACTGACTTACCTGGAGTAAAAAAAAAAAAAAAAGGAAAAAAAAAAAAAAAAAGGAAAAAAAAAAAAAGGAAAACTTTGCTGGAACAACAACACTCTTTGACAAATTTGCTTCTTGGTTTCAATATCTGTATCTGAAAATTAATTCATATTTGGAGCCGTTTGAATTTTGCTTTTAACGCACATATTTTCCTCAAGGACACATGACACATTAGATAAAGGCGTTGGTTTGATCCAGTGACAGGACCCAAGAGAGTGTGAGTTCAATACCTGGTTAAGGCAGTGGTGAACTTGGAGACGGGAATTAACAGGAGATAATTGATAACTGACATCCATTAGACATGGCATATGGAACTAGAACAGTCTACTCCAGTGAGCGAAATAAAGGGTTCAGTTCGACATTCCAACCACCTGAAGAAGGCTGGAGCGTACAATGGCCGAAACATTGTAATAAATATGGCGACAAAGATCAGGAAAATAATCCGAATAATGTAAATAGTGTACATAATACCTCATCTCAGAAATATAGACAGATACTGAAGGGCCGAAACGTTGTAATAAATATGGCGACAAAGATGAGGACAGTAGTCCGAATAATGAAAATAGTGTACATAATACCTTATCTCAGAAATATAGACAGATACTGAAGGGTCGAAACGTTGTAATAAATATGGCGACAAAGATGAGGACAATAGTCCGAATAATGTAAATAGTGTACATAATACCTTATCTCAGAAATATAGACAGATACTGAAGGGCCGAAACGTTGTAATAAATATGGTGACAAAGATGAGGACAATAGTCCGAATAATGTAAATAGTGTACATAATACCTTATCTCAGAAATATAGACAGATACTGAAGGGCCGAAACGTTGTAATAAATATGGTGACAAAGATGAGGACAATAGTCCGAATAATGTAAATAGTGTACATAATACCTTATCTCAGAAATATAGACAGATACTGAAGGGCCGAAACGTTGTAATAAATATGGTGACAAAGATGAGGACAATAGTCCGAATAATGTAAATAGTGTACATAATACCTCATCTCAGAAATATAGACAGATACTGAATGGCCGAAACGTTGTAGTAAATATGGCGACAAAGATGAGGACAATAGTCCGAATAATGTAAATAGTGTACATAATACCTTATCTCAGAAATATAGACAGATACTGAAGGGCCGAAACGTTGTAATAAATATGGTGACAAAGATGAGGACAATAGTCCGAATAATGTAAATAGTGTACATAATATCTACTCTCAGAAATATAGACAAATACTGAAAGGCCGAAAAGTTGTAAATATAGACAGGTACACATTTTTGTTGATACAGTTGGTCTTCCTGATTAATTTACACGTTTATTGTTCCTATTTGCTTTCTTAAGGCATTACTTGCCGTGCATATCTTTGCTCTAATTGCATGCCAACTGGAAATTCTGCTCGAAATTCAGACAAGTATGTCTGAATGTAAGCGGCATCTCAAATGGAATAATTAGCCCGACAGAATGATGGAACAGCAAACTTGTCGTTAACCAGATTCATAACAATTTACTTCACCTGTCATTTTGACAAAGAAGAATATTTTAATAAGAAACTGTCATATGGAAGTGAGGCTCTAACAACGTTTACCCCCATTTCTATCTTTCATAATTTTCATTAAATATTTTTATTACAATTTAGCTGAAAGGCATGATTAGAAATTTAGCTACAGAGAAATATGATTAAGAAATTGGCTGAGTTTTTCTCATAGAAATATGTAGCAAATTCCGGAAGAAACTAAGGTGATGCGGTAATCCCTTAATATCCCCAAAACAAGTTCAAGTGCCGTTCATGATTGCAGAGTCGTAGTAGATTAAGATAATCAGATATAATAAGCGTTAAAAATAATTAGTGATAATTACAGTATTTAATGTAAAAATGTAATAGAAATAACCAAACACTTCACCCGCTGGGAATTCAGAAATTCGCCGACTGGACCTCTGCAGATAGAGATACCCCCATCCAATGAGCGTCCTGGGTATGACGATAAACTACACCCGGCCGCAAGGCGTCTAATCGGGAGGTTTTGACGAGGGTGGAACCACCTCTTACTTGCTTTTGTTCCCAGGTCCAGCTTAACACGAGGTGGTAGCACCTGTTAGGGTCCCAGCTATGGGCAAATAATTAAACCCCAAACTAAGGGCAAAACACTATGAAAGTATAAAAATACATTTTTATAGTAAAAATTCCAGCAATACATTCTCAAAAATAAAATATTAACAGCAATATATGTATAAAAAATATATTACCAGCAATACATTTATGAAAAAAATACCAGCGATAGATTTGACTCTCTAAAAAAGAAAAAGAAAACTCTTTATAAAAATATATCAACAAAACCTGATCTACAAACTGAGGTCTTACAAAGAGTACATATTCTATTCATACGAATCTATTCTAAAAATCTTGTCGGCATTAAATAACACATTGATATGGCGTAAAACAAAAGCTCATACCAAAACACTTTACAATGTCTCGTACTTCAGGTGTATGTCAACCGTAAGAGTTGAAATTATTAGTATTATAATAGAATGAGTGAGTAATAATGTTTTTAAGCCTTTCACCCCAAGTAAGGCGGGAAGCCACTAGCACGCAAGGGGTTACAGAGAGTTGGAACGAGAGCAAATAGGAGTGATAGAGAAAAGGATGAAGAGAAGGATAGTGGATAGATCAAGGCATCTGGAGACGTCGATTGACATTACATTTGAATAGTTGGAGATTATAGCTATCAGGGAAACAAGAAAAGGGGAGGGAGTTTCACAAGCGAGAAGTGCGAGACATGAATCTATTGAAGTAGAAGAGATGGCTACATTTAACAGTTTCGACAATGAAAGGGTGAGAGCGAGATGCCAGCCTAGTAGAACGCTTAAATTTATGAAGTCTGGGAACCAGCGAAAGCAGCTCATCGGAGCAGTTACCTTGAAATTATTTGTAAGAAACAGAGAGGGAGGCGACGGGACGTCTGTGAGAGAGCGACTGCAGACGAAGAAATATTAAATTTTCAACTGTAAACTATTTGATTACAAGTCATTAATACAGAAATGAAACTGTTTCTGATTGGGATAACGTAGACCGTGAAAAAAAGAATGTGTTTGGAAAATGACGTAGAAATTAGAAAAAAAAAAAAACTAATAAAAATGTTAAAAAATCTAGTGGCACTGCCGTTTTCTCATTAGATGACATTGCCATTATAGTTGAATAGACATATGCTCGAAACGATGCCTAGCGACCACTATTATATTCTGTCGTCCATTTTGTTGGTTCCGTCGTAAAGTTAGTTTCTACGGTTGTCTTCCAAGTTGGAGTGTGTCTTACTAAAAATCAAATTAGATGTCTTCTCACCAGAAGAAAGGTCTCCCCTCATCGTGTTAAACATTGCATATAGTCTGAAATGACTTTTTTCATTGAACTATATTTGTCAGTGAAGGAGAGAGAAAGAATTTAGTGGCTGACTTGCCAATCCTTTTCCGCTATGATCTTTTAGTTTCAGGCCCCGTGTTCGCTAAGGGGTATAACTTATCACTCAAAAATCACTTACCCCTATCACTAATATTAGATTCGTTAATTCACGATCGAATGAAAATCACTTATAACCGCCACACCCTTCCCCTTCCTCTTCTTTTTCGTGAACCGATACTTGCAAAATGGCACCCTAGTGCGCCCATCCACTGATTCTATATTTCTCTTTACTCTTACGGGGATTTTCAAATGTTGGCGAATATTTTGATCCCGAGGATATCATAGAAATACGATACATCTCCAAGAACACGCAGGATCAATTACTAGTTTGGAGTGTCTTTTTCCATTTGATTCACTTTGGTGCAGGTACAATTGGGAAAGCTATGAATCCATCTCTCTCATCCCCAGCTATGGGTAAGCAGAAGTACAGATGGGATCCTATAGCCTTGGGTGGCAACCTGTCTAGGACAACTGTGAGTTCAAGAACTAAGCACGGTTATTTGGCTCTCTCGCCAGCTTAGAGTAAATAGCAGATTAATGTTTTGACCGCTACTGATAGCAGTCGTAATTCTATAAGGATCACCTCACTGTATAGGTTGAATAAGTCCGGCGAGAAGACACGTCCTTGTCTTACCCCCATTTCTATCATTGTATACTTAGTGAATTCATTTTCTATTCGTATACAGGAGATTTGATGTCAATATAGGTACTTGTTATTGTAATATCCTCCCCAAAGATTAATACATAACTGGTAATTTTATTATTATTCTTTGCGAAACTTACACTTGTCTTACACTCTAGTCTCATTAGAGGAAAGATACCAGTATATAATATATATATATATATATATATATATATATATATATATATATATATATAATTATTTATTCGAAAATTATAACATAAATATGTTATAGAATCTCTACAAAAGTAGCCATTTTGTTTCAACACTTCTGGTGCGTTATCAAGTGATGGTGTTGAATGTAGAATAAAGGGTTTTAAAAAGTATATATATATATATAGTAAGACATTTTTAAGTTTAAACATTCTTTTTATAGATACAAATATTTAACTTAATGCTCTGTTTATAATAAACAGTTTTAAACAACATTTACCGGCCTGAATGTCCGAGAAATTTTCATAGAAAATAGTCGTCCTCTTTCCATGAAAATTTCTCGGACATCCAGGCCGGTAAATGTTGTTTAATACTGTTTATTATAAACAGAGCATTTACTTAAATATTTGTATCTATAAAAAGAATGTATGTATAAACATAAAAATGTCTTAAAATAATTGTCGGACTTTGCCCATTTCATAATGTATATATATATATATCTATATATCTATATATCTATATATATATATATATATATATATATATATATATTTCACCACAGGAAGATCTGAAGAGAAGTTGCTCAAATTTCTGGCTGTTAATTCTTTTAACAAAAAGTAAAATCAGGAAATAGATTTTATTTTTCCAGCCACCGGGTATGCAAGAATTATCTTTTTTTTTAATAAGTTTCTTTAAAGTCAGATTAAAAATAAAAATAAGTTGGTTTTTACTTTATTCATATCCAGTTCTTTCGATTCTCATTTTTTATTTTTTATTTTGCCTGGATTCCGTTCGAGAGTAATATAAAATCTGCGCTATTTTGGGAGCCACTCGTTAGAATTTTTCTTTGGATTAATAAGACAATACGATACCTCGTTTACTCTTTACGTGTTTGCATAGTTTTGTTCTCATCATCATGTCATCAAAGACTTGAAATTGTGAAGATTATTGTGGTTGGGAAAGCAACCAGAGATTGATATCCCGCTAAACAATATCAATCAACCAACAACCAACGACGACTTGCAGCGCAACCATCGACGCATTTTCTTTTGAATATTCAAACAATACAAGACATAAAGTTCACTCGAGGTAGAGGGTTACTGTTGTATGAGTGGTAAGAATTAGTGTGCGCAGTTTATGCGGTTATGTCTGAAAGTTAAAGAGGCTAAAATTTTAGTGGTCGGAAGGCATTCTCCAGGGAGTCGGTTCTATGTGCCAATCATTCTTGGGGAGAATCTATCAAACTGGAAAGTACTTCTTCTAATGTAATACAAGCGGTAAATTTCTCTCTGGAGTGATTTGCAAGACATTATTTATCATCTCTCAGTTGCGTCTCTGTTTTTGGGCAGAATGCATTCTGGGGCGACTCCATCAGAGTCGCAACTGAGTAAAATTATACTGAGAGGTACCGGCCCTGGAGAACAGCTGCCCAGGCCGCGCATTCTCATTGCACTAGAGAAAGGGATCAGTGCTTCCAGCAAGGCCAGCGCAAACGATCGGTGCGGGGCTGCGAACAATCTTTGTTCCTGGCCCGGTTGTACGCGCTCGGGCTCCCACCTTTAAAAAAAAAAGACCTTGTGTCACAACTTGTCTTAGTGGGGAGACAGAGTAAATACTTAGTTTTTAACATCTCTCAGCTGTTTTTTTTTGTCTTATAGTGTATTTTTAACACCTTTTTTATCATCTCTCAGTCGTGCCTGTCTTTGGGCAGAGTGAACTCAGGGGCGGCTCCGTCTGAGTCACAACTGAGGAAAATTATACTGAGAGGTGGCCAGCACTAGGAAACAGCTGCCCGGGGCCGCGCTCTCTCATTGCACCAGATAGAAGGATCGGTGCTCGCACTGAGGCCAGCGTAACCGATGGTTGCGGGGGCTGCGGGCAAGTTTTGTTCCTGGCCCGGGTGTATGCACTCGGGCTCCCAGACCTTGTGTCACAACCTGACCTCGTGGGGGAGGGGCGAGAAAATACAACTGTAATACAAAGTGCATAAGAGTGGTTCGCCTTAATGTACTGATCTGAGAGAGTTAGAGATTGGGGAACTAAGGAATGTAGATCATCTGAACGGTTTTCATAGTACTAACGATGTAGTGGCTTGCAACGTTTCGATTCTGGGGAAAATGGTTGTAGGGTGTGAAATGATTCATCACCAGCAAGGCTGCGTAAACCTAGGAAATTTCCTAGAACTCACACTCAACCTAAGAAAAGGTACATATCAACCGTAAAGGAAACCCAACGGCTAACCACTTTACAGACACAGGTTATCAAACAATTCTTCAAATGAAATAATTATCACGAAAGCCATTATGAGATTATGAAACACTTCTGAAAGCTAGTAGGTTTTCGGCAACACTTATATACATACCAAGCAGTACTAAAAACACCAAGAGAAAAAAGAACCATCATATGGTTTAACCCACCGTCTATCGTAAAGGTAAAATCAAACGTACGAAAAATATTCATTAAACTCGAAATATAACCGAGCCTCCCACGGAGCGGGATGAGGCACAAATCCGGTTTAACGTGGAACTTTCCGAGCGCTTACGCCCGGGAAAAACTTTCCCGTAAAGCCCGTATACACGGGGTCGGTTGACTGTCTACCTTTTCAGACGACACCATGAAGGCGGAGAGGTCCACAAGCAAACTCAGAGGTTTGATAAACTGTAAATATTCATTAAACTCATCCATAAACACTTCCCTACATCAAGTCCTCTCCACAAGATATTCAACAGAAACAATCAGCTAGACTTGTAGCCAGCCCATGACACAAGAAATAAAATATCACAACAGAAAAAATAACCAACCTATAACTGGAGAGCAATGTTTCCGGAAATGGCTATTGTTTGGAAAATATCTGACTAATATAACTATTATTGGTAATAATAAATAGACAAATAGTACAACCCTTTCCAAACACATACGGGAAATTAATAACAAAATATAAGCTATAATTAAACTCATGAAAAATAAAGAAAAAAAGAATCAGCCTATAAAAATAAATACAGCTGCTCAGTACCTACATGGGTGACCGCTTTGAAATACCAGTTGTTGTAAGCTTGGATGTACTGGTGGTATAAAGGATAATTGCTCGTAATTGTTAATCGGTAAGATGAGTCCCAATTCTAGTTCATTATATTCTCTTACGCGCAAATAGCCTTGGGATAGGTATGAATCCACTTCTTCCCCTAGCTATGGGTTAAGTAGCAGAATATGAATCAGTAAATCATTATTATCGACAAGAAATGCTTAAAATCTTTTAAAAATATTTTCTGGCTTTAAATAACCGTAAACAGCTTTCACTATAACATGATTTTCAAAACAAGATTGTTATTATGAGTGTGAGAAAGAGACTCTGGATTCTCTGGTGTTATAATGGATAGCGACTCGACGAAATAAGATAGAAGAGTTCGAATTCCAGTCGAGATCGTTACCTTCAATCATGTAAAAATAGCCATGTGAAAAGTATGAAGTCATGTATTCTCCCCCCCTAGCTATGGGTAAATCACAGGTCAGAATAGACTCTATAGCTTTGGTGGCGGACTCGAGAAATCGTAATAAAAAATAAAGCGATCTCCGGAACAAACTGCGTTTACTCCTAAAAATTCACAAGTTCGAATATTTCCGGAGAGCAGATTTTCTTTATTAAGTTTTTTCGAGTCTCCATGTTGGTCTGAATTTAAAGTTTTTCTTCTCCCTGGCTGGTTGCCAACCAAGGCTATTCGTTTTGTCATTCATTTGAACTCAGTAAAGGACTAATTCACCATGCTAGTTAGGTTTTGCGGGATGCAGTGTTCTTACTTAAGGAGTAACGGAAGAGAAATGGATAAGTTTTAGAGTAATTTTAAATATAAGCGTTGCTATCTGTGCAACAACTGTTACAGTTTCGCTGTACTATAGACTAGGTTATATAGTCAAGCTACCACACAACACACATGGCCTGAAGATTGCGTCCAAGCATGAAACTGACCGTCGTCACTTGGTTTTGATTTCAGTGTCTATTTTTATATTTCTATGTATATACTACGGATAAAATATATATTATGGTAATAAATAATAAATATGCATTTTGTTCTTCACTATTTGGTGCAACTCGGCGATGAACAAACTTAGACGGATGTGAACAGACTAAGATAGATAGATAGATAGATAGATAGATAGATAGATGAGAACATAGGTGGATAGATGAGTAGATAGATAGATATGAACAGAAGTGGATAGATAGATAGATAGATAGATAGATAGATAGATAGATAGATAGATAGGTAGGTAGATGTGAATATAGATGGACAGATGGGTAGATAGATATGAACAGAAGTGGATAGATAGATAGATAGATGGGTAGATGTGAACATAGGTGGATAGATGGGTAGATAGATAGATATGAACAGAAGTATATGGATAGATAGATAGATGTGAACAAAGGTGGATAGATAATTAGTTATGAACAGAAGTGTATAGATAGATAGATAGATAGATAGATAGATAGATAGATATGAATGGAAGTGCATGAATGGATAGATAGATAGATACATAGAGAAATATATATCCAAATGAGAGAAAGAAAAATGGAGTAAAAATCCACAGTTCGTAGTATTTAGTTGTGAAAGAAAATGTTCAATACAAATTAGAGCAATATATGACATGAAAAAATAAGTCTCCCACCCCCACTTTATGAGCATATATTTTATTTAGCGTAGATCTGACATTTAATTGGTTAATCAAGACCTACCCACAAGTCTATTTTTAATTATGAAATTATGTCTCCCTTTTAAATTTCTGAAAAAAGGTAATTTCTTTAATATCATTTAATCACCAGTTACTTACCATCGCCTGAAGAAGTACAATGAAAGGATTGAAACATGAAAGATTTTGTGTAGAGATTGCAAAATGTTTTTATTATAATCTATTATAAGAATATAATAATAATAGGCAGATAGATATGGACAGATTGTGATAGATAGACAGATGTGAACAGACTGTGATAGATATGAATGTAGTGTGATAGATGTAAACAAAATGTGACAGATAGATAAACAAATAAGTGAATACAAACATACATACATATGAACAGATTGTGATAGGTATGGACCAACAGGGCTAGAATGATAAATATGAAAAGATTGTGCTGGTTAGATACATTTGAACAGACTGTGATAGAGAGATAATGAACAAAGATAGATTTGAACAAAAGTAGATAGATTTGAAGAGACTATAATAGCTAGCTAGCTAGCGAGATAGAAAGATATGAACAGACTGATATAGATAGCGAGATGTGATATGATATAATTAGGCACTAATAGTGTCGAGCGTAAGGTAGGAATATAATCATGTATGATGCGAAGAAAACTCCATAAAAAAAGTAAATAAAATGAAGTCGACAGAAGTCGGCCATGTATTTGTTGTAACACTAAATGAGCCTGCACAACTGATAACTGAAAAAAATCTTAATTTAAAAAAAGAAAAACACACAAAAAAAACACGTCAACAAAAAGCAAAAATGAAACGAGAATTCGTGTCCAGTTTTCCTCACTTCTTTCTTGCTGGCAGTTCCCCGAAAATGAGGAAAAGCAGTCATTTTCTTTGGAGAACGTAGAACAAAGAAATTTCAATCAATAAAATAAAATAAGCTTGAAGGACATTGAATTACACACACACAAACACACGCGCGCGCTAACGCACACACACACACACACATATATATATATATATAATATACATATATACAGTAGCGGCCATAATATAAGGAATGGAAACAACAAAGACATAAATATGCGTATTACTTAAAAAGTAATGCATGATTAGCAATGAAATTTTTACCGAATAAAGATTCGGGTGTAATGCCTAAATATTATACAAAGTTACAAAAATTTACATAATAGTTTTTTTAAAAATAAAGATTAAATGGAACAATATAAAATGAATGGAAATCAAGACATCAGAAGATGTCGATTGACATTATATTTAGATGCTTGAAGATTATATTTATCAGCGAAGCAAGTAAGAGGAAGGGAGTTTCACTGTTGGGAAGTGCAAGAGAAGTTGTTGAAGTAGCAAAGGTACCTCAGAACTTGATGCGTAGCAGAAATTGACAGGGAGGACAGTGTTAACATGATATGTGAAGTTTCTGGCCAAAATTATCTCAAACCGAAAAATCCAAATAGAGAAGGGTGTATATTTCATAGACGACACAGAAGATCTTGGCAAGGACAAAATATTAATAACTTACGGATGCTATTGGTCACTAACTTAACCTCGCAAAATGGAACAAATTACTTCGAGGAAGATACTCTCTTCATTATAAAAAAACGCTAAGCTGGACGATAGCTGATAAAACCTCAAATCGCTGAATCATTCTTTTCGCGTACAGGGAACGAGTTTTTTACTGTTTTTTTTTTCAATGACAATGAAAATATTATTTTGATCGCTGTCCTCACCGTCAAGAATATGCGATAAATGGTTCCGTAGAATAACGGGAAATCTTGAAATTATCCGGCAGCTCCTCTGGGGCAATTTCTCAAACGATCCTTGACGAAGAAGACCTTCAATCCTTCAGAACAAATCATCTGCACAACAACGATCCTTGATGTAAGATTGCCCTGTGGAGATGCGATGACGAGCTTGGCTTTGCTGGGAACAACGAGCCATTAATCAGCTATGCCTGCGTAGTGTATTGGTATTTTCCTGAAGGCTATAATAAATTAGTGCTTGCTTTAATGGCATCATTTAACAATGGCGGACAACGTGTTCCACTTTTTTATTATCAGATTTTTAACAGTGGAATGAGATTCGAAAATATTACAATGATAATTAAATTAATTCCAAAAGCCAATATCGTTAACAAAAGAAATGAAGAAGAAAATCCTGCTGCTTCTTTGTAGATTTGTTTGTTTAATGGCACATCAACTGCTTCATGGGCCATTCAATGCCGCAATTTAATTTTCTTGGGTGCTTTGAAGTAATACAAATATCATATACGTTATTCTGCTATTACGGTAGATGATACTTAACTTTTGTGCATATACATGTTTGTGCGGACATGATTACAAGAGGCGGTGATATGTGGGTTTTGTTGAAGGTATATATCGAAATACAGTTTGATTTTTTTAAGAAATTGTAGAATATTATATGAATTAATTCCACGAAAGTTCATTATGTTGCTTGCCTGGTAGTATTTTAAACGGATTTGTGTGAAGTCGTTACTATGTGTTAGTATGTGCGTATTGTTGGTAATTTTATTATAAATAGGTACTGTTGGCATTTTTCTTATATAAGAATATATTGCCTTGACCGCCTTTCAGGACTCAAATGCACCTCCTGACCTGGTCTCGGGGTGCATTTGTATATACGATCCATTGCTCAAAAGTCTTGAAAAAAATGTTCGATTTCTTGTTGATTTGATTGGATTTGTTTGCTTAACGGCATATCAACTCTTTATGGGTCATTTAGTGCCCCAATTTAATTTTTTTGGGAGCTTTAAGTAATAAAATTATGAGATACGTTATTCTGCTTTCACAACTGAATACATGGTAGATGGTACACCGATTTTCTCCATATAATTTTTTGTGAACATAATAACCAGAGGCGGTGATATGTGTTTATGTTGTATTTTTTTAAAGTTATATTTGGAAATACAGTTTGATTTCTTTAAAAAATTGTGGTATATTATATGGATTAATGTCATGAAAAAATTCTTTCATATTGCTTGTTTGGTTGGTTGATTTTGTTTGGCGGCACGTCAACCTCCATGGGTTATGTAGTTCTAAAATCTAAATACTTTGTACGTAATTTTATGCTTTCAAAGTAAAGGTATATTTTTTAGATATAGATTTTGTAGATCGTAAAATATATTTTTGATAATTTTACTATAAAAATAACTTTATATATTTTTAGTGTTGCATTGAATGCAATTTTGCTATAAAATGAATTGTTGTTCATTTCATTATCAAAATGTACTGTTGATTTTTGTTTAGGTGTTTTTATTTGCCTATAGCTTGGACCCTAACAGGTGCTACCACCCCGGGAACAACGGTAATTAAGAGTTGGTTCTACGCTCCTCAGAACCTCCAATCCTCCGATCAGATGCCTCACTGCCAGATGTAGTTTATCGTCATACACGTAATGATCACCTTCTTTGTGCCGTCAGTGATCACGGCTCTCTACAGCTTCCTATATATTTTGTAGCGCTTAGCAATATTTGCCTTCCTTCTATCCATTCGACGCGATGTCCCGTCATCTACACTAACTCGTTTGGTATGTTACTCGCTGTTTCATTTCTCGCTAGTCTCGACCTAGATTACACGCTCTGCCCACGTTATTCTCAACATCCTTTTGTAGAAGAATATTTCTTGTGCCTCAGAATACTTCTTCATCCTCTAGAAGAAACGCTGATTTATAATTGTGATTTACGAACTGTTATTATTACTACTAGTGGACCCGTTCTATCAAAAAAATGAAGGCCATTGTCAGAAATTTTTACTTTTTGTTTGTTTAGCGTCATATCAACCTAGTCCTATTTTTCATATACACATCTAAATCCTGAGACTACACTATTATTATTATCATTATTATTATTATTATTATTATTATTATTATTATTATTATTATTATTATATTTCATTTTTTACATATTTCTTTCCCGGTCCCGCCTAGAGACCTAACGTCACAAATGGCATTCATGACATTTTTCAATGACCAATTAAAAAAAACACACACATATTTTACATAGATAAAGCCCTTCGTAAGGCGTGGGATGTACTCGTGGGAACAATTTTTGTGTTTCTTTAAGGCATAGGCTACCAGAAATCCCTCCAATGAGTCTACTGGAATCTTTTCCTGCCAATCCGAGGGCTCCAATTATAAAAGGGATTGATGATGTTCTCATGTGCCACATTTTTGAGATTTCGATTTCAAGGCCTTTGTATTTTGATAGCTTTTTGAAGATCTTCAAAGATACATTGCAATCTGCAGGGATTGCTATATCAATAAAGAGGCACTTTTTTGTTTGCGGTATCTAATAACAATGTCTGGGAGGTTAGCTTTGAGTGTTCTCTATTATTATTATTATTGTTGTTGTTGTTGTTTCTGTTGTTGTTGTTGAGTGAGATTGTGGCGCACCAACAAAGTGGAATTGTCTGCTAAATAGGCATTTTTGCTGCGAGGGAATGACGTAATAGCCGAAAGATAAGATATATAAAAAAATAAACCTCGTGCAGAAGAATTTCCCATCCTAGTTCATGATATTTCACACTTTCAAGGCAAAGACGGACACTGCGATCCTTCTAAATTACTGGTTCCCTTCGCTGTCCCCGAAAGGTATTTCCTGGTATAATGTGTCATTTAAACACGCCATGTGCTCACAATTGCATGGTTGAAGTAATAGTTTGTCGTGGAGGATACATGACACTTAGAAGAACTTCCAATTCTAGTTCCTGAGAGTAATGGTCACATTTTCAAAGCCAGGATGGTCACTGTCGCGCTAGTTTCCCTCGTTGTCTTCTAATAGATTTAGTCTGTTTTAATATGTCATTCAAAAGTGCCATTAGCTCACGGTTGCATGATTGCAGTAATATTAGGCTGGTGCAAAAATAATGACGTTTTTTGACGTATTTTTTAACGTCAAAAAACGTCATTATTTTTGCACCAACCTAATAGTTTGTTCTGCGTTTGATGGTGGGAAAGAATTCTTTTTAAACCCACCAAACAGTTGCGTCCGTACATTATATTCAATGAGAGATATTGAAGAGCGTATGGATCTAGACTGAATTTTTATTCGTATAGTATTCGTGTCATATATCCGTTGTTTGTCAGCCCAAAATAAGATAATCCGTGTCGTGGAAGAATAAAATTGAATTTAAAAGTGCCTAAGCGACTGATATATCTTTTCCTAAGCTATCTTGAAATCTGTTTCCGTAATTGTTAATTTTCTCAAGCCTTTTAAGCGACGTACGTCTGTTGTCTGATGTCACAACCATAAAAATAATGAATAAACAATAACAACAACAACAAAAAAAAATACTAAATAACTTTCGAAAACAGCGCGAGAACAGACATATAATTCATCCCCCTAGTCAAGACCTTTGAATCTCCGTTTTATATCAATTGGTTAATTAATTCTATATGTATTTTTGAGTTTTGCGAAAAGAATCAAGAGATATTAATAATAATTAATAATAAGTAAGGAAATGAAAAGAGTCTGATTTACTTGATATCTCGTGTCTTCACGTTAAAGATCTCGGCCTCCCATATTGTCCCTGTCTCAGATCCAAACACATAAAACACCCTCTTAATCAGAAAGCGTGAAGAGAACTTTTTCTTTCATATTTATGGCCATTCTTTTATTTTGTTCGCGGTAAATGGTAACTATCAATTCAGTCGATACTCCGCTTACCAATTCCACATTTTGTAAGCGATTTCACTGTCTGCGAACTACTTTCATTCAATTATTTTCCCTTTCGCTACAATGACAATGACGAGGCAAAGTGCTTGCTTTATGAAGCCAAAAAAAAAAAAAAAAAAAAAATAGCCCGTAAAGAAAACTTTGTGGTAATGAAGATGTTGCAAGATTGTCTGGTCGAAGAATCAGCCGACAATTCTCACGAGAACAGACGCTAAGTAACATATTACTGACTCGTGTATTTTCCGTAATATAGGGAATCATGGATTGATTTGCTTTTTACAGCTTATCAGTTTTTTCAGGTTATTTAAAGCCAGAAAATAATTTAAATACATGGTCAATGTTAATGTTATAATTAGGGTGATTGTTGCAACTGTTGATAAAAAATTTAAACGTTTTTTTTTTTCATAATTACAAAATTCGGCCGTTGTACGCTCCGGTCTTCTTTAGGTTCAGTTTATATTTCTGAGGTGAGGTATTGTAGCTATTTACATTATTGTGACTATTTTCCTCATCTTTATTATCGCAAACATAACGTTTCGGCCGTTGTACGCTCAGGTCTTCTTTAGGATCTGTCTATATTTCTGAAATCTGGTATTGTAATTATTTACATTGTTCGGATTGTTGTCTTCATCGATATTCCCATATTCACGACGTTTCAGCCGTTGTACGTTCCGGACATCTTCAAGAGATTAGAATTTCAAACAGGACCCTTTATTACAACGTGGTAGATTGTTCTACTTCAACGTGCCATGCCTCTTCCAGATGTTTAAGTTATATCCATTTAATTTAACTCTCCCAGATATTGTTCATCAGTGCAGTAGCTAGTTACTGAACTCAAGTCACTGGATCGAAAGTTTATCTTTTAATTAAATATTTTAATTAAATTTTAATATTTTTTAATCCGATTTTAATCATTTTAAACGTTATTTTTAGTTGATAAGATTCCTCGAATATGTCAGCCCGTAGACAAAAATGAATAAAGATACTGTTTAATAAATAAATGGAGCGTCTACTGAAATATGAGTATCCATTGAAAAAGTGATCAAAATCTGTCAGATTAACAAATAAAAAATCCATTACTTCTTTAGAAAATTACTTTGTTTACGTTTGAATACGAAACAGAGGAGATAAGTTGCTTCAGTTATCTCCCTTTAATTTAATTTTAGTTTTTGTTCAACACTGCAGTAGCGAGTTATTCAACTCATAACTCTTTGGTTCAAGACACAGGATCGAAAAATATATGTAAATAATGTAAATAATTACAATACATCGTCTCAGAGACATAGACAGATCCTGATGAAGGCCGAAACATGCAACGGCCGGAACGTTGTAAATATGGTAACAAAGGAGGACAACAATCCAAACAAAGTAAATAATTATAATACTTCATGTCAGAAATATTGACATACATTTAAATGTGAATGACACTTCTCAAAAATATGGAAGATATTAAAATATTTGCTGTTCGCAGTGATGTTGATATTTAATATTGGAATGTGACGATGTCATTGCAATTCATCCTCCTGCTATATTTTTATATATAGGCCTTTTGTATTCATATTTTTTCGAGTAGCATATATAGAAAAACATTTTTAATACACAAAATCCTATGTTGCAAGCTAAAATTTCCAGTCGCCGAACATTCTCTGCTCAGTTGCTCATCATCCACCGGTGGTCAATATCGCCGAGATTTAAGAAAAACTACCTTAAACGCTTTAACGAAGTCTCTTGTCTTGGAAATTTATAATACTGGCAAAAGGCAACAATCTTAAAACTATAACAGTCATGTGTATCGTGTACACTGAAGGCTATAATGGACATCATCATCATCATCATCATCACCCTCATCATCAGTTTACTGAAGGCTAGGATGGACATCATTATCATTATCACCCTCATCATCAATTTACTGAAGGCTATGATGAACATCATCAACATCCTCATCATCAGTTCACTTCACGCTATGATGGACATTATTATCATCATTATCACCATCATCATCAGTTGACTGAAGGCTATGATGGACATCGTCATCATTATCACCCACATCATCAGTTTACTAAAGACTATAATGGACATCGTCATCATTATCTCTCTCATCATCAGTTCATTGAAGGCTATGATGGACATCGTCATCATAATCATCTGTTCACTGAAGGTTATGATAGAAATCATCATTATCACAATCATCATCAGTTTACTAAAGACTAGAATGGACATCATCATCATTATCATCCTCATCATCAGTTCACTGAAGGCTATGATGGACATCATCATCAATATCACCGTCATCATCAGTTTACCGAAGGCTATGATGGACATCATCAACATCCTCATCATCAGTTTACTAAAGGCTCTTATGGACATCGTCATCATCATCATTCTCATCATCAGTTCACTAAAGGCTATGATGGACATCATCATCATTATCACACTCATCATCAGTTTACTTAAGGCTAGAATGGACATCGTCATCATTATCTCTCTCATCATCAGTTCATTGAAGGCTATGATGGACATCGTCATCATCATCAGTTCACTGAAGGCTATGATTGACATCATCATCAATATCACCCTCATCATCGGTTCATTGAAGTCTATGATGGACATCCTCATCATCATCATCCTCATCATCAGTTCTCTCAATTATATGATAGACATCATCATCATCACACTCATCATCAGTTCTCTGAATGCTATGATTGACATTATCATCATCCTCATCATCAGTTCACTGAAGGCTATGATGGACATCGTCATCATCATCAACCTCATCATAAATTCACTGAAGTCTATTATGGACACCGTCATCATTATCACTCTCATCATCGGTTCACTGAAGTCTATGATGGACATCGCCATCATCATCATCCTCTTCATCAGTTCACTGAAGGCTAGGATGGACATCGTCATCATTATCGCTCTCATCATCAGTTCACTGAAGGCTACGATGGAGATAGTCATCATTATCACTCTAGCATCAGTTCACTGAAGGCTATGATGGACATCATCATCATCCTCATCATCAGTTCACTTAAAGCTATGTTGGACATCATCATCATTATCACTCTCATTATCAGTTCACTGAAGGCTATGTTGTACATCATCATCATCCTCATCATCAATTCACTGAAGGCTATGACGCTCGTCGCCATCATCATCATCCTCATCAACAGTTCACTGAAGGCTATGATGGACATCGCCATCATCATCATCCTCATCATCAGTTCACTGAAGGTTATTATGGACATCGTCATCATCATTTTTCTGATCATCAGTTCATTGAAGGCTATGAGGGACATCGTCATCGTCATCATCATCATCATCAGTTCACTGAAGGCAATGCTGGACATCGTGGGGAAGATATCCGATATAATATGATTATCACTGATAAAACTGTCATTTGCTTTAAACAAGACACGGAAAGTGAAACTCCCATAAATGCGCCTATCTAAATTTACAGGGCGGAAAACACGTATTAGAAATATTTGAAAAAGACATTTGGAGAAATATAAGAGTTGTAAAAATTATGATTCAACGCTCTAACGACTAACTAGTTGCGAATTCTCTTGAAAACGGATAATATTTTTTATCTTGGTGCTATAAAGTACTTGCGGAAAAAGATTTTAATCCCCAAGGGCATTCATGCTGATATGGTTCCTAAATTATGGGATGATGCGCCAAATTTATTAGCAGTGCAAAAGAGGGAAAATAAAATTAGGAGTTAAGGTTTGCATGTGCTGTAACTATGAACACCAAGCAAAATATTGATCATATTCCCCAGATGTTGACGGATGACAGACAAATGAGTATAAGTCAAATAGCCAATACGGCTAGAATATCTAGTGAGAGAGAGAAAGTTGAGGATATCCAGCAAAAATGAACTTAACATGACGAAGGTTTCTATTCGGTGGGTTGCACGTCTTATAGCTGATCACAAGCTCACAAAGCTGATCGCATCCCTGGAAAATCTGACTGATCCAGTTGGTTTCCTAACCCAGGATGACTAGAGCCAGAGACAAATAGACAATCTATGCTTCATCACCTTCCCCAAAGAAGTTTCAAACGAAGCGAAGATGATGGATTCCTTTTTTGGTGTGCGAAATGCATTCTATTTATTGACTATCTTCAAAAGTGCCACTCCATCAATGTTGAAAACTATGTCAACTTGTTGAGGCTATGAAGCCGAAATGATCAGGAAAACTGACCAAAGAGGTTTTGCTTCACCAGGACAATTTTCCGGCACAAAAATCGTTGGGTTCCATGCTGTGCATCACTACGCATTTACTTTTATTGAGCATCGTCCTATTCTCCTGATTTGGATCCATCTGATTATAATCTGTTCACCAACATGAAGATAAAAACTGTTAACTTGGAACCAGAAATACAGTGATGATGTCATATCTACTGCTAATTGACCAACGGGAACGTCACCAATGGGATCCACGCACGGAAACACCGATAGAAGATGTGTGTGGACCGCAAGGGGGCTATGCCGAAAAATAAACCATTTAATCACATTCTATGAGAGTATCTTGGTCAGCCTATAACCATTACAAACGAACGTCGTTGGCCCAATTCAGAATAAAATCGAAAAGGTTTAGGAAGGTAGACATAAATATCGTTTATAATGGCTTCTGCGAGTATACAAAAACATCGTTGGCTCGTGTTTCGGGGGAAGGTATTCGGTATAATATGGTTCCCACCGACAAAACAGTCATTTGCTTCAAAACAAGTTAAGGAAAGTGAAAACTCCAGAAATGCGTCTCTCCAAGTTTACATGGCGGAAAACAGATATTAGAGATATTTGAAGAAGATATTTGAAGAAGATATTTGAAGAAATATGAGAGTGGCAAAAATGGTGTGCGAATCGTAACCAAAATTCTATTCCAAATGTTTCACATCGTAATAACAATTTCTATCCGCAAATAAGCAGTCATCAGACATTATAATTCGTTTATTTACATCATTTATCAAGAATAACGAATTATTTTTTTTTTCCAAGAAAGATTGACAAAAATATATTCCCGACTAGAAATCATTTTGATTTATTTAAAGACAACTTATGTATTTCTGTAAAATGCCAACTATTTGCCAGAAGATTATAGTATCTGATATTTAGGAGACGGATAGCGAAACAATAAACACACGAGCCAATCCTGGTTTTCGGCGTCTACGGACTTCTTGTTTGATCTTCCTTCAAAAACTATTCACAGTGTTCAATTACCTGAGTGGAATCGACAGTCCATATTTTATTTTACATCAGACGTGTGCCACCAAATAATTTTTCTTTTTTTAAAATTGTTCACTGTCTTTTATTGATATTTTCTGTAATGGTTCCTTTTCTGGGATATATGAAGACATGAGTTTTTTCCTTGCTTTTATTTGTTTATTTTTAGCTGTATCAATCAATGTTTCTCCTCTAAATTGGTTCTCGATAAATTCGTTAGGTTGAGTTCCGTGCATATATGGCTACTTTTCAGCTTCTGATGTGAAACAAAATCAATAAATAATTTGTAGCGTAAAAATGTTTCCATATTTGTTAGATGGCATTAGTAGCGTTAGCCCCCGCCCCCCACCAAAAAAAAAAATGAAACAAAGAAAAAAATACAGAACTCTGTTGCATTCATGGAATGGTTTTCGTCAGTAGAAATGTATCAGAGGAAAGTACATAGTTTTCTTTTATATGAATATCGATACATCTGTTACAAAACTTACTGAGATTATCTCTGTGTCTGTGACACGTAATATTCACAGTAGATCAGTAGACACAATTTTTTGAAATGTTATAGAATAGAGCGACTTACGGTTAAATTTCTTCATTCTTATAAATATGTAATCATAGTTCTCATCTTTGTCGCCATATTTATTACAACGTTTCTGCCGTTGTACGCTCCAGTCTTCTTCATGTGGTTAGAATATCGAACTGAACCCTTTATTTCGCTCACTGGGGTAGACTGTTCTAGTTCCACGTACCATGTTTAATGGATGTCAGTTATCAGTTAGA
The DNA here is from genome assembly GCA_963932145.1 of Acanthosepion lycidas. Taxonomy (NCBI): domain Eukaryota; kingdom Metazoa; phylum Mollusca; class Cephalopoda; order Sepiida; family Sepiidae; genus Acanthosepion; species Acanthosepion lycidas. Next base: position 14,060,297 of record OZ010587.1, read on the forward strand.
TCCAGTGCCAGGACCCAAAGAGTGTGAGTTCAATACTCGGTTAAGGCAGTGGAGAATTGGAGAGGGGAATTAACAGGAGATAACTGAGAACTGACATCCACTCATATAAATACAAGACTAGACTTTGGTAAATTGGTAAGACTAGACTTTGGTAAATTGGTAACACTCAGAGGCGACAGGACAGGCTGTTTCATGCTAGGAGCAATCGTCAGGCCGCCTGACGATTGCTCCTAGCAAGAAACAGACTGTCGACTCTGAGTGCTGACTTCAATGTTCACTTTTATATTTATATTTACATACGCTCTGTCTCTGATATTGAGCACTTTATCCCATAAATATAACACACCTTAAAACTATATATTTTCATATATATATATATATATATATATATATATATATATATATATATATATATATATAGTACAATTTTGACTCCTACGTCACTGATCTTTTATTTGAGATTCGAACGCTCACTGATCATTTATTTAAGATTCGAACGCTAAATATAAATAATTCATATATATATATATATATATATATATATATATATATATATATATATATATATATATATATATTGACTCCTACTATCAATGATTGTAGGAGTCAAGATTGTTTGCCGACTTTTTTGTTTGTATTGAATTGATTCATTTTTTACGGTTTATCAACCATTTTCAGCTTATTTAAAGCCAGAATATATTTTTAAATTGCAAGATTTTTGAGGTGGGTAGGGAAGCAATAAGGATTTAATGATACAATTCTTACTAATTAACCTATAGCTGGAGGGAAAAGAAGTTGCTTCAAACCTTTCCAAAAGTACTTTTGTGTAAATTAATATAACGAACCCAACTGGAATTGGAACTTGGTACTCCGGTTAATAATTCTGGGCCGTTAACCATCTGGTATTCCCAGTGGAGTTTTGCGTTGACAATTTCTCGCTGGACATCTTTTCACAGTCGAGTAGATCGGTTTAGAGAGATCACAAAAAAAACATTGGTATTCACCGTTATATAATGCGACTCAAATTATTACATTTTTAAAATCATTTAAGCCACAAGCAAAACGATAAAGCAAACAAAGATACAAGATGCTTATCGAGATGGAATGAAACTGGGAAAACGTTTTTGAGCAGATGAGGCTACAAAAGAACTGTATTTAAAATGACGGAAGACGACAATTGATATTGCTTTCAAATTTTTTACCATCGCTTTTGATAGGAAAGCAAGGCGAGAAGTGATAGAAAAGTCATTGATTGATTTGGTATTTTTTTTGTTTTGCGGCATAGCAAAACCTCAATGGATTATTTAATGCGGACAAAATATTTAGGTAGGTTCGTATGAATAGAATATGTATTCTTAGTAAGAAATCATTTTGGTTTGGTTGATTTTATTTTGCGGCTTATCAAAACCTTAATGAGTTATTCAATGGCGACAAGATATTTAGGGTAGGTTCGTATGAATAGAATATGTATTCTTAGTAAGAAATCTGTTTTGTTTGGTTGATTTTGTTTTACAGCATATTAAAACCTCAATGGGTTATTTAATGCCGACAAGATAATTAGGATAGGTTCGTATGAATAGAATATGTATTCTTAGTAAGAAATCAGTTTTGTTTGGTTGATTTTGTTTTGCGGCATATCAAAATCTCAATGGGTTATTTTCTTTCCTCTCTACGCAATTTCCTCCTGATTTTCGCCTTTTTCTCTAACATTCGCCAATTAAAAAACTTTAGTCACTGCATGTATTCCCATATATGGGATGGAATTAAGAATAGTTTGCATCTGAAAACCTAAGGAATCTGTTTATCTACTGACGTATACAGGAATAGAATAGAAGATAAAAAATACAATACAGCAATACGCGGAGGATAAAAGGAAGTCAGGGCGCATTGTTCAATAAGGAGACGTTACCTAATAATACCTTTTAGCTCTTAAAATAACTATCGAAAATATTAACTGTCTGGTGTTTTAATCCTCTGTTAAATTTATTAACTTGAAAATATTTGAGATTACTTCCGCTGAACTCCATGTATTTAACAATTCTCTTCTTTCTTTGTTCTCATTCCTCCTAATTTTTGCATTTTCTCTAAAATTATATAAAAGAGGACGTCAATAAAGAAAAAGATAATTCACTGGTAATATTTCAATATATGGGACGGAAAGTGAAAAAGTTTGCATTTGTAAACATCAGCGCTAAATATTTTTCTTCTGACGTGTACAGGAATAGCAGAAAAGAGTCAAAATAGAATAGATATTACAGCAATATACGGAGGATAAAATGAAGTCAGGGCGCGTTGTTCAATAAGGGGACATTACGCAATTAACGTCTTTTGGCGCTTAACGGTTGGAGTATGGAACGTATTAATTAATGTCGTTTGGAACAGAACGTGTTTTAATCGTCGCCTTCGAAATCTCAGTTTGTTTACTGATCTTCGAAAAGAAACCCACTCCCGCCTTTCGTTACGAAGCTGAAGATTGGAAATCTTTAATTATTAGCGAACAATTATTTTCAGGCGGGCACGTCGGGTTTGTGAATTCTGTAATGAGATTTTTCGAGAAGTTGTTCCTTTGCGATCGTGTTTAACAAGTCGAAAGCGATTGTCCACATTAAATGAAGCAAATTCAATGCATAGCGTAATGGAGTCGCATATTTCCATGTCAGTTTTTTTCATTGTATTTCCTTTTCGTCTCGCTGGCATCGTTATTTCCTCTTTACGTGTTCTTGAAATTAATGACATTTTAGTGTTTTGCAATAAGGAGACCAGTCCCATTTTACGGATCATTTTTTAAGTAGGGTGTGTTGTTGCGCAGAATTTTCTTCAATGATTTCCGTTCCTTTTTTAAACTTTTCTGTTATTTATATCTTTCTTGTCTGAATCATATTATTTTTTTAAAAATCATTATTTTGTCTTTAAAGTGTCAGAAAGTAATTTTTTCTTTTATTTTTCAGCCAATTCGTTCGTGAATATTCGATTTGGCGGCGTTTCGAAATTTTCTACGCATCATTAAACACAGGTGGCAAATAAAAACAATAAAAAACATCTTACGCAGGAAAAGGAAAATTATTTGGGAAGATGTTTGAGCCAGTCGGAAGAAAAATCTTAAATTGTTTACATATTATGGGATGTTAAGCATCAATGAACCTACGTAACAATTGAGAAACAGGGATTGAAAAATTGTGGACTTGTGTCAAGTCTTATTGCCTGCTTATTTTGCATCGCATTTCATCGGAAAAATCAAATGCTTGCTCTGTGAACATTATCTCGCTATTTCAACCGCGTTGAGGTTCTTGCAGAGTTTCGCAATTCTTGACTGATTAGAAGATCACAATGTGGGATATTTAAGAAGAAAGATGCTTGTAACTAGAAGCAAAAAAGAAGAAAA